>OZ010789.1:595730567-596098067 GCA_963932465.1 Maratus speciosus | reverse complement strand
GATCTCATTTCACATGATCAGTATAAAGCAAGTTACTAGCTTAGAGTAACTGGCTTGGCCTTTTGCTCGACGCTAGCGTTCTCGCCTCCTGGTCATGAGATCCGTGGTTCGTATCCCATCGGCGCCACTCTCCCCAAATTATAATTCAGTTAGTAAAAAAATTCGAAAACATTACAACGTGCAAAAATGCATATTTGATATCATAGGAATTTACAGAAACATGTTAAACCCCTTAAAAACTTCTCTGATTGCAAATAATATAATTCCATTTATTAGATAAAAAATATAATAAAAAGAAAAATTATGTTCAATAACATTCGAAGTCTTTTCAAAAACACATGGCCCCTGAACTTAATAATTAAATTTAATCATAAAAGATTATGATATCATTAAAAAAAGATTTTAGACGAAACATAAACAAAATCGTAATTCATTAGATTTAATTGTAATTCTATTTATTTCTTTAGAGAATTTTGTAACTAAAAATATATTAGTAATATATGTATTAGCGATAATAAGATCATCATACGGTTATCATTTAACCAATAAGCATAAAAAAATAAAAGAATCTTCTGATCTTTGCATTTTTCATTATGCTTGACATTTTAATTTCCCTCTTTAAAAAAACGGTTAAACCTTAAAGATTTAAGAAATCAACCTTTTTTATTGAAGCTTGATTTTATATTTTAAAAATAATTGTGTAATGCATATTAATGATTCTTTTGGGGTAGTTTTTGATTTGTGAAAATTTTCCAATTTATTCTATTTGTTCACGAAAAATAAGAAATTTTACGAAATTTTAATAAAATATTGATTCCAAGAAGCGTTATTTTTACTGATAAATGTTTTCAAACTAATTTTTAATTTCAGTTTTGCATAAATATTTCCTATTAAAACAAAGTAAGTTATGTCTTCTTAATATTCACAGTATTTCAAAACTTTAGATATAAAAATGCACGCATTGGTTTTTAAAATGTTTATGGACCGTATTTTTTTTTTATAACTGAATGTAAACATTTCTAATCAAAAGTGGAAAATTCGCAAAAATAATTTTAGAAATTACAAAATTCCTAAAACTGTATGTAAGAAAAAATAATCGTTTTAAAACAGCTTTTACACGATCGATCAATTTAATTGATCATTTAATTGTCAAATATATGTCAAAGTAAAAATAATAAATGATAATAAATAATTAAATTTGTGAAAATATAGAATAACATCTTTAATATTTTTTCCAGCTTAAAACATTGATAACAGAACGATCAGCCATAATAAGAAATTAAACATTGCATAAATATGCCTAAACAAAACAATTATTCTAAAATAGGAATATAATATTAAATGAACAACATTTTGTTCGTACCAACCTAAACAATAACTAAAAATTTCATTCTCTAATGTAGTGCATGTTCTAACCATTGTAGAAGAATAACAATTGTTACAACACAGCTAGTACATATAACATCTCATTTATGTCACACATGATCACAAGTGTCACAGTCACTACGGTGAAACAAAAAATAGGAAATTCTACACTTCTCATTATGAGTCTCAAATGATTACAATATGTGTCTCCACTGAGAGGTCTATATGACTGCTGCTTTGTGACGAGTCACCAGGTGATTTTACAATGTAGGTATATTGTGACTCTCATGTATCTGTCATTTTTAGACTCAATTTCAAAGTCATCAATAAAGTTGCATTATGATAAGTCACCAAATAATATCACATTATAGTCACATGGTGACTTTTCACAAAAGAGAACAATGGTGACTTCACAGTAGTCTCTCTGTCACCTGAAAGTCATCATGGGACTTTAATGTGACATTATTTGGTAACTTATCACATTGCAGCGTTCACGATGACTTTGAAACTGAGTCTGCAGATGACAGTCACATGACAGTCACAATGTAACTACATTGTAAAGTCACATGGTGACTCGTCACAAAGCAGTGGAGTCACGTCTCAGTGAAGTCACATATAGGGATCATTTGAGACTCATAATCAGATGTATGGGATTTCCTTCTTTTTGCTTCACCGCAGTGATTGTGAAACTTGTGACCATGTGTGACATGAATGGGATGTTATATGGACTAGCTGTGCTGTAGAGATAGTAATTATTAGAATTATATAATTTCCTTTTGAGTATTCGCGTACTTGAAAACTAGCATTTTGTGATTAGTCCTTAATTTTAGACATCAGTGTAATTATATTCTAAATGATTCATCCTGGAAATTTCTTTAAAATTTTACAGATTGTCCAAACACTATTTCTTTGTTCACAACTATGTCGAAAGCTTCTCCGTCAAATCAAAATAGTACAGAAACCAAAATAATACATTTTTTTAATATGTTTAACACTAGAATTACCGAGGTGAGTCATCTGTAACCCAAGACGTGATTTTTCGGTGAAACGCATTTCACCGTTGGCAGTAGAGCTGAAAGGTACGCTTTTCTGACTCTCTGTCCACCTCCCCCCCCCCCCTTTACACAATGTTTTAGTTTTAATTTAACTTACTTTAAGCACTGATGAGGAAACCTTAGAGGTTTTGAAACAGCTGTATGCTTTTAAACACATTTTATTTGTGCCCTTATACGTTGTTTCTTTTTCTTAATTTAAATTGATAATTAATATATATTTATTATTTGAAAGATCCGCCAAATTTTCAAAGCAATTAATCTGAAATTATAAATGAAATTTTTTTTTGTCGTATCTATTCACAAAATTTCATATTATGTAATAGTCTAGAAGCTAAATTGTATTAATCATTTCCTAAATACCTTTCTATTAATTATCAAACCTTATTGCGTGTCGATATCTCCCAAACATAACAAGAATAATATCGCTGAAGGCCATGTGTCAGCTATGACCCACCTCGGTAGTTCTAGGTATACAAGAATCACGGTAATTCTAGTGTTAAATAAAAGAAATCTCCTAAACTTGGGACGTTGCACTAAATGAACACAATTTTCTTCATACCAACCTAAAGAATCGCAAAAAATCTCATTATCTAATGCAGGAGAGGATCTGACCGTTACAGAAGAATAAAAATTTTTAGTCATGAGTGGAATATCTAGTTAACTTATTCTCGACAGCATTTTCGAGGGGTTTATTTCATTTTTAATGAGTATTTATAGATTTTTTTTTAAATTTCATATACAATATAAATACAGAAAATTTACTCCTGCCCTATGAGACACACGAGAATTTCAATGTGGACAAAACAGACCATAATTTTTTTCATAAAATTTAATAAATAAGTAAATGAAAAATTTCAAAGCATTAATAAAATGCAAATAATATTTCATATGTGAGTAATTTTATCCGTTTAATATTGTAAATTCCTTAAGTGAAAAATAATAATTCTTTTTATTTAGGTTAAGATTAATTTTAATAAAACATTATTGAATCAATAAATGAAATAGTTGTGATTTCACATGGTAATCTTTACACTCTTATTTTAGAAATTTCATAAACTATTTCTGCCTGTAGAATATGTATTTTAAGAAAAATGTATATTAAAAGAGATATATAAATGACGCCTTTTCTCAATATGCATTTTTAATGATAGATAGAGACTGTTTATGAGTTCGTTACGAGATTTCAGAAATTTGGGAATAACGCTAATTTGCTTGCACTTCTCTAATAAACGTAAATTAACAAGTTCTCTATCCAGTCGTAAAATGTTCACACTTGTATCTTCGTTTAAATAAAACACATTCCATATTAGAATAGATAAGTATTCAATAAATTCAAAACACTATACTAAAAATAGTGACGTGATTTAATTTTCACCTTGTTTTTAATATAAAAGTTAAAAACATGCCTATAAATACTTAAATGGTGCTAGAAATTTATAAAGATGTCAGTCTATGGGGCATTCTCACAATCTTTTGACTTTCATGTCCCTGAATAATAATTTTTTATTTAATAAACTTTTTTGTGTTTTTTTTTTATTTCATATACTGGGGAACATCCCATTGCATGATTGCATAACAATATTAACGAGATAATTAAGTTTTGGACGATGTTGGGGGTCCAAATACCAGGAAAACTCATCTACCGTCCCGTGTCTCTGATGCTGATTTTTAAGTTTGGAGCTGTCTGTATAAAATTGTTTCAATAAAAATAATTCGATGTCATTTTTTTCTGAAACTGAAACTATTGTTTTATATAAATATGTAGCTAAAAGTTAACCTGCATACATTTTTAGGGGTGTTATTACTTTTTAAACTCTGTCACTGGGTCTTAGATTCCTTATCACCCCTCTTCTAAAATTATACAGAAAATCACTTCAGATGCACCCACAGAATTTTTTTCAAGTTTTTTCTTATGCAGAAGTATGCTAGAGAAATAATGTCTAAAATTCTTTGGCATGAAATTTACTGTAGAATTTAAACCAGCATTTAAATATAAATTTCAAGCATCGTGGCTTTATTGGTAGTCTCACCGTCGCAAAGGTTTATTCCTGCAATTTTCGAGTTAAATTAAAAAAATAATAATAATTTAATCCAATGTTAACAACTGTTTGTAAATGCAATTAACATTGTGGCTATCACTTAGTCTTAGCATGATTTTCCTAAAAATAGGTGGTAATTTTCCTTACTGTTCCATCCTTACCGCCCCTTTCCAATACCATCCCCCCTTTTTTACCTTACCGTCCCTTCTTTAACACCCCTTTAAGCCAATGTTATACAAAAATTCTGTATTAAAAGTACTACATTGTTATTATTTCTTATTTTAATGCCCTGTGGGTACTATGCAAATTCATTATAAGTAAAAATTTAGAAGAAAATAAAAAGTTATCGGGGTAAAACGGTAAGGAAAATTAAACTCGCAAGTCTAACACCTCAGTTAAATTTTAAAAAAATTTCGCTGCTGACCATTTTTTCTCTATTTTGAAACATTAAGGCATTCATCTATCAGATTAAAATGTTATTTTAGCAAGTCTAATTTCGCCAGATTTTTTTCCCCCAAAAGTCAGAAGATTGTGAGAATGCCCCATATCCCGAGATCTTTCGAATGCACAATCCAGTCAATCACTTTTTCCTCTTGAAAACGAAAGTGTGTGCGTTCGAAACATCTCGGTCTATACTAACATCTTTATAAGTTTTTAGCACCTTTTAAGTAATTATATGCATGTTTTAACTTTTATATTAATAACAATGTGAAAATTGATTCATGGCCCTAGATTTAGTATAGTGTTTTGATTTTATTGAATTTTAATATATTGGAAATAAAGTGTAATACATTATCAGAATAATTAAGATATTTTAAAAATAATGCGGTTTCTCTATATTTATAATATGTTATTTTATATTTATTCTAGTTTATTAAATCGCAGCAATTTACAGACGTGTGGATTAAAACGGAAATATTATTTAAATGAACTACTCAAAAATTGTAATTATAATGTGATCTTTATTTATATCTTTTAAATATATTATAATAGCATATAATGTTAAAACTTATACGAGATTATAATAAATATTTCTTCTTGAAAACTGTTTAAAAACAGAGAAAATTAGGCAATAACGTTTTTATTAGGATGGTGCATTATTTGCATATTTAAAACATATACATAAGTATATATTTAAATATAATTTTCAGGATACTACATTAAATTACTTAAAATATCAATGAATTAATATATTTTTGTTGCACGCATAGTAAAAAGTATTCTGAAAAAAATAAATATGCTGTAGACTCAAAGAATTTAATTATGCTAATGATTCTTATACAAACAAAAAATATACGTAAAACAAATGAATGACAGTCTTGTGGAAAAGAAAGCCATTTCTTCGAAAGAGAACTTGTTATTGTCTCGTATTGCCTAATAAGCCTTCCTAAAGAGATGACTCTGCCATGTTATAGCTAATTTCTACTGTAATATATTGTAGCGTAGTGTAAACATGATGTCATTTCATGCATTTTTTAAAGTTAATAAGAATATTAAATGTGTGTCGTTTATGTCTTTTGTGCATATTTATCAAGAATATTTTTATCAACTTTACGTTATTTGTCAGGAGGAATTAATTGTTATCAAAGAGAAAAAAAGAGTATACAATAAAATTATCTCTGACCACTCATATATGTTTAATGTGTATGTAGTATATACAGGGTGCAATATGTTATCTATCACCGACCTTTAATTTCTCAACCGTTGGTCGTAGACATATAGTTCCACTTACAAAAACGTTTCAAATGAATTAAATATTCATATGTGGCATTATTTAAAGTAAAAAAATCAATTTTATAAAAATTACGAAAACTAACATTTTATACGGTCCCCCCAGTCCCTATAGTTATATTTAGTAAAAGTTTACACATATCATAACAGATATAACATAACAAGTTTGACATCTCTACTACAAAAATTGACACAGTTATTAAATTTCAAAGTTTGAGATTTTTGCACATGATTTTGTCTTTCATTGAGGGATTAGTTAAAAGATGAATTAAAGTAATTCGAGATCAAAATCAGGGTTCAATGCCCTTTTTACTGCGAAACCACCTTTAGTCGATATCGTCGGTACTTTTGAATGTTGTTCGACCCATAAAAGTTACCTCAAATTTTTAGAAGAAATAACCCTATTTGATGATTCCCCAATTTGGCGATACCGGCTAAAAGTGGTTTCGTCGTAAAAAGGACACTGCACCCTGATTTGGATCTCGAATTACTTTAATTCATCTTTTAACTGATCCCTCAATGAAAAACAAAATCATGTGCAAAAATCTCAAACTTTGAAATTTAATAACTGTGTCAATTTTTGTAGTACAAATGTCAAACTTTTTGTGTTATATCTGTTATGATATATGTAAACTTTTACTAAATATAACTATAGGGACTGGGGGGCCATATAAAAAGTTAGTTTTCGTAATTTTTATAAAATTGATTTTTTACTTTAAATAATGTCACCACATGAATATTTACTTCATTTGAAACGTTTTTGTAATTGGAACTATATGTCTACGACCAACGGTTGAGAAATTAAAGGTTGGTGATAGATAACATATTGCACCTTGTAGAATTATATAGTATATATTTAAATAGTTTTATGAAGTTCTTACTTGCAGTTGATATGTAATTTGTTTAAATGTAGTTGTATGTATTATTTAAGTAGTTTTATGTATTTATGATTTGTTTAGTTACTTGTTATATTGTATATGTTTATGTGTAAATTATTTTGTGCCCTTCCATCTAGGAATTCTACTGTACGGCACGTGCTGTCCTTCAACGGGGATGTTTCATATATAATGTAAATATTCCAATTAATTGAATCAAATCCTATGTTATTAGGTCAAAATTTTGAATGTTTCACTTACATAGATACTTAGTAGTTACATGTAACACAGTAATTACATAGATAGTTTCGATAATGCTCAAATAGGATTCTAGTTAGGGTTTACATTCCCATACATGTCAGATTTGTGCGAGATAGGCAAAGCGGGATTCCAGAATTTAACAACATTCTACACTTTTCCAGATGCATTGTGTTCAGTAGAGAAGACTATATAGAGTTTTCGCAATACTGCAAAATACAAATGAGAAATTTAATTAAAAAAAAAAAAAAAAAACTGCCATTGGTTTATAAGTTAACGAGTTTCTTCGTGTTGCTACATAAAGTTTTTTCGAAATGTGAAACATATCTGCATTCTCTTACTGAAATTTTGTATAAATTAAAAAAAACAAAACCTTCAAAAATTTGTCAAATTCAAACAGTGATTGCCCACTGCATACCACAAGCTCGACAAATATGTTAGAAAACCGAGAATCAGATAAGAAGTTTGAGGCGATAATAAAAACCTGTGATTGAGACTTTGAGTCTGCTCAAAATAGCGTCATTGTTAGCAGCTTCATCCGTATTCTGTAACATCTGATGTAGCGGTGTTGGGATTTATTTCTATTTTAATCTGAAATTCCCGCTGTATTACGATCAACCCATTTTAGCTTGCTTATGAGCATTTAGATGTATTATCAGACATTTTGATGTTGCATACTGAGTATTGTAGATTAATCGTAAAATAAATGTGACGTCTAATAAATGTCTGTTTTTCTGGAAAAATGTACATGGAACTACTTAACTGACATGTCTGCAGTATTACGCTTATTACAGAACGCTTATTGAGCACTTTTCTTTAGAGTATTTACCATTTAAATTACATTATTTAATCAGAAAAATAAATGAAATATTAGAATATTCAGTAGATGTAAAGAAGATTTCTTCACTAAAAACAGCATTAAATCATGATCATTAAAAAGGTAACTCCCTATTAAAGTTCACGGATTTTCGCTCAGTATTCTTTGTATAAATGAGATTTAATTTATTCAATTTAGAAAGATTAGTTAATTGACACAGTTTTAAAATTAAAATTCCTATTAAATATTTTACAATCTTTTAATGAAATTAAATTCACGAATACATTAATACTAAAATTTTGTTACGAGTTTTATCATGATGTTATTTGTGATTAATATATTACAAAATATATTTAACTACTTTCCACAAATAATTTAAAAATAAGAAAATATTCACACTTAAATAATAATAATAATAATAAGAAGAAGACAATCATGATTTAAAAAGATTCATTTAAATAATTTTTAGTCGCATTTATTTATGCCTTAATAGATTTTTTTAAAGTTTGAAAATAATTCATGATGAAAGCTTTGTAATTACTTTTTCAACGCATCTCCATCACGGAAACCTCGCTCTGCATACTGCATTTTATCCAGTAATACCAAAGAATTAACTCCTTCTCTAATGTATACCAAGAAATAATTCTTAATCTATATCCATGGATACTATTCTAGAAACATAATAACCGAATAATCTTGATGATTGTGTGGATGGATTTGTCATGTATCGGCATTTAGGACATATTATTTGATATTACATTTTCAACGCATCTCCATCACGAAAAAACATGCTCCGCATACCATATGTTATCCAGTAATTCCAAGGAATTAACTCGTTCTCTGCTATATACAAAAGATTATTTCTTAATCTGTATCCATGGAAGCTATTCTAGAAAATATAAGAGCTGAATAATATTGATGGTTGTGTCAATGGATTTGTTATGTATTATCATTTTGGCCATATTAGGGGAGAGTAACCATATTTGGACCGCCGCTTTAATTGGACCGTTGCCATTCTGCCGTTAATTAGAGGAAGAGACGTCATCTACTGCTGAAATCCTGCTCATCAGAATGACGTCACTTATAATTAGAAGAAGCAACCGCCTCCCATTTGCTGTTTTCAGACAATTAGGTTTCAAAACCTAAAGTTAGCTGTTTTGATCTAATTTGTTCCTACTCAACGTAAGTGAATACTTTAAAACTAAGAAAAGTTGTTATGTTTTAATATGCATATATGAATTCATCTGTTTATTGCGCATATTTTTCACGCGGATTTATTTCATTTCGTTTTCTTCTTAGTCTTGAGATTATCTGTTTTAAAAAATGGCGCAGTTTTCTTAATTGGACCAATTTGAGTTGCTTAAATTAGACCAGATAATTTATCAGAGTAAGTTGTGAAGAAATTGACCTGCAAGAACTCTGCAGCTACACATCCCCCAAAAAGCCAAAAAATCATTAGAAATGTTATCTCCCTTGCAAAATTCAGTTAAATCAAAGTACAGAGGCTGCCAAAAAACAGTTGTGTTAACATCTTCGCCATATAAAGTAAACCTTGAAATAAAAAAATAAAAAAAAACGATGAAAAGGAAGCAATCACAGCACAAAAAAATTGGAACGTCAAGTTTTAAAAAATAGGCGTAATGCAATTACCAAGAAAATGATGAGTTGGGTTGATTTTTGACGGCCAATTATCTACACGAGGGATATAGGCCCGGGGGCAGTGCCCTCCGTGGGGGTCTTTCTAAGGGAACCTAATCCGTATTAACGCATGGAAGATCCACGGCTCGAAGAAAACCACGAAAACTCCGAACGATTAGGCCGACGGGCGCGATTGGGATCGAACCCAGCACCTCCCGTCTACCAGCTTCGAGAGCAAAACTTCTCGGCCACTGGTGGGGCAGAAAATGATGAAAGGGCAGAACAACAAACATAATGTAAAGAAAACTTCTGTCAAAAAAAAAAAATAATAATAATTCCGAATCTAAAAGGAAAAATTTTGGCAGTGGTTATTGGTTTTGCCTAATTTGAGAGAAAAATCAAATGGCAGAAATGATTCAGTGTTCAGATGGTCCAATGGTTCCCTGTTGTG
Source organism: Maratus speciosus (assembly GCA_963932465.1). Classification (NCBI taxonomy): domain Eukaryota; kingdom Metazoa; phylum Arthropoda; class Arachnida; order Araneae; family Salticidae; genus Maratus; species Maratus speciosus. The sequence goes on along the minus strand of OZ010789.1, from coordinate 596,087,838 downwards.
CGCACCGGAAAAAAAAATCATTAAAAGAAATTCATGTGTCAGCTTTGCATCACTCCTTACATAATATTCAAGTAACTGTCAATCAGTTTCATAATTTTTATTCTTAATTACTGATAACTTTGATTTACATTTTGAATGCATTTTGATTTCAAACAATTAGTCTTATTTTCAGATATTTCATTTCATTATATTTCATTGCTGTTATTTTGTTTGACCGTTTCATTAATTGCAAACTTTGCTTTTAATAAAAATAGTTATATTCCCTAGCCATTAAATCAACCTGGTATTATTTGGTTCAATTTAGGAAACTGGGGGTCCAACATAGGCGACCAGTTGCTGAATTTGGACCACTTTTGATAAATTTTTCAAATTAAAATAAAATTTAATATTTTCAAAAAGAAATTGGTTTAAAGATTTATTTAGTTAGAAGATGAATATATTGATCCCGTGTACTGATGTTTTGAAGATATTCAAAAAATTAAATGAGTTAAACCTGAAAGTATGTGAAGTGGTCCAAATTCGGCTACTCTCCCCTATTTGATATTACAAGGGGTGATCAAATGAAAAGGTACGAAACGACACGGTGGGTACAAATGTAGACTTTATTCAAAATATTCACCATAGGCCTGAGCACAACGATCCCACTGATGAACAAGCCGCAGGATTTCTTGTTCCCAGAATTCCTGTGGCCGTGACGAGACCCAGTCCTTCACAGCGTCCTTGAGTACGTCGTCCAAGTTGAAGGGCTTTACTTTCAGGTGTTTCTTCAGTGTACCAAACACATGGAAATAACAGGCGACATGTCCGTACTGTAGGGCGGATGGTGCAACGTCTCCCACTTGAACTGGCCTCGGTCATCACCCAGACTGTCACGGCCTGCACGAAAATGGGCACTCCATTTTCTGACAGACTTGTCAGAGACACATTTCTCCCTGTAAACTGACACCATCCGGCGATGAATAGCTGCCGGTTTCTCACCTTCCGCTGTCAGAAATCGGATAACACCTTGCTGCTCCTCAATCGTCGAATTTTGCAACGCGAACGCCATCCTGTCCTCATACGAACTGCCGCATCATTTGGACGCAGCTTTTGATAAGAGCCTTTGCTCTCTACTGCGCATGCGGGCGCCCGCGCATGCTCCGATCCCAGTCAGAGGCTCCAATCACATCCCGAGATGTCTCGCTACGTTCTCCCATGGCGGAATATGCAAATATTTAACTGTTACGTTTTACGTCGTTTCGTACCTTTTCATTTGATCACCCCTTGTACATTTTCAGCGCATCGAATGAATGATTAATACTATACGAATAATTCAGACCATTTTTAACACATACCATAATAGAACATAATGAATATAGTTGGTACTTTAATATAGCAGAAAAGTGTATTAATAACGGTTTGTCTGATTGGCATTTTGAGATGCAACTTTCGAAAATATAATTCGATTGTAATCTTAAAATGTATTACAGAACAATGTTTATTGAAAGTTTGTAAAAGATACTTCCAGTTTATGTGGGTACTCAGAATATTCATCTACCATATAAAGAAGAAATATAATACTGAAAATACATTTTAATTATGTTAAATGATTTGCAAAAAGCCGATTCATAAATTGCTGAGATTCACCTAAATTGTTATTCTATAGAAAAAAGTTTTTGTAACAGTTTTAGGTAGCTTTCTTTACAAAAAGCTACCTATTGCAGCCGTTCGGAGGAAAGCGATTTCAAAAAATGTTGGTATATTTTCATCAATCATGACCCCCAGATCCTGAAACCACCCTCCGTTCAAAAGTTTATATATATATATATATATATATATATATATATAGATATATATCTGATCTTTGTCATACTGTAACTCTCGTATTTATGAACCGATTTGGATAAAATTTCGTGTGTATATAGTACATACCAATGTCTCGACCGAGTTCGTTTGCCAACTTCATCCGCCATCTTGTTTCAAAATAGCGGCCATTTAAAAATTTAAAAAAAATATTGTATTTAAAATGAGGTACAAAAAAAAAAAATTTGAATTTTTTTTCTTATGTGTTTGATCTTGACACAAAGATCCCAGAGATTTTTTTGTTTTGTCTTTATCTTAAAAAATGGCTGAGATATAACGGTTTGAATTTCTAATGTGGGTGACATTTTAAAAAATCTGATTTTTTGCCTGCAACAGCACTCGTATTTATCAACCGATTTAGATCTGAGTGAGCATGTGCCCAGGAATTACTAAAGTCTCGACCAAGTTCATTGGTTAGCTTTGTTGCACGCATTATGTTGCTTTAAAATGGCGGGGACTTCAAGGTATCGCCGAATTTGGCGACCAAATATAAATCACTTTAAATAAAACCAGCTTTGATAACGTGACTAATTTCGCGAAATTCTCATCCATATTCAGTATTTACAAAAATTAGTATTGAATCTCCTATAATCGGGTTCCACTAATTTGAGCTCCGTGTGTTTGAATAATATAAGCTGGCTTTTAAAAAATAAGGAATATGAAAGCTACCTCTTCCTCCCGGCACTGGCCGGAAGGACGTTTTTCTTATCTTTTTTTACATGCGCATGCAGAATAATTTGAATATATCAGTGTTTATAATTCTAATGTAACTAATTACTACAATTTTGAAGAAATTCTGTACAGTATGTAATGCAGTCTCTGATTTTAATTGTCTGAGCGAAGCAAAGGCTAATACTCAGCGAAATGTTACTGTCCGGACACATTACAGCTACGATGGATATTAACGCCATGTCCTACTAAAATAAAAGCCTAGTAAAAACCTTTCGTCAAGCATAGCTCAAAAAATATTTGTCGGATTTCGTTTCTGATTGCACCAGAAGGCACCTATGAGGGCCACCTACTGAATGCACCTACTATGAAAAATAAGTTCCAAACCGTTTAAAAATTATATTAAAAAAACTGATAAAAAATCACAATTTATCTGCATACGTCACAGAAATTTGGTGTGCGTCACTTTCACCGGTGGATGTTTTCGTAGACAACTGGTTTGAACACATGGAGAAAATAAAAAAAAATACGCACGCAGTAATATTGAATAGATCAGTTTCAACCACGTGATCACAAACCTTGCAACAACCCGTGGCAACCAGTTTTGGTGGGCAAACAAATAATAATACAGTACTCCGTACCACGGTGACCGTTTTTAGCCTGTTGTATAAAATCTGGCCTGATGTTTGACATACAACAGGCTATATCCGGCTAAAAACTCACAAGGGAACCACTTTTGGTGTTGCTCGCATCTAGCATTGAGACCTGGTGTATTTTAAAGCCCTATATTATGAAGTTTGAGAATCGATAAAATTTTTCTGTTAAAATAATATTTCTTGATTATACAGCAGCATAACTTTCTGAACATGCAATTTTCGAGACATCGGACTATTAACATTGAATTTTTTTAAAGAAAAGCATTTAAAAATAAAAATTATTTAATAATTAATATAAAATAATAAAAAAAGTTTGAAAATTCCTTCAAAAACCCACGAATTTGATTTCGAAAAATTGCAACTTTATATTCATATTTTTGGCAGGGAAACAGTTGGCGTTTATTTTCAAAAGTAGAGCTTTCTGGCAAACCTAGCCAAATGTCATAACTGAATTTGTAATAGCTAGAAATTGCAATGTCCAACCTATTTCGCCACAGTAATTTTTCTAAATTGTGTAAAAATATTAATTTACTTTATGATTACTTTTACCGAAGGACCATTTAATGCAGCAACATTTCATTTTAAGCATTCGAAACTTTATTTCATTCGATTTCAAAAGAAAATAGTTTGTTTATTTTGTATTTCACTAAAAAAATAATTTTCAATGATCTTCCAAGCTTTTATAGAATTATATTTATTACTTATATATTTATCGTCTGCATAGAAAAAGAAATAAAAACCACAACATTTGTATCCACAACATTTGTATTGCCAATGTTTTTGAAAAAATTAGTGATTTCGAGATAGTGTTATGGTATTTAAAAAAACGAGTTTTTTTACTATAAATCAAACTATAATTCCTAACGCACACCTAGTACGAGGGGGAAAACGTAGCATATTCATTCTAGACCAAAACTGAAGGGGTTAAAACAATTTCCAGCTTTCATCTAATTAATTCCAAATTCAACTCCCAGCCGATTGGCTATTCATCCAGATCAGAGGAAGCTTCAAAACGTTTTATGGATTGAATGTCCTAAAGAGCCAATAAAAAACATTGAATTAACGACAGTTATTTATGGTAATGTTAGCGCATCTTTTTTGGCCAACACTATTTCAATTGTCTAAGGATGAAGGAAGCAAGTTTCCATTAGAAGCACCCGTACTCAGAGAAGACATGTATATGGAGGATATTCTATCTAGAGCTGTTTCTTTAAGTTCTGCATTAGAACTCCAAAATCAGTTAATAGAAATTTTAAACAGTGGAGGAATGTTATTACATAAATGGTGCAGCATTGCTCCACAACTTGTCAAACAAATGACAAGATATACCCCTTTAGTGAATCAGAAGGATCTAAAGCGTTAGGTGCTTTGTGGAAATTGAAAAAAGATTGTTAAGTCTCAATGTTAAAATTCATAATTATGTAAATGTCACTAAGAGACAAGTGTTATCAAGTATACCCGATCCCTTAGGTTTAGTATCTCTATTAGAATTAAAGCCAAAATATTTATGCAGAAGCTATGGTTATTACAAATAAATTGGGATTATCTGCTATCGGAGAAAGAGGGTAAATAATGGAGAGTGTTTTCTGATACCTTACTATCAATTAATAACATTCAAATTAGTAGGTATTTTTTATTGAAAGATGTAATTATGATCGAGTTACATGGTTTAAGCGACACGTCTGATGCAGCCTATGGTGCGGTAATTTACTGCAAATCAGTAGCAGAATCTGATCAAGATAAAACAATTAACTGTTCCAAAACTTGAGCTTTGTGCAGCAGTTTTATTGACAAAGCTAATTAAAAGAGTGTTTTTTAACCTCAAGATTAGTTTAAACAAAATTTTCTTGTGATCCGATTTCATGATAGTATTATCCTAGATTAAGAAAGAACCATACATTCTAAAATCATTTGTTGCGAATAGGATTTCTACAATACAAGAGCTAACTGAAAGGATGCAGTGGCGACATGCTCCATATCAGAATAACCCTGCTGACCTTCAAACAAGTAGAGTTAATCCTGATAAGCTATTCTCGTATGAGTCATGGTGGAGGGTTCATAGTTCCTAAAGTAAAAAGACTATCCCAATACAAACATCCCTGCAGCAGTTAATTCCAATGACTTCTCAAAGGAACTTAAAAATATTAATATATGTGGCTTTAAAAGTATATCTGTTTTTACTGTTTCTATTAATTCTTTTGTGCATGATATTATTGATTTATATAATAACTTAAGTAAAATAATCCTTGATGTAGGATTTATTTTCAGATTTCAATTTCCAGAATACAATGTGTTTAATTTCATGGCTTCACTTTTGTAGTTTGAATGGGTAATAAGGGTTTTTACGCATGAATGGAAGAATTATCTATTCCTGTATACATGTTGTGGTACGTCTGAATTTACATTTTCTTTAAAATATTTTCTTTGAGAGTGCTTTCTTTAAAAAAATATTTTCTTTACAAGTATTTTATTCACAACTTTTGAACATTTATAACATATTTAATGATGAATAAAGATATGTAATTTTAATCAAGCAGAAATTGTATACACATTGAGGTCGTCTTCTATTTATGAAATATTTCATATTTTTGAATATTTATCGTATATACTGCCTTAAGATTATCAGATAAAAACCGAAAATAAATTATTTCTATCATGTGGGTGAAAAGGGGTTCTTCTGATTTTAATGAGATTATATCTGCGTCTCTCACAAAGTTTAATGAAGATTAACGGGAATGGCTTTTGTTACGCTAATCGATGTTTTTCATTTTAGCCAAACGTGTATACGAATGAAAAACCATAAATTACTTCTAATATTCGCCAATCCCTTTGTAATTTACTGAAATTGAAATTTCTTTGTGTAATCACGAATAACTTTGGAAAATATTCATTTATATATATTTTTTATCATTAAATATAATATATATATTTTCTTTCTTTGGAATATTACAACGGAGCGTAGTAATCATGTTCTATGTTGCAATACGCGTCATAAAATTGTTATGTATATAGGTATATCATGGGAAATATCGCATAAATGCAATCATAAATGTCACAAATTGAAATTGAAAAGTTAATCAATTAATAAATTGTTCTTTTAATTATATATGTTTTTTTTTTTTTAATTTTTGCAACTTAAAATAGAGTTTTTTTTTTACATATAACTATTTTACCAATATGTGTTTATTTTACCTATTTGAAACATACTAAACAATTAATGAAAAAATATTACTAACTTTATTTCTGACTCTTTCATGATTATTTTTTTCACTGATGTTCAAGTAAAATTGTATTATTCATATGTTTTTAAGCTGTAGTAAAGGCGAATTGATTGAATATTTACTGCGCAATCTTATAACATCATAGTGATTATTATTTCACCAATATGCAAGTTTTCTTTTTAAATCTCTTCTTTCCATACGATACTTTATATCGTACATGTTAATGATACCATTTAATTAATCATAATATAATTAAAACCAGAACCTTAAAGAAGCCAAATAAACTTTAATAGATACAATTTTGAATCTTCGGGCTGAAAAAAAAATATAAATGAAAGTGAATGATTTTAATTATACAGAATTATCTGATGTGTTATAGTTATATGTATTAATTTTTTTGGACAAAATAATAATGCACATGCTGATACACAAGTTGATTAATACACAAGAATGGGTATCTGTGTTTAAAAAAAATATTTAGAAAGCAAAATATGTCATTAGACATGGAAAATGACTCGGTATTAATATACTACGCACTAGTTATTAATATATTTCCCTTAAATGATAGAATTCACAATATTACATAGTTTTGAGAAAAGGTATTTTGGTTTAAATAAGAATGATATAGTTATATAATCTAAACTTTTTGTATAGAAATTCCTCATTCGCAAATTTAAAAACTGAAGTTTGTTCTTAACGATAGGTTTTGTCGTTCTTTGTTTAATTACAAAAAAAAAAAAAAAAAAAAAAAAAAAAACAGTATAATAAATAATTTTACCTACAAAACATTTCTTAGTCTTTCATTTTCTATCGAAGATGAAACGTTTAAAAGTATGTGTATAGTAAAATGTAAAAAAAAAAAAAAGTAATACAACATTTTACCGATATAATTATAACGTATGTTAATTATAAAGACATGTGGTGAATGAGAAATCCATCATCTAATAAAATTTTTTTGGAATGTATTTCATATTAAGCACATATTAAAAGTTTAACCCGTTAAACTGAGCTATATTAAGCGCGCTAACTAAATAAAGTTTATATAAATATAGTATATACAATACATATGATGCCAATATGATAAAGCAGTTGATATTTTTCAATAACTATAACCATTTGGATATATATAACATATTCCCGTAGCGGGAGCGTTAACGTCTAATTATTATAACTAGTTTCATAAATATTGAGATCTTGGTGTAATACCTGCTGCACTCTTATGCAAAAATGCATGAAAACAAAATTTAGGAATATTATATGCGTTACATTCAGTACAGCGGATATAAAATGACTCCATTTTAAATCTGATATAATCACCATTTCAACCTAGAAGCGCTACCTATCATGGGATGTCATTGAATTAATTACGTGTAATTGGAATTACCAGAATGCAGAAAACTTTTATTAATAACTTTTTAATTGTTGATTCTTATTTGAAAGCGCTTGACAAAATTTTGCAACGATTATATCTACTAAATTTGAAAACATTTGGTTGGGTCGTTCTTGAGCGGGCAGTCAGACAGACGGATGGACCAGACGACAACATATGTGCTACGTATTTATATAATTACGATCGCACCTAAAAAAAGTGAAAAGCTCTATGGAAACTACAGAGATAATGTCTTTTGTAAATCTACTATAATCCGAATTTCCCAAATGGTCCTGACACTGTTTCCAAAAACGTGATCTTTGCCATTTTTCATAAGGCTACTGATGCATTTATAGTTATAATATGTCATAAGATTTTCAGCCGTCAGCTTGACCCCTCGCCACATATTTTTTTGAATAAGATTTATCTGTATATTCTACGTTGCAAACTAGCAATCTATATATATAAAAGCCGTTCTCTGTATGTATGTCCGGTATACAAATCTTCAATTTTAGACCGATTTGCACGAAACTTTAAATAACATTAAAATTACACAAAAATAACATTATTTGTGTTTTTTAATGATAATGTATTGTAAAGTAAGCTTTTTAACAAAGATTATAATTTTATGTTTTAATTTATAACGCTCTCGGCTTTTTCTTCGGCTTTTCTAAAATTTCAATTACAGGCTGAGATTAAATTTATTTTAAAATTTTATATTCTTTGTTTAGTTGTGCCATAGAATGTTCTTTTTAAAACTGATAGAAGTACACAGAAAATCAGTTTCTACGATACCGAAGTCAGTAAGGTTTGTAATATATATTATTATGGTATAGTTAGTAGTAGACGTAATTAAGACTAATTTATTTATATTTATATTCCTTATTGGCCTTTTTAATGATTCGTGGACGGGAATGCACTAATCTCAGTTATTTCCGTATCATTGCCGTATTATTTCATTTTAATGTATTTTACCCGGGAGGACCCTTATTGTTGATACGAGCGAAGCCGGGTAGTTCTGCTACTATCTCATGTTAATGTTAACGTTTTGAGTGATGATTCAGAAAATCTTAATGAGAGATTGAAGCAACTTCCGAATTTAATTGAGTAATTTTTCGCACTGTGAAGTTAACAAATTATAACCTCACACTTGGAAAATTTAACTCCGTCTCACGACTACTTACAGGTTAACTAAATAATAATACATGAAGTGAATTTTTCATATTGAAGCAATTTGTTAATATTTAGTTACATGAACCGACGCTTAAGATCCCTTGTATTCCCATGGCGAGTGCGGATACGCACAAGTGAACGGGAGAAATACTGAAGCCACCATCTTACCATCTCCGTGATTTTGCCATCCTTATCAATATTTTTTACATTTATACATATTTCCTTCACACACTTATTTCAAATGCAGAATAATATTTATTTGTATTTATAAATACAGAAAGACAATTTCTAAAGAGAGTATCTTTACGAAAAAATATATTAAAAGTTTAATGTAAATGAACGCCTTTTCATTTTAAACAAGTGTACAACCACACACACACACACAAAAAAAAAAAAAAAAAAAAAAAAAACATATAAGAAAAAGACAAAACATTCAAATGAAATAAAATCAATATCAATCTAATTTAATACTTTAATTTAACCTTAAAAGGTTTTTGAGTAATTCAAACCTCATTCTTCTATATCGAAAGTGTTAAAATGTTTTGAATCTAAATCAAAAGCATGGGAAATAAATTTAAATAAATGATCCACAAAAGATTGTTTATTATGTTTAGTAAACAATTGAAAGATAATGGTATTTTTTGTTAAACGAATCGGAATATATAGCCTGAGAAATATTAGAGTAATGAAAAATATATAAATAATAAATAAAGTTTAAGCTTAATGAGCTCGTAATTTACAAAGACAAAAAAACTGAAACATCAAAATTTAACAAACAATTCCGTGTTTTGTAAATAGATTTTAAGATAAGTGTGTATTACATTAGTATGTGAAATATTTTTAATTTTAAGAGGCTTTTCTACTTTATTTTTCGCTAAGATATGTTTTCTAAACCTTTATGAAAAAATTAAAATTTCAGCGCAAAATTCACTTTAATTAATAATTAAAATTCATAAAGATAAATAAATAAAGATAAATAAATTGCTTAAATGTGCGTCAAACATAATAAAATCATTAAAAAACATAAAAACACATTAAAGTCCTTTTAAAAACAAAAACGTTTTCAACCGAAACTTGTTCGATCTTTAACAGTGAAAAACTAATCGCTGTTGTCTTTTTGCGTCTTATAGAATTCCTGGAACATACCATTATACTTCACTGGTGGTATGGAATATAAGTTGGATTGAAAATGTCATTCAAAATTTTTCAAAGCAAGTACAGGTTTTATGAGTCACGCATTAATTTTATCAGACTGCGTGGATATCATATATAAAAGAATGTAGAATCAATTAAAAAACCCCTTAATGTGTTAAAAGTTTGTTACGCAGCATTTTATTTTATTGCTATAAGAATTTTAAATATGGAGCTTAAAATAATGATATCAAATTTTAAATAAATCTATATTATTTATTTCATCATTTTATTTTTGTTTTATTTATAATTGCATATATAAGAATTATGTTAAACTTAAAAGGATGTATAAAAATTTTATCACTGATGCATTATAATTCACATCTTTCGTAAATTCAAACTATGAGTTTTAAAAGATATGATATCAAAATTTAAGTGACGCCTCGATGTAGCCTTAAACAATTTGTTTTAAAAATCAATTTTAATTGTTCTTGGTTTGGCTAAATATATTTACACATCTAACCAAAACTTTTAATTTTCCAATACATTGTTATAAATACCAGTTTCACTGAACCTATACAATGCACTATAACGTATTTATATGAATAAATTGATTTATCTTTTGTGCCACGCTATTCAAAATCAAAAGTAAAATTTATGTAAATTATTTCTTTGCGTCATTGTATCCATGCAAATGGATATTATGACGCAAAGAAATCATCACGTATTGTTTCGTGAGTACTACTCGCACTTGACCGTTTGTTTTCGTTAAGTATGACCTCACTGAAGAAAGTGGCCAATGTGTCGTAAATTGCAGGATTCAGGTGGATAGTTCTTATTTTTTTTTTTGTTGTTGTTGTTCGCGTATCAAAAGTTGTCCATCAATATCACTCTTCTAATGAGCGTTATTGAATTGAAACCTAAAATCACGATATAAAAAGTCAATTAGCATTGTGTGTACAATCATCCTGCATTTATTATTAATCCTGCATTATACATCCTGCATTAAGAATAATAATCTGATGTACTTTGAGAATTAAGGAAACATTGGAGATTTTAAGTAAAGGAAATAATATATGTAATGATGTTTTATCGTCTGAGACACCTCCTATTTCGTTTAATATTTTAAAATATCTAACACTTCAGCTTCAGAACGAAACTACTCCATAGACACCCCAAGAAATGATAGAAAGATCCTTTTTTTCAAGACTGGTATAAAAATAGCACAGTGAAGGCGACATTTCAGTGAAACTACCACTTGAAAATGATGGCGTTTGCGATCGAAAGATCTCGGAAATTATCTTTTCTGTTTCATATGATATTAACATCAATGGTTTTTAAGTTTTAAAGACCAGTTCCTTTTGTAACGGAATATTTTAATACATTTTTATGCACCTTTTTAGTAAACATATTTTTAATTTTAGTTATTTTAAGGCAAGGTGAATGTGTCATTCCATGCTGAACTCGTTCTGAGTTTTAAGTTTTTCAATTATAATTGTACAATATTAGGCAAACAAATATTTTTTCATTTAATAACATGTTTTGAGTCATCTGACTGCGTATAAAATGCACCTTCCGACCAAAATTTTAATATTCTTTTTATTACATTTTATTAAATACAAATATGTGCTTACTTTTATTGAACTATAAATAAAACCTGAGTTATAGTGGTCTAAAAACTACTTGACATCTGCGAATAAAACCGCAGGTACCAAGTGCTTCAACACCAACCTTTTTTTTCCGCTTCATAGAAAGACTGCCAAGACTTGCCTTCTACAAGTAAAAGAAGTCTCACATCTAAAGAAATGATCATGATATATAAATGCCGTAAATTTCAGACGCATATAACTGGAAATAATTTTAGAAAAGCTTAAATGCGCTTAATGGAAAAAGCACTTTTCAGTAAAAGTTCCATACGCGAAAAATGATTTCTAAAACATTTATTGAAATATCACTATGGAATTGTAACTCCACGTTAGTGAGACTGATGTAAAGGCAATGAAACATTTAATTTCAGAATAAATTATTGTAATTAATCACCTAGATTTTTCGGCAACATTAAAATCAAATTAAATAAGAAAAGGATCTAATTAGTGGTCTCAAAACACTCTAACGAACTATTTTGTGAACTGTATGTTTCTTCCTTGTATTAATGACTGATATTACGTCACATACAACTAACTTTCCGAAACAGATGTACTCTTTACGCTTAACAGACATTTTCTAAATATTTATTTTTTTATCACGCGGCTTGTGTTTTCGCCGCATTTGTATTTCTCAGTCTCTAAAATATTGTTGCTTCTATAAGACGAAGTTTCTTAGTATTCTAATATAATGTTTAATTATAATATCTTAAACTCAAAACGAGTCTTTTCTTTTTGTCACAGACACAGCTATTAACCGGTAAATTATCTTTCAGTATCCCATGGATTATCCAACGTGTTTAGATCAGAATCACTACAAGTAAACAAATAAAAGGATAAACATTAAAAAAGGATACACCGCTAAATGGGTGATTCTCCCCCGATCTCCATGCATTCCGAGACTTCTCGAAGTGTATAACAGGTAAGCGAATTTTACTTACCTCTATCTCTGCATGTGCTGCATAAAAGCCTCAAGAAGATATTTTAATTTCCATATTGATTATTCCTGAGAGAGCGCGATTTTGCTACCGAGTTAATTTGGCTTAACTCTCCAATAAATTCAACGTAAATAATTTTTATTTTATAGCGGTTGTTTGTTTTATAGCTTCATGGAATGATAACTATGAAATTTTGAGAAAAATGCATGTAAACATATAAAGTACGCTATATGTAATGAACAAATTAAACTATGGCTTACGTGTTATCTTATTCCCTTAACCATTGACATACAAATTACACGTAGATTTAAAATGCACATACATGTGATACAAGATCCTCCAGAACATTTTGCGTACGGAGTAAATTTCACTAAATTTAAAAACAAATTCCTCAAAATACCAAAAAGTAATCAATGTATGGACCATTTTGTGCTTTTTTTCTTAGTTTCGAGTCACAATCTCGGTAAAAATAAATTTAAACTATAATTAAATAGCTTTTTTAAAAAGGTTACTCCGCGCGTAGTCAGATACCTATGAGCTTAAGAATAATAAAAAATATATATATCTTCTGATTAGATCTTCATAATATAAAGAAATATTGTAAAATACATTTTTAAATTCCATTGCGATAATGTTAAATATTTTCTGCAGTACAACGTTGTCCCATTCCTATTTTTTAATGTACACTTATGCCACATATTGCACTCATTTATCCTATAAGCTGAAATCTATGTAACAAAGTTTCTATTGGCATTAAAAGGAAAGATATAATATATTTGTAAAACATATAAAATGAAGCAAAATTTACATAAAAAAACATTGCTATATTATTAACAAATCTTCATTTAATTTCTTCGAGTAAAAAAAATATTTTTAATAATTATTTAAAAAAAAATCTTAACTATTATATTACTTTTATGAAATAACGCCTTTGATTCAGTAATTTTTTTTTCTTTTAGATTTGGAATAATACCAAGTAATAACATGATGAATAAGGCATTAAAATTAAATGTACAGCATTTCATTGCATTCATAAATTAGTTTTATGAGAAAACTTCTAAAGTTTTAAACGGAGCCTTATTTCGGGGTATGAAACTGTTAATATAACCTAACGGCTCTTTAAATAAACATAGCTTGGAAAGAACAACACAAATTCTTAAAGGAAAGTCCACTTTGTCTTCTTAATGATCACATTTTATGGTTCTTATTTGTTTAAAGAAAACTGTACGTAGATCGAATTAAACTTTTAAGTGTTCATTTATACTTTAGTTAAAATATTCTGTTTTCAACTAGAAATTTATTCTAAAGAAGTCTGAATTTGATGATTGTTAGTGAATTAAAAGTTGTTTGTCTTTACTAAAATAATTTTTAGTTAGATAAATGTATTATGAATTTCGGGAATTTATCTTATTTTTTAATTAAAACATTGTTTTTATTAAATACTTTTTCTTACTATATGCAAAACGCAAATCTCTCTGAAATGATAAAAAAAAATAAAATTCGTGATTATACGTTTTCTTAAAGAGAAACACAAATAATATTTTTGGTAGATTCCATTCAAAAAGTAAGAAGCTATACCAAACATGCCCACAGTTCAAGTTGATTTTTATATAGAATGGTGGACAAAATTTCCGACACTTTTTGAAATTTGAATGTTTTAAACCTTTGAATGCATATAAAAACTCTTACACGTCACTCAGTGCAATTATTCATATCTCAATTGAAAGTGAAAAGAAATTTGATTCCGAATTTAACAAAATACAGACAGTTAAAATTATTGCATTACAGGAAAAGTTGTGCCCCTCGTAGATAAAGACAGAAGGACGGGTTCGTAAGATTCAAGAAACAAATTGTAGTAACAGCTATAACCAGCCAATCTGAATCGTTGTTCGGAGAACCAATGATAATCTGCAGTTTATGAGCAGGTGCAAGGTCATGTTCTTGTTCCATTCTGAAAAAGTCAATTTGGTTCTGTAACTTTGCAGAATAAATTTGGTTACTGAAACGAAATTACAGATAGATATTTGTGTGGTAATGTGGAGACTGGCCACCACGGAAGCGATCCATGATTGTTATGTTACCTGAAAGTAGTCTTTTGTATGCAGCAGTTGCAGTAGGTGAGAATGTGACAACATAGGAAGAATAGAAGTATTGATTACGTTATTAGGAAAACAATTTGTACAAAACAAAGAAAGGAAAGTCAGGAAAACGTAAGCAATGGCTCTAATGGTAGAAGAATAAACGGATTTGGTAGCATGGTACCCCCAAAAAGATGCAACTCAATAAAAAGTAGCTTCAGTAACTAATACCATGGACAAACGAAAACATTTAATGTAAAGAATGCCAGTGACAACAAGAGGTATAGAGTGGCAAATGTTATATATCAATGCCTGATTGTGATTAGAGAAAAACAATGTTAGACATATCATCGAAGAAAATTTACATACAGATTTCAATCAACTGATAACAAAGAATTTTGCAAATGTTATGATCTTGTCATATATGTCAACAATTGTATTGTACGCCGCCTTGATGTCAAGTTACGCATCCAAATTATTCCGTAACACAACTGAAAAGGAAAATTTCTTATTTGTGAATTCCTGACAAAATAATTGCATTACTTTTTTTTAATCTGCGTGTTAAATCAAAAAAAATTAACAAAAATAAATAAATAAATTTTATCCATATAAATAAATTTTTCGCGTGCCAGGGAATAGCCAAGAGGGGTGCAGCCTAACACATTTCAATCACTTTGTAACACATCTAAGTGTTTAGCGATAGAGAATTGATGCGTTCACCCAAGATCCTAGGTTTGAATCTTGGCCTAGATACTCAATTGCTGAGTTTGGGAAAATTTTTCAACTTGCCTGTCCTGAAAAATAGTACTTTGCATTTAAAGCAGGTGGTAATCACTTTTATATAACATAATCACGCATACGCATTACTGTAGTTAAGATTTTTTAGGATAAATGCACTTTTCTGTGAATACTGTATGAATGTATATAATATTAATTAAGCACAGATTTTAGATATATTCTGCTAATTGTCTTCCCATTCTTCTAATGTTTTTCACATCTATAAATATTTTTCGTATAGTCCGAATTAACATTATTCGATAAAACCCGGTAATAAGGTTTTTCTATGAAGTTCAATAAAAGATTTTCTACTGTTAATGAGAGTCTCTCTGTGTCTCTCATAAAGTTTAACGAAGAATAATGAGAATGATTTTTATTTCGTAATCAGCTTTTCTTATTAAGCCAAACGTAAATGAATGAAGAAAAATAAAGAACATTTAATCGCACTTTCAGCCCTTTAAGATTAACTGAAAATGTAAATTTATTTCGGGAATCACAAATTAGATTTCAAAGTATTCCGGGATTTTTTCATCATTAAATATGTTATATATATTGTACTCTGAAGTAAAAGTCTCTTTGTTTTGGGAAATAGGTTTTACATTCATTAATGTGCTTTGATTAGTATATTTATTATTTCAACGTCACTATAGAGAAAATGAACCAGAAATTATAAATTTGATCCATATTTAATTAATTTAAGTAAAACATTTAATTATTTATAGAACGACGGTGCACGCTGAAAAAAAAAATCCTTACAAGAAAATTATTTTCCTAACATTACATTTTTTGATAAAAAATAAGAGGAATCTAGAATATTCTGGAACTACGTTGGCTGATTCAGACGGATGGATGTACTGGAATGACAATAAATACCAACAAATTTAAAACTAGTGATCGAAGGATGTGTTGCAATATATATTTTACTTTTCCAAATCAGATTTGTGTATTTAGAGTTATAAATGGGACAAATGAGATTTGTGTATTTAGAGTTATAAATGGGACAAATGAGATTTCTTCCGTTTTCGCTTCCTTTGTCCACTGTACTCAATCGCATAACCGCTTCGGACATGAAAGAAAAATGCCGCGGTTCTCCGCCGGTCTCGGTTGCGTCTTAACATACATTGGCATACATATCTGTTTCATGTTAGTCTGTATAAACTGAAACTAAAAGTTAATTTTTATTGTTAAAAAAAATATTTTTTCAGGTAATTATACTGTTGAAATTTACAAAATTTTGTATTAGTTAAATATAACTTTGTATTAAAAATATAAATACGTTTTAAGTACACAGTTATTGACGTTCAGGGTAATTATTATAAGCTGAAAAATAATTAGGCATAAAAAATTTCATTCTAGTTACAAAATTTATTTTGTAATCCTGCGCAAAGCGCCCCATCAGTGGCTGAGAGGTTCTACTCTCGAAGCTGGTAGACGGGAGGTACTGGGTTCGAACCCAATCGCGCCCATCGGTCTAATCGTTCGTAGTTTTTTATAAATGGGACAAATGATATTTCTTCCGTTTTCGCTTCCTTTGCCCACTGTACTCAATCGCATAACCGCTTCGGACATGAAAGAAAAATGCCGCGGTACTCCGCCGGTCTCGGTTGCGTCTTAACATACATTGGCATACATATCTGTTTCATGTTAGTCTGCATAAACTGAAACTAAAAGTTCATTTTTATTGTTAAAAAAATATTTTTTCAGGTAATTATTCTGTTGAAATTTACAAAATTTTGTATTAGTTAAATATAACTTTGGATTAAAAATATAAATACGTTTTAAGTACACAGTTATTGACGTTCAGGGTAATTATTATAATCTGAAAAATAATTAGGCACAAAAAATTTCATTCTAGTTACAAAATTTATTTTGTAATCCTGCGCAAAGCGCCCCACCAGTGGCTGAGAGGTTCTACTCTCGAAGCTGGTAGACGGGAGGTGCTGGGTTCGAACCCAATAGCGCCCGTCGGTCTAATCGTTCGTAGTTTTCGTGGTTTTCTTCGAGCCATGGATTTTCATGCGAAAATGCGAGTTAGGTTCCCTTAGAAAGACCCCCATGGAGGCCACACACACCCTCGGGCCTATATCTTCAGGTTAGATAATCGGCCGTCAAAAATCGACCAACCTGCGCGTAAGCTCTTATATTAATTTTCTGCCCGAGAAATATCTGACAGTTTGTATCACCCTTAATACTAATTCTGCATTTTATTTTTTTTTTAATACATGTAATGAAAGAACACACTTATATCTTTCATACCCGAAACAAATTGTGTTTTTCAGTCATTTTTAAATATTGAATGTTGAAAATGGTCTTTTTTTCATTTTTTTCCATTTTTAAGAGTCCTGAGACCCCATCATTTTCAAAAACTGTGATTATTCGATCAAGCTTCCGAAAAACTCGAATCGGAAAATATATGCGGCTGTTATGATTCTTAGAACATTGCATAGTGTGAGACGTCGAGAATCAGAGAGGACCAACATCACCAGCATTATTTCCAGAACAATGGTTTTCAAAATTGTACAATTTTTCTCAAACGCTTTTAGACGAGTTTTGAAAGGGGTTTCTTACATTTCTGCCTTTCTAAGCTCAAGAAGCTGCAGATTTGCAGAGACACTTTACTTTTACAAGCAAATACTCTTTGTGTGAAAATGTTTCTTGGTCCATTTTTGCTCTTTAAAAACTAGCACTTATGACAAAAACAACTTAAAAAAAAGCACTTATTTAATAATTTTTATTGAACAAGCCTATGTAGGTTTTCTAAAATAAAACTCACCAATGTAAATATGATTTTTTGAATTCCAAGAAAAATAATGAAAGTAAGAAAAAATTATGATGTTTTAATAATAATAATAATTATAATAATAATAGTAATAATAATAGAGAAAATATATTATTTTCATTTTATTTTGCATTTAAGGATGTAGTGTCTTCTTCCTGTGACAACGTTTTAAAATTTTAAAGAAATGGTGGTGCTTAGGAGCTGTGTGTAATCATAAATGGATTACAGGTAATTCTTCTTATTTACTGTACTTCAATATCTACATGAGTAGAGAATAATAATAATAATAATAATAGTAATAATAATAGATGAAATATATTATTTTCATGTTATTTTTCATTTAAGGATGTAGTGTCTTCTTCCTGTTTAGAAATCGTGGTGTTTAGGGGCTGTGTGTAATCATAAATGGATATCAGGTAATTCTTCTTATTTACCGTACTTCAATATTTACATGAGTAGAGAATTATAATAATAATAATAATAATAATAATAATAGAGGAAATATATTTTTTTCCTGTTATTTTTCATTTAAGGATGTAGTGTCTTCTTTCTGTTTAGAAATCGTGGTGTTTAGGGGCTGTGTGTAATCATAAATGGATAACAGGTCATTCTTCTTATTTTCTGTAATCCAATATCTATATGAGTAGGGAAGAATTATTGGACTTACCAAGCTTATTAATTTTAATTTTAATTGTAATTATATTTTGCTCACACCTAATTTTTGACAAACATGTACTTTAAATTTTTCAGCAACTACACATTTTCCCCTTCCGTGTTTACTTTTCGATTTCTAGCAAACTAGTAATTGAGATGTATAAATGAAATTCACCAATGTCATATGGATCAATTCAAAGCATTTTTTATTGGAGAAGCAATGACTTGAACTTTGTACAGAGAACTTTGACGGCAGTCTTGTGGTAACAAAATTCATTTAGTTTTTTGTTTATTAAAAAAATCACTTTCTGGCACACAATAAACAACCAAGTCATTTGTAGAAGCAGATGAACCGAGTATAGTAGAACCGCGCAACATGAAAAAAAGTGTTCGATGCCGATATCTCCCCTTCAAACCTACTGAATAAGTGTTCCTGTTAATCATTGCTTGTAAAGAAGAAAAATTAGAAGCTACCAGTTCCAGAGAATGCGAAGATTCTTCAGCAAGCATATGGCAATTATGTTGACAGTGCCAGAGAATATGAAAAAATAAAATTTTACTGCTATTATTATTATTATTATTATTATGCTACATTGATAGTTTTTTCTCTCTAAATTAGACCAAAATCATATTTACACCATCTGCTTTTTATTAAAAAGAATCTACATAAGATTGTCTAATAAAAGTATATATAAAACCATTTCTTATTTAACAGTTGTTTTTGTCATAATCGGTAGTTCTTAAAATTCCAAAATGGACGAAACACATTTTCTTCCAAGGAACCTAGCATATGGTATTAAAGCTGGCCGTGCCAGAGTGAACGATGCTACTTGATGCGATCTCGCACTGTCATCTTGATATCCCAGTTATGTTGGACCATCTGTTAAAGTTGGTCTATCACTACTCCATGGTTTTGAAATTAACCAAATCCGTTATACAGCCCAATATATGGAATTACATACCATACTTTTACAGTTCAAAATCGTTTTTCACAAAAGTGTGGGATATTTCACTCTGGTTCTCGACGTCTCATATATAGTATTTTCAAACTACGCGTGACTAGAATGTTTCATTTATTGTTCTTACTTTAATCTTTGTCTGCATCGACCGTTTCGTTTTAGCTGCCTAACACTAATCGATAGACTTTTTCTGATGAGATTTCAAATTTGAAAGAAAACAGGCTGAACACAGAACACAAAACTCGATAGATTTTCTACTAAAGTAAAAGAAACGAAAGGATTTCACTGTGCCCAATCTCAATGCCGTTCCATTTTATAAAATTAAGCTCTACTCTATCGAGTTTATAGTTTATGGACTAAATAAAAAGTTTTAACAACTCTATAGATTGCGTTCTATTTGTTATACAGATGACCATTTGTCAATAATGTAATTATTTTAACTTAACTGGCATAACAGTGCTCTAAGTCAATTTTCATAAGCTATTTTTTTAGATGGAGAAATGAATAAATTTTTAAATATTGTGATAATCCTAAAAAAGCTGGAGAATATAGTAATTGATTTGGTTAAAAGTCATTAAAGATAATGAATGAATTTACTTCAATTACTGTAAGAAATACGTGAAAGGGAAAAAAACATTTCTATACATAGGTGACTAAGTTTATTAAGTAGGTTTTCAAAAGAATACTGCATTGCCACTACGCTATAATGAAAAAAAAAAGAATGATAAATTGTTGATTACAATTAGTAGTAATAATAGCCATGATATTATAAATAAGTTCTATGTAAGTAAAATTTTTTTCAAGGGTTTTAAAACTAAAATCATTGTAACAATAATAATGACAGCCTTTAGAATAACAAATAAAATGGTTCCGATTTATTTCTATGATACTTAATGATCGGAATATTCAAAATAATATATGCTTAAGGCAAAATTCTTCATACAATATTTTTTTACTTTACTCTGCAAATATTGCTTTCCATTAGACTGACAAAACTTCTCTCTTTATCTGTGTAAAGCACATGTAGAACCGTTATTTATTTTTTCACATATTCTTTTAATTTTTTTAATAAGGCATAAATAAAAAAAAATGAGAATATTTCAACTAATAAAGTATCGTGTCTGGTTAGATTATGTGAAAATAATTGAAGAAAAGTTACAAAGCAAACTAATTTAAGACAGGAAAAAATAACTGATTGCAAAAGAAAGAAGAAATAGAAATAGTGAAATAGAAATAGCGAAATGAAATATATAATATTAGAACGTGAAAATTGTTGAATGAATTTAAATAACTAGTAAATAGCGTTTCTGAAGCATTTAAAAAGTTTACATATCATGTATTGAAGTCAATATGCATATTTATGTAAATGCCTATATGTAATCAATGCAAGTGTATTTAGTAATATTTATTTTCAAAATTCATTGTTATGTATGAGTTGTGTATAAATGACAATCAGCAAGTTAGGTAAGTATACATAGTGGTATACAAAAGCAAGTATGTTATAAAGTGAAACGTAATGTGTAAAGAAAGCAAGTAAGTTATGATTATCTCAGTAGCAGTGTTAGAAAAGTGTGCTCCTTACAAAATTTTTTTGTGATGTTACCAAAATTTCTTTAAGTTTCAGAACTTCCATTCACTTATATTTCTGGTGTTTAAAATATACTGACTGTTGGTGTGATGTGTGTGTGTGTGTGTGTGTGGGGGGGGGGGGGT
Organism: Maratus speciosus; assembly: GCA_963932465.1. Classification (NCBI taxonomy): domain Eukaryota; kingdom Metazoa; phylum Arthropoda; class Arachnida; order Araneae; family Salticidae; genus Maratus; species Maratus speciosus. The sequence goes on along the minus strand of OZ010789.1, from coordinate 596,066,236 downwards.
TAGACAAACTTCTCCGAGTCAGTCACATTTAGCACACCCTACGTACATTGTAACCACAGGGCTGAGGGTGTCAGAACTAATAAAAAAAAACTTTATATTATGATAACATGTAAACATATTAGAAGTAATAATACATTTGCATGTCATTCTCTTGTGAAAAGTGTCATAAATTATAAAATAAAGTGTATTTTAAAGTCTACATTCATACACGCTTTTAAATTATTGCGTACATGTTTTCTTTCTATGTTTAGAAAGTTAATGTTTTAAGTGCAATACGTCGGTCATAGCATTTCACAGTTAAATTTTAAAAATATTGATATTATGGTATATTTAAAATGAAATTAAAGTTCATGGTGCCAATTTAAACGCACATTTGATCTTTAAAATGTATTTTAAGTTTTAAAGGGAAAAATAAATTATTAGTAGTAAAGATATGAATGCTTGATCTATATATTTATTCATTTCTTTTAAATGCATTTCTTACAGTTTGAAAATGTCCTGCATCAAAAGAACCAAAGTGCTTCGCCATGAAGTAATGTTATTTAATATGCGCGTATCTGAAAAATTGCCAAACATTTTTCCCTAAATATTTCGTAATAAAGCATTTTGAAGTAGAACATGGAGATTTTGTAATTTTTTTTTTTTTTGGAAATTGCATTTTAACATCATACAATAATCATGTCTACTCATAAATAAATACGCAGAAAGGTAAAATCATAAATCCTACATAAAAATTCATTTTACTTTAGAGCATGAAATTTTTTATAGTAAAAATATGTAACACAAAATTACATCATATTTTACAGAATTGCATGTTTAAATTAAAATTTAAATTTGAAAGCATATAAAAAATAAAATAAAATAATATACAAAGATTTTTCTGTTTAACTAAATATTTTATAAATTATATGTATCCAATTAATAGTTTCAAAAAACTTACATTTACCTAAAAAATATTAATAGAAATATAAACTTTAAAATGTAACCATTCATTCAAGGATTCTTCAATAAACTTATTTTTAAAGTAAATGCTTGTTTACTAACGTGCATTTTTCAGTATTTCTAACGTTTTGATTACATCCTGTAAAAAAGCCTTACATTATCAAATGTTTTTTTTTAACTTGATGTATATGATTAAAATTAGATTTCTCAATCGAAAAATATGAAACATTTTATATTTGATAATGATTTTTATCAAATAACATTTCATTTTACTTTTAAAATATCCATTTTCTTCTTTTCATTCAAAGAAAATTGTAAGGAAAAATATATTGATAATTTATAAAAAGCAATATTTCTATGAAAATATTTTAAAAGCCGTTTCGATTGCTTAAGTTTTGAAATTATCTTCGTTGTACGAGAAAAATGTAAATAAAAATAAATTTAAGGACCAGATAAAAGAGGTAAGATATTTCATTTTATTACATTGTATCAAGCATTTTTTTTTAAAGAATTAAAAGAAGAATTTTCAAGAAGTGTATTTAAATTTAATGAAATATAATAATATATTTAAATTAAAGGATCTCATTACTAAAGATATAAGAGCGCTTCGGTAATCTTAACAAAAGATATAAAAATTTATAGAAGAATATATTTTATAAAAAGAAATGTGTTATATACGCTTGTTTGACTCGAAGTATATGATAGCTTTTGAAAGAAAATGTTTATCGGACATTTATTGAACAAAATAAGAACGTGATTAAAATTACATTATTCTACATACATATTCATGTGAACACACTAATAAACAATATTCGATATCATACATAAACTAGGACTTCCCTCAATGGGATTAGTCAGAGCGATATTGCTGAGAACATAGATTTAATAATAACATGTGGAAGCAAACAAAGTGAGATGTTATCTTTAATTGTCCATATACTGCGATAAATTGAAATGATGAAAATAAACGAATCGTAGAATTACAAAATCTTATATATAAATTCGTATACACTGTTTAAAAAAATGGGAAATCAAACCATGCAAGACAGACATGCATGGATATAAAATTGAAAGTACGCAATATATTAAAAGTAACATAGAAAATTAAACACTAAATTATCTTATATCGAAATTTTAACTGTATAAAATGATGTCAAGAGCATAATCAGACGCTCCGCACAAATTTGAGTAATTTTAAATGACAAATATATGATGTTTAAAAAGAATGGACTATACTTTATATGGTGTGTGCTCCCCCGGAATAGTTAATATTGTACAATATCTGTTTTCCACAGATGCAATGAGGTTGTCGATAACAGTTAAGGAATTCTCTCCTCAAAATCTGATATAGTATCAAAGTACCGAATTCATCAACAGTGGCATGCAATACTTCGTTAGAGTGTGTTTTAAATATGCTCGATCGGATTTAAATGGTGATTGAATGCTGGCCGCACTACATACGCTGTATTGTTTTGTTTTAGAACATATTTTGCACAAGTTGAGCTGTATTTAGCATGTATTAAATAAAAGAAATCGGCAAAGATTGCAACATAAAATATGACACAAGATATGAATATACCGTCTGCATAACTTTTGAGCTGTAAAAGTGTCTTTTGAAGTAATTTAAAAATCCATACATGTTTATTCAGCAAATCATGCAAGCTAACATACGCCAATATGAAACCGATTATGAAATTTCACCAGAATAATTTAATATATAAAATATTGCATATACCGATGTTGTAGAGCTTAAAATTCTGAATAAAATGAATAGTGACATTAATATTTTTGTTCAAAATTAAGGTCTCAATTTCAGATATTGTTAAAAATATTAAAGAAAAACGTGTTTTTCGAATGTAAATGTGTACATATTTCCTAACGCTCACTTAGTACGAAAACATAGAATATTCATTTTAGACCTAATCTGAAGGGATTAAAGCTATTTCCAGTTTTGCCCTAATTAATTCTGAGTTCAACCCTCTGACCATGGGGCTAAAACTTTAAAGTAGAATTGTGACCTTAATATTCAACAAAAGTCTTAAGTGTAGGTGCTCATTTTATTCAGAAGTTTAAGCTCTACAACATTTGTACTGACAATGTTTTTGAAAAAGTTAGTGATTTCGAAATAGAGTTATGGTATTAAAAAAAAAAACCTTGTTTTTTTTACTATAAATCAATGTATAATTCCTAACGCTCACCTAGTACGAGGTGGAAAACGTAGCATATTCATTCCAGACATAAACTGAAGGGATTAAAACAATTTCCAGCTTTCCCCTAATTATTTCCGTATTGGGCCTTTTTTTGCTCCCCTGCCACTGGGCTAGAATAGAGATTGTTCTATACAATTTTGAATATATGCAGTGAAAGCGGCGATATATTTTCCAAATCTCACCATAATTGAAAATAAACTAGCACAAGCCATGCTTCGTTTGCATTCGCGAAGCATTATTTAATAAGATAAATATTTGAAAGTAACAATATTTTTTATATTATTCTTGCATTTTTACTAAGCAAAAATTTATTTTATGTTTTGGCGCATTTTAATTTTAGAAATGTAAATTCAGTAAAATAACTAAGAATTTCCTCGGAATTTTGTATTTGCGATGTAAGACTAGTATAAATACAAATATTTTCGAAGCAAAATTTTACGAAATATTTTTAATTTTCAACTAAAAGCTCTTTTAAAATTTTTTTACATTTTCCAATAGCCTCTGGTTCCAATAGCCTCTCAAATGGTTAGAAATAGGTATGTTACCAATCTTCGTAATTCACATAAAATAAACTTTGATAGCAATCTTAGAATAATCATTCGAAGAGCGCTTGAAGAAAGTTATTTCTTCAAAATCCTATTTTCTGGAAAAACATTTGAAATGTGCTCTCGTTGATACTAAGAATTACTAACTGTAAAACTTTTCTTTCTAATTTCTTCTTTTTTTCTGCATGTTAGCATATGAGAATTTTTGATATTGTGGAATCTCTCGCAAGGGCATTTTCTGTTGAATGTTAAATCTTGAAGGGTTTTCGCAATCGACAACGCTGCGTACGTTAAGCCGACTGATGTCTCTTTATCCGCAATATCTACAACTGCTTTATCTAATGTTAAACCTTGGGATTTATGAATTGTAACTGCAAAAGCTAACTGCAGAGGAAATTGTTTTTATGAGAAATTTATATTTCCATTTTTCCATAATTTAGTTATTGGGGGAATCGGAACGCAGCCATTCTCATAAGTTGAATGACTGTACTTTTCAACCTTTTTCTCAAATTTTACCTTGATTATTCGGGGCATCTGGTCTGGTGGATCGGGATTTTCTTCATAAATAATATCTGCAACATAGCCTAAAGTCCCGTTTACTACACCTTTTTCGGTTCAAAAATTAGAACGTAACATTACTTTAGACCCAGTTGATAAACTAAGAAACGGTTCAAGCCTGTTTGTCATTTCAGAACTGGCCAACTTTGCTTTAGAACAATTATACTAGAACTAAAACATTCCATAATTTATTTTTAAACGGCAAACATATTAGAAATAATACTAATAGTAATTGCTTCTTAATGGTAAATATGTTTCATTTGGCTCAATTTTCAACCTTCCAATTCGAATAACACTTTATATAACGAATTTAACAATTAACTTTATTTGTCTACAATTAATTTGTTGCCACTTGACAAAAAAAAATCATATTATAACTCTTTTAAAATGCGTAAGTATCGTCTGCGTAAATGATTTCCCATAATAAGAATAAACTGTGTATTCGAAATAAATTGTCAGAATAATGAAAATATATTTTATTTGTTTAATTAATCATGATTCTATCTATAACAAATAACTCCATGATTTATTTTGTCAACTTAAAATAAACGTGTTCACTTTTTATTTGCAAAAATGCGTCCATAATGGAAAAATATGTAAAATAAATTAATAAAAAAAAAAAAGGTTATTCTGTAAAAAAAATGATATTGTGTAAATCTAAAGATCATAATTTATTTTTATGCTTAATTTAAAGTAAAAATACTGAATCGTTCTTTTTGTAAAGTGTACGACAAAATGTAATTTGTGTAGCCTAGTTGAGGATTCGCTTCGCTCATCCTAATTATCTTGTATTACACCTCGTTATATTGAATGGAATTAAGTGAGTTTCCGTTAGTTGTTAAGGAAGACGCGTTAAATACAACTCTCAAAGGTGTTGTATACTTTTTCTATTCCTCTAACACTACAAGATGGGGAATGTAATAGGATCCATTTTCTTCCTCGATTTTGTTAACGCGAAAAATGTGGCCTAACTGTCGATATTATTTTAAAAAAAAATCTGAATACAGCCTTAAGTACTCAGTATCATTTGCTAGACGATTCCATAAAGAATTTAATTTTTTCGTGGCGATTTGTTTAGAGTTTCCTAAAGTAGTTGGATCCTCTTTTAAGGGCATCTTAATAACATATTTGCCGTTTTTTCTCGTGTATAAATTTTTACGAAATGATTCTCACAAATTAAAGTCTCTTTACTTTTTATATTTTAACCTCGATATTTTCTATCTCCCAGAATTTTCTAAGTGTATTGCCTAGATTAGATTATTTCTTTATAAACGCCCAATGAACTTTGTTTTCATTCTCTGTCGGTAAACTTCCCGATACAACAAAACCGAAAACTGGGTCTTGCAGAATACTATCAGAATTATTAATAAGAATTTGTCCCGGTCACAAAAGCTCATTAAGCATTCCTGCTCCTAAGAGCATATCTACATATTCTGCGATATTGAATTTATCATCTGGTAATTTTACATTAGGAAAATCCTGTATTGAGATTTCAATTGCACATGAAGACGTTAAATCTGCAGTTAGTTTTCGAACTACCAAGAAATCTGAATTTTTTACAAAATTTTCATCTCTATTGCATATTGAATTAGCATTAACTTTATGATTTATTACCAAGGTAGCATCATTTAGACCTGACACTAAGGTGTTTATTCTCTCGTTTTTTAAATGCGTTAACTTTATTAAATGGCGGCATAAAAAATTAGACTAGCTGCTTACATCAAACAAACACTTTACTCTATATTTACATACCGATTCAGCAATTAGAAAACATATTACTGTTCAAAGTAAAAATTTGCTCTTTGTATTCGAATAGTTACTAATAAAGGTTTTTCTGAACGAACTCTTCAGCATTAGCTTTCAACATTGATGTGCCATAATTTGTTGGCCTAGAATCTGAACATTCTTCCACATTTATCCTCCCTTATTTATTTTGTACCGATGAAACACATTCTTCCACGTATGTGTTGTTATTTGTTTTTGGGAATGTATAGTTTTATTATGACTTTTTTTTACAAAAGCATGTGTTCAATGATGTACAATTTTCAACTGCGGGCATTTTGAAAGAGTGTGATGTTCGGGGCTTAAAGCACAACTTAAATTTTTAACATCTGATAAAAGTAATTTAGACACACTTTTGGAGTTATTATACTTACGATTATCTGGAAAATTCTCAGTAAGAGATTTTCTGTATGATGTGAAATATAAATCAATCTCTCGTCCCAATTCTTCTGGTAAAAATCATTTATTTCCTTGTCTCACACAAATGTGGGAAGGTGTTTCTTTATCAAATGTTTGATATAATTTATCCGATACTATAAGTAGTTTTAGACTCTCGAAATTGTAGACCTTTCATAAATTTAAATAATATTCTCAGTTTGTCGTTAGACGTGAAGCAAACTTTACACGAGTTTCATTTGGTTGTTTAAGACCTTTTCTAAATTGCTCTAAGGAAAAATAAGATGTTAGTTGAAATACTTTTAACACTAATTCTTTTATTTTTTCATAATTCTCGATATCACTATCATGTAAGTAAGTTATTACGTTAGATGCGTTACACCCTAATAAATTTAACAGAATTTCCGCTTTATATTGTTTTGAAACATTTTTAGTCTTAAAAGCTCGTTCTAAAGAAGAAAAGAAAAGAACTCATCCTTCAGGACATATAGGAAATTTTACATTCAAGGTTCTAATTTTATTTCACCCTCGCTAATATTAGATTTAGCTTCAGATTTAATTTTAAGCTAGTTCTAATTCATTTTTTCATCTTCAAGATAAGTTTATTTCATTTTTTTATTTCATTTTTTCCAAATCTAATTGCTTTTGTTCCAGATCAATTCTCCTATGCACCTCATGTTTACGATTGTCAATAATAGTATTTGCTATTTCTGTCACAAAAGCTGGTTTATTTTTATACATTGAAATGTATTCAATAATATCGGTTAAATCCGCAATTGTTCTTTTTTATTAATATTTATATTAATTTGAATTGCTATATGCCTTAAATCCTGTTTTTTACGGTCTTAAACATTGTTTTTTATGTGTATATAACAGTACAGATAAAAAAAATCACATTCACTTTCTTTCGGAATGAGCTTTTAACGAATTTCTTTGCACGGAACTCTTCCGGCACTTATCGTTCATGTTGGCGGTTTCACCCAACTTAAAATTCGATTGATTTTAGAAGCTCGTTGGACTAATTCCAGGCGGTTTTTTCATTGCTTGATGGGTTATAATGTTAACTCATATTAAAGGACTCACTAATATCTCAAAATAAAAAGAACTCCAGTGCACTGTATTTATTTAATAATATCACAAGATAAGCCGCTCATGGCTATCTTTTTATACATTCCCTGGCGATGTTTATTAAGAGTCTTGGTGATCTGTGATATTCAGCGTAGTATTACTCTTTTATTTTTACAGTGTATCTAAAACAAAGAAGGTGTTCAAAGATTAAACTTGAATTGTGCTGAGCGCGCTTCGAGAGAAGGTCGCAAATTTGCAACTCCGTCTTGGTTTTCGATGCAAATTTCGAAAAAGGTTTTTACTTAGATTTTAAAGACATGGGTGGCATACTGAGAGCGCAACTTAATGCAAAATATTAGCGAATCCCAAAGTAATTACATGATTAATTCTATAAAAGTAGTATGTTTTTAACAATTTCACATTTATTGCTTTTATTAAACTACTAGGGGGTCTTTCCCGGGCTTCCCGGGTTACAGATTATAGGTGAATATATATATATATATATATATATTGAAAACTAATATTTTTTTATATGCAAAACGTATTTTAGATGGCCCACTAAGAATAAAAAATCATTTTCATATGAAAAATATGAATTGTACAATCAAATAAAGTTTTAAAATTTATCAAAAGCGATATTTTCTTTTTAGCCGCATGTTAAGTGTTATTAGACGAAGATTTTGCTACTTACGGCATCCTTTTATACTCTGATAATTTCAGAGTTTAAGCGCGAAGTTCAGTTACATGTTAGTTAAATTTGTGTTTTATTCCTATTATTTTATTTATTAATTCATAGAAGAACTTTTTATTAATGAAATATTAGCCGTAAGAAAATGATGAACTCTTTATGCTGTTTAAGTGCAAGCGGATTAATCTTTCGCAATCGAGCTCCGCGCGATATAGATAAATTAAAAAATATTTCATGCTTTAAAATTATTTTTAAAACCATAAACAATCAGTAAACTCAGATGACTTTGCAAACAAATTCCATTTGAAAGGTTTTTTTTTCCCTATTTGGTGATCTAAATATTTAAATTGTATGATTACAAATATATTAAATTTGTGTTTTTTATATTATTCTTTTATTTATTTATAAAAGAAGTATTAATTTCGTTATGCAAAATTCGTCAGAAATAAATGCTGAAATTTCTTTTTTTGTTTTATGCGCAAAGTGTTTGCTATTATTATGTATTAAAGACGGTACGTGATAAGTTAAAATTAAGAAAACGTCAATTAAGATACAGTTGTGAAACAAATTGAATTTGAAAGTACTTTTTTTTCGCTATGCGACGAAAATTAAAAATGTACAATGGTCAGGAGATTAAAAAATTGCAGTAGCAAAAATTTCAAAATTGAAATTTGATATGTAAAGTGTTGAAATTCATAAAATGACGTCAGCGTTACGCATAGATACGTTTTTCCTTTATAATATAGATGTATACGTAATCAGTAAAATATAATAAAGATCAGTTATTATGATGAAGTTATAAATTGAGATTCTAATGCTTCGTAGTCCGGAATCAAAACAGCAAAATTTATGCACATTGACACAATCGTAGAATTTTTTCTACGTGAAATCTAAACCCGACATCATTTTCACCTTCTCTAAATTTACATACTCACTTCTCATATCCATATTCACCATTTAAAAAAAAATTGTATTATAGTTTGATCATTTTAAAATCCTTTTAACTCAAAACTTGAAGTGGCGATTGTCAGCAACATCTTTTATATGAACAGATACACTCTTAACTTGAGATTCTAAACTCAGTACCGGAGAGTAAAAATTCCCGCGATTTATGTTTCTAGGCGTTTGTGTTAAAATATTTAATTTTATATAAGAAAATGATCGTATTCTTCTAAATATGACGTCTTTTTCACTTAAATCAGCATTCCGCGTAGTGTCTGAAACTTAATATCAGTACACAAGCAGAAGGGAAAAAATGGAAAATTTATGAGGGAAAATGCGTGTTGTACATTATTTTCCGTTCAAAATATTATGTCTCCAATGGGATTTTGCTCCACTAAACCCCATGCAACATTTTTTATCGACAATTTTAATTTTTTTTTTATCAGAAAACGGCATGAATGAAGATAAATAACCTTCATTATTTATCTCCTCTGCAATATTAATATAAGAAAAGCTTATTATATTTGTTATTATATTATTTGTTGTTATATTATCAATATTAATATTGAAAGCTATTTAATAACCACTATTTTGAAGAAATTTCATAAAATGCTTTTTAAATTAAAATATAAAAGTGGGGATATTAAAAAAACAGCGCAGAGAGATCACATCTACAAATCAACAATTTTCAGTTAAAAAAAAAAAAAAAAAAAAAAAAAAAAAGTAAAATTGATTTCGCAGAAAGATCAGGGCAGATGACTAAAAAAACAACCTTCTGTTTTAAATATAGATTAAATATAGATTATATAAAATTATGATAAATTAAATTAAGAAAATTATGTTATTTTGATAAAATTATAGTAGAATGTCTCAAAGAATAACATTAAAATTTTATTAGTCGGGAGAATTTTGGACAAAAACGTGAGGAACCTGATATTATTTTAAACCTCGAATTATTGCTAAAATTTAATTTGTTTGCTTGTTTAACTTGGCGAAGCGAATCCATCAATGCGAGAGTCATCAATTTCTATAATATAAATCGCTTCCGATCGGAGATTGCACTGTGTATGTCACTGCTCTTTTATAAACCCTACATTTTTGTAAAACATTGCGTTTTATCAGTGTGTGATTTCGGTTACATTATTTTCAAAAGTGAAGCATTTTTCACCTGTGAAGAATTTCAAAACAGCTGGGGTGAAAATGGCGCACTTTTACAAAACATATTTCAGTTTTAAGAATAAAATACACGCTTTTATATAAAATGACGTCATTTGCATCCGCTAAAGCAATACACTTTTACAATCCAGTCTTAAAAAACTCCCATAGAAAAGTTCGCATATGACGTCATTATCGCGGAATAACAGACGATATTGTTGACATAGCACGTATTTTTTGTTTAAATTTCTTTCAAGTTTTATGAGAAAATGGCAACAAAAAGATACAGTAATCCATTATTTTCGACTATTTTCCGTTTAGTTTAAATAAAAATGAAGAACTTTTGTTGTCACGATTGGAAAAATGGTATTAAACACTACAAAAATATTTATATCTCAAAAACAATTTAAGATACTGCTTTCAAACAAATCGGAATTAAAAGTAATTTTTTTCCCTATACGACGGTGTAAAAATTGAAAATGTGCTATGTTTAAAAGTTCAAAAATCTGCTGTAGCGAAAATTGCAAAACCGAAATTTCTTTTCAAATTTCAAAGTGTTGCCATTCGCAGAATGACGTATGCGTTACGCACAGATATGTTTGCCCTTTATAATATAGACAGGGCGTTGAATTACTGAAAGATATCATTAAAAGTTGTTATCTAGGCTTCCAAAGCCGACGGCGCATAGATTCGCACTCCAACCAATCCGTGTTTTTAAAGGTTACCATCTCAGCTAACTACAGACATTTTTTTTTTCGAAAATCATCATCAACAATCCTTTTGTACTTACACGACAACAGATACCTCGTGCATCCATTAACTTTCTTGCTGAACGCCCGCAAATTAAAATTTGTTTGTAACGGAAAATACAATTTTCTCAAAAAATGTGGGACATAGGGTCATTGCTATAGTTGTCCTGCAATGTTTAAATAAATTTCTATTACGCCTATTTGTTTCTTATTTTTAGTTTTAGTACATTCGGAAATAGAGGTAGGGGAGACATATATTTACATTACATTTTCTACGATGTCTCTGAAAATGCAATATTTAATATTAAAAGAAATATATTTTTGTGTTAATCGTTAGAAGAGCTTTCACACGATACCCCACATGATATCCAAATAAAATAATTTTATTTTCAGGTAACGAAATTATCCCTACATTTTTCCTAAAGGTATTTGGGAATGGTTAATAACATATAAACATGTTGATGATAATCTATATTACTTCTGCCAAATTTGAATTTTCCACGTTCCATAGTATATGTGAAAAACGTCCGTGACAGACGGACACATGGAGTGATCTTATAATTGTTCCTTATTGTTTTACTTTTTAAGCACGGAATTCTAAAAATAAGCCAAACTAGAAATTTTGAGCGCCACTATGATGTCCCAAATAGTCACAAATGCTACAGCCGAACGAAAAAGTTGTGAACGAAAGAGTAAGACATTACATTCGTCTCAGTGTTACACTCACATAGTTGTCATTAGATGACACCACTGAGGAGTCTGACGTGAAGATAAAGTCACATCGCATGGATGAGCATTAGTATAGTACTTATTTGATACATCTGATTTTTTTCGTAATTACTTACATTTTATTTTCGAATATCAGCATTTTGATTTTATTGCTTAAGGTATTCCAGCTACTTTCATGTACGTTAGACAAAATTGAATCACGGAATAAGAAATGAAGATAACTTTAATATATTTATTGTTTAGAATACGATATTTTATTAACAATTTCGTTATGCGTCTTACATAAACATGATCTCTAATTACTTTGTGGCTAAGATGGTCACACATGTTCAGGACGTGTAACACTGCTCCTTCCTTCTCTAAAGATTTCCAAAACTTATTACTGAAAAAAAAAAATTGAAGAGTCTGTATCTATAAAATACAGTACTGGCCAAATTATTATGGTAACAGGAAAATTTATGCATAAAGCAGCTTACAAGTTAATTTATTGTATTACATTTAATATTGGTTGAATATATATGCTTTACTTACAATGAACATATTTATAGAAGTCAACACGTGGCTTTTAGTACTTCTTATGTCCATCTTTAGCAGGTATTACATTTTTTCGGAATTGCTTAACTTTTATGTTCCAAAATTAGAACTTTTTATTGTGCTTAATGTTGTCTAACCAGAGGAAACGTTTCGAGCAGCATTCAACATTCGGATATCTTCATGTCCATTTTACACAAAAATGAAGCTCGGAATCAGAAATGGAGGTAACTTTAAGATATTTATTGGTGTTTAGAATACGAAATTGTATTGACAATTTCATTATACGTCCTACATGAACATGATCTCAAATTACATTGTGGCTAGGACGGTCACACATGTTAATAATACTGGACTAATAAAACTGCTCATTCCTTTTCTGATGACTTAAAAAAATATATAAAAAAATCGGAGTCTGTCGCTATAAAATACGAGGGCAAATGAAAAATAAGTTGCACTTCCAAGTTATGGATATTTATTAAACCACATATACAAAGGCAACTTGGCTGTGCCAACATACAATGTAAGTTCACTTTTCCATACAGTCCCAGAGACTGTAAACGTTTCTCGGAACGGTCAACCAACTTTTCGATTCCCGATGCGTAGCAATGGACCACAAGCATTACTGACGTCATACAACGTCACGATTGATTATAGCCAATCAGCTTCTAGATTTTTCCCACTAGCGCTCACCAACAGCCAATCGAATACCCCAATGCTTGTGGGAAACATTGCAAGCTCCGCCCAGTGCACGTGGTCAATTTCCCCCAGCGCTATCTAACCTACCGGAGACAGCGAAATCCAAGATGCTTCTGAACAATGGAGAACACACTGACGTAAGTAAATGTTCCGCATTATGGCAATTTCCTGGAGTATTATGCGCCTATTCTCTCTAATGATCGCATCCACACGGTCAACATTTGCAACGGTACTGGACATTGCGGGCCTGCCTACGCGAAATTCGTCCGTGATATCCATGCATGCTGAACATTTCGTACGGCGGTGTGTTCTCCATTGTTCACGAGCACTTAGGATTTAGCTGTCTCCGGGTTGTTACATAACGCTGGAGGTGATTTCTACGCATCCAGAATCTAAAAGTTGGTTGACCATTCCGAGAAATGTTTACAGTCTCTTGGGGACTATGTGGAAAAGTGAACTTACATTGTATGTTGTCATAGCCGTGTTGCCTATGTGTATGTGGTTTAATAAATTACCATAACTTGGAAGTGTATCTTATTTTTTGATTTGCCCTCGTACAACACATTCATTCCTATATTTAAAAGATTATGAAGTGTTGTTTGACGAAAGGGTCAAATATTTGACTACATGTAATTCATAATTCATTGAATTATATGTTTCATAAAATTTAGAATTGTCACAAAAATGGCAAAACGGATAAGTATCCTAACTAGAATCTCATATTTCTTTCACCACAGCCAAGTAAAACAAATCGAATTTTTAAAATAAAAAGCTGATAATAAAAAGAGACCTAGGCCATGTTATACCGTCTTTTTTTGAATGGTATTTAACCAAGAATGTAAACTATTCAGAAATGGAAATTATTCCATTAGACATTCAAATAGAAAACATATAAAAGTCACTTTCTTTTGGTGCGTAAAAGTTTTTAATGTAAAATTTTCATAATCTTGTAATTTTCCTTCCATTTTGCTCAATAAAATATTTCTATAAATACCATTACGCATTGCACCTATTGTATTTTGTATACAATATCAGAATATTAAAATAAAATTATCTAGGCTAAGTTATTCCGCCTATTTTTATATGATTATATAACTTATTTAGAGAGGTAAATTATTGCCTTAGCTATATAAGTGGAAAACATATACAAGTTAGTAAGAACGTATATTAATTTTAAAAAATAATATTTTTCTAATTTTCCTTCCAATTTTGCAGAATAAAAAACTATAAAAAAATATTTCTATGAAGATTGTTACGCATTTTGCCTATTGTATTTTGTAGAAATATAATTTATATGACCTCTATTTAGTATTTTCATAAGTTTCTTAACGTTCGATTATTAATAGTATGCATATAAAAAAAATAATTTTCAATATACATTTAATATAAATTTTCATTAATATAAATAAGAAATAATGCATTAATATAATAAAAAAAAATCAAATTTTTGATATTAAATAAAAAGTATTCGCATCTGTATATAAAAAATATTTAAAATAACACTCGATTATACAAAAAAAAAAAAAAAACTATTCTAGAACAAAAATTCATAATAGAATAAAAATCCCCTGAGAAAATTTTAATTAATTTAAAAAATAGCTTTATCTATTTTCATTTAAAGATTTTCTGCAATTGATCTAAACAAGTTTTGAAACATAAATTTAATTAAGTTTCTAAAGAATGATAGCACCATATGGCGTATTTCTTCGGAATTTCTTCTTTCAGATTAAAGAATTCAAGTCGTGTTCAGTGACTAGATAAATATTTTTGAAGAAACGAAAGATAAAAAGGCTTTTTTATTAATCATCGGCAATAATATACCATGATTTTTGGGATTTATACTCCTTAAATATTACAAATAATGAAAGTTTTAAGTAAAGAAACACTAAGACACTATTATTGTCGAAATTAAACAGAACCGAAGATATAAAATGCCATTTTTAAATTTAAGTTCAGAGAAAAATCACAATATTTCGTCGTATAAACTAAATCTTATAGAGCATGTTTGGTATGCTGTATGAAAGAACATTACTCAATTGGATTTAAAACAAGTCTGACATTGTACGTCAAACGTGGTAAATGCGGTGCGTTCTTACTATAACTAGTTTTAGAAATGTTGAGATCTTTCTGCATTAGCTGTTCCACTCTTATTCAAGAATGCATGAGTACAAAGTTTATTACGATTATGTATATTAAACTCAGTAACTCTGAAATAATATCAATCCATATTAAATATGAAGTAATCGCCATGGCAACGTAGAATCATAACTTATCATGGGATATCATTAAATTAATTGCGTATGATAGGATTTAATAATATGAAGAACCCTTTTTGTAATATCTTTTTTTAAGTTTGCATTTATTTTCATAAAATTTTAAATGATACGACACCATTGCGCAACGATTATATAAATTAAATTTTAAATCGCTCATATGGGTAGTTTCTGCACTGTTATACACTATATGGCCAAATGTGACCGGTCACTTGCAATTTTAGACGTTTTGATAAAAATCTAGAAAAATACACAAGGAAAAACCTGAAACTGCAAATGAGTAAAAAGTATGGTATAGGTCATATATTCCCATGAATATTTTTTCCCGAAACCTCATAGGGGATCGCCAACAAATTGAAAAAGAACGAATATCTTTTGGATAACCCTGTAAGAATTGAAGTAGCAAAAGCGTTCAAACTCGAGATTATTAATAAGTGGCTTATTGTAATATGCTATGTTAATTTTTATGATGATTGCATGCATACTCGTAGAGAAATTAAGGTTTTTATAAAAAGTCCCAAATTTTGCCAAGGTTTTTCCTTATGATATGCAAAGTTCTGAATATAAAGAAATAGTTATTTTCAGAAAATATAACAAACAACATTGTACACAATACTCTGTAATCAGAATTAAATTAATAATAATAATTATATGAAAAATGAGCAGGTTTAGTAAAAAATGTTTCACTGCGTATGCGCGAATGCAATCAAAAAACAGTGTTCACAATGTACTAGCTAAGTATATAGAGCAACTTTTGTGAAAGTCTCAAAATCATAGCTTGGAAATTCTGAAAGTTATCGTCGATAGAATAAGCCGTTGCTCGATAGAAACCTCGAAATCCGTTGTTCCGAAAAGGAAGCAAAAAGATGGGGGGGGGGGGGTTGTATCCAAAATATATTAGTCCGTGCAATACTGTGTACGCTATCTTGGCACTAGTCAACAGAAATTTGCAAAAGTTGCCTTTTATGTATTCTAGTCTACACCTTTTTAAAAAAATGAAATCCATTCATATCTTCCGGTGCCCCCAGTCGACAAAAATAGTTAAAAAAGGAAATTTTTATAAATATTTATAATTTCTTTAGGATATTGCTATTATGTTTAATTTGAAACCAGTGTCTCATTCGTTTCTGTATTTAAAGGTTCGGCCATCATATGCTAATAACCTTAGTGGATTTTTAATTATGCATTTTAGTAATTCTTCAATTAAGGGCTTTGTCTTTGTGGTTAGACGTTTAGTTCTTTTAATATAGAACAATTAGAATCCATGAGATACTTTTTATGTGATATCGCAGTATTGTTTCAAAGGACATTACAATTTAGAGTTTGCAGTATTCCTAGTTATCTCAGGATAACTTTCGTGTGTTTTATTAGAGTTCTTAGATTTTACATAAGTTGAGTTTGAATTTCGTTCATTTCACTGAGTTTGTTATTTGAGATTTTTCAACCAGCCTTAAATAAATTCCCCCATATCCACTGCATTGACTAATTTTATTACGGTCTTCAAATAAACTTGTATTTTACCTTAATTATGTCACTATAATCTACTAATTAAGTGGAATGCCCTCGGGGTACGCCTTGTGTTTAACCAAAAAAATATGTATAAGAAAATTCGACAACATGAAATTGAATTTTTGAAGAGCTGAGACTATATATCTTAGCAAATGCAGCCAAAATCGTTAGAAATTTCCATTCTATATTGTCTCTATCATTTTTAGGGTTCCATACTTAAAAATTATAAGCGAAACCATTATAAGATCACTCCTTTGTCCACATGTATGTCTGTCTACCACAGCCATTTTACTCGTAAACTATGCAAAGTGCAAAGTTCAAATTGGCTGAAGTAATAAAGGGTATTGACCCACATACTTATAGATTATTAACAACTAACAAATATATTTATGAAGAATGTGGAGGGGCTAATTAAGTTGCTTGAAAATAATATTTTGTCTTTGCATATCGCGTGGGGTATCGCCGGAAAGCTATCGTAACGCGGATCTCAAAAATGCATTTTATTAATTTCAGGTATTATATTTTCAGAGATATCGTCGAAATTGTAAAGCAAACATATGTCCCACCCCCGTCTATTTTAGAATCTACTGAAAATAAAAGTCTGAAAAAAATAGGGATAGTAGAATTAATTAAAATCTTAAAGAAAATCTATAGCGATTACCCTAAGTTGAATACATTTGGAGAAAATTGCATTTTTCTGTTACATACAAATTTCGATTTGCGGACGTTAAGCAAATGCGTTGAGAAGCACTGGAAGTACATGACATTACAGAAGTATAAAGGGATTGTTGATAATGATTTTCGGGGCGACGTACTCTAAGAGCCATAGGCTTAAAACCTAGATGACAACTTTTAATGATATATTTGCTAAATCCAAGGCTCAGTTCATATATTTTTGTACTGAGTCCACTATGCGCCAGTAATATTCGCACTTAACAGGTTATTTTTCAATTTCATTCCTATTCAAACGTAGCTAAAACAAATTAAAATACAACTGTGTAATTTTTTAAGGAATGTTTGACAATATGAATAATATAAATTCTGTTTCTATTTGTAAAAAAAAAAGAATAAACCGTATCAAATACTGGTATATATTTGACAATAAAATTTAAAATATCCACTATATTTTTCATACCACTGTATTAATACTTGTTTCGTAAAATAACACACTACTTTATTCTGTTAAAACCATGCTACTTCATTCTCTTTTAAAAATAAATGATAAAAGTCTTTAGCTGTCATCTGCGGAACATATGCTGAAACATGTGCAACTAAATTAACTACTTCGAAAAGCATGAAAATTTACTAATTGATTTTAAACATTTAAAGCATTAAAAAAAAAAAATCAGCGCGGAGTAGCATGAAAAATTACAATATAATACATTACAATTACACTTGAAGAAAACAACATGTTATAAAATTACACCTAAAATTTTATAGCTTAAAAGTATATATTTCAACTTACGGCGCTTTTTGAGTATTTATTTCTCATTTTTTTATATCAGAATTATTTAACGTGTTTCCAAAGCAAATAAGGTAAATGGAGTATAATATTGACAGAAAAATACAATACACTCTTTATTAAATTTGGAAAATAACTCAAGAAGAGATAATGGGGTTCATTGTTAAATAAGAACATAAAATATCTATGTACCGAATATTTCAGTTTAACTGTTATTGTAAAATGAATGTTTGATTAATATGAAATACAATTGAAATGCCTTGTAAAATAAAATAATGCAAGGAAAATTAATGACAAAGCTAGAATTTTTTAAATAAGTGATTTATTCACTTTTTTTTTGTACTAAACATTTTCATTATTGTATTATTTATCTGCCTCTTTTTGTTATATGTTACTAAGAATAGGTATATACAAAAGAATCGGTTAAAGTTATCAGCATTTAGCACTTAAAATATATGTTACTAATACAAAGACAATCTAAAGCAAATGTTGAATATTAGCAGGGTTTCATTCAAAGTTCTATTTGAGTTTTATATATGAGGAACCCAGAAGCAAAGCGATACAAGTGAAAAAAAATTAGATTTGGAGTAAATTTAGTTCAAAGTTAAACACCAGTCGTTATTGACTGAATTGGTATATGAAATTGTTGCTTATTTCTTAGTGGTTTTTGAACTCTCATTTCAATAACTATGAAAATAAAAGTGGAGCGCAATTTTTTTAAAATTTATAATTAAGTAATGTTGATCATCATTCGGCACTTGTAACATTTGGCTTCCAAGCAGTACACAACAAATGAAAAATTATGAAATAAAAAAATGGATTTATTAAAATTTTAAGAACAATACTGAAACAAATGAATGAAAAGACAAAATTTTGTTTTAATATAAGTTTTAAAAATGAAGAATAAAAAAAAATTATGAAAAATTTAAGAACAATGCTTATGGAAATGAATCAAAGGACAGAATTTTGTTCTAATATAAGCATTTAAATTTTATAGTAAGTTTTGAAATATTAATTTTTTTAAATTTTTTAACCGTTAAAATGCATTTATTTCAAGTATAGGAAAGTAAATTATAAAAGGGAAAAAATGATGCAAAACAAACAATAAATATGGAAACAATATTCTTCTAGTGATAGCATGGGAACATCTACATTATGTTATTCTCACCAGTTTTATGAGAACGATTAGGCTCATTAACCTGATCTTCATAAGTGTGCGGGGCTTCAGTCCAAAGCGATATAAGTAAGCGTGAAAACTTAATGCTGGAATCGGGCGTAAATTAATACAGTTGCGCCATCTTGTGGACGGAGTGATAATTCAGTTACGCGGGCTTTTAGTGTGGCGCGTATTTTCTAAATCTTTAGTCACTCATGGAAATGAATTTTGTTTGCCACATTTATTGCAAAATATGGCGTAGCGAGACGGGCATCCAGATGCACTTGACACCAGGAAGTTTTCTTCGCCTTATCAGAAATACTCCAGTTATTAATCAAGGTGAAAAAAACTGTACAATTTTAGTGGTGTGAGTAAGAAAACAGTTAAGTATCTACCTGTAGTTCACACTCCATCCGCTACGTGGCGCATGACCTTGATTGATGTGACCACGCTTTTAATCAGGCGGTTACTTCTCCCATTTAAGATAGGACGCTTGCTTATATCGCTTTGCTTCAGTCTGTCCTGGTGCCACTCTGTGAGGTAGAACTCGGTAGAAAAAAGGGTACATTGCAGGTACAAACTGCAATAGTTCAATGGGATTTCTGAACTTAAGGTACTTGAGTTTTGGAACTCTAGAGCATCTTCCGGCATAGCTGGACTTCACCTTTAGCTCGTGGAAAGGTTCCAATTCACCACTGGCAGTTTCTATGTAGAACAATGTGACTTTTTTTTCTCCCAAAATGCAGCCACTGCATACTTCGGATACCTTTCACTGACTTTATAAAGAATGGTGCAAGTGGCTTGATTAATAAAATCTTCATCTTTTAGCACTTCTACAGTGACATTTTTTCTGGAATCATTTAAGATTTGAGCCAAGTGCTCTGGAACATACAGATCCCTTTTTTTCCTCTTATTTTTGATTTCTATGAGCCCAAAGTCTTCGTCGAATTCGTTGTAGGAGTATCCTGAAATCGAAAAGTGATGATCGACTGTTTCTATGTGTTTATTTTTTACGATGAACAGCCAGAACTTCACAATCAAGTGGCTTTTATTCTGTCCTCCACAATTGTAACTAAAAGCTGTAATATGCCTGACTTGATAGGGCAGAGTCTTTACGAACTTCAAAAGACAGAATTCGATCTCTAGGCAACCACGAAAAGCCTAGCCTTTATGCCACATGGATATGCGGACAGTTCCGATTTCAATGTTATAAAAATTCAAGTTGTACGTCCAATGTTGACGTAGGTAATAAACCTCAGAATTGGTTACATGTGGAATTGGCATGATTTGTTGCAAGTTTAAGCATATCGCGAACTTGAAACATCCTTTAAATTGTGTCATGTTTCGTTGGCTAATCTGGCAGCTTGTGCATTGCAGAGATGTAGTACCTCTTGCGTTTCTGCTTGTTGTTCCTCATCTGCATTTACATGGTCCGATCACAATTGTATCTTGTCACATATAACATATCTATCAGTCCTCGGTTTGTGAAAACTGAGATTAAAATGTGTTTTAAATGTGTCTATAGAAACTTTCCCTGGTCGGCTCTACGCGCTTTTCTTTAAGTTAAAAGTGAAAATAGAGTTTGTACATCTCCTTTAAATTGACTTCTGAATTCAGCTATTTGTGGTTGGTTTTCTTTTCTCTAGTATAATGACTTGTGTATAGTGGAAACTTCTTCCTGTGTTATTTGATGACATCAATACGGTCTTCTGGAATTTTATTCGACGGTCCTTTTCTTCCTCTTTCATTGCGAGAAGATTCGCCAGAAACTGTTTTTCACTTTTTTTAGGGTTCCGTACTTTAATAGTAAAAAGGGAACCATTATAGGATCCCTCCTGTGTCTGTCTGTCTGTCTGTCATAGTCGTTTTACTCGTAAAATATGGAACGTGGAAAGTTCAAATACGGGAAACTAATAAAGATCATTGACCCACATATTTTAAGATGAATAAACATTCATAAATATATTTAGTAAAAATGTAGAGGGGCTAATTATGCTACTTGAAAAAAAAAATCTTTTCTTTGTACATCATGTTGGGTATCCTGTAAAAGTTTTTGTAATGCTAAACTCAAAAATACATTCCTTTTAATTTTAGGTATTATATTTTCAAGGATATTGTCGAAAATGTAGCGCAAAAATATGTTCCTCCCTATCTGATTCCGAATTCTTGGATGTTCCTGTCGTTGCAGAAGAATAAAAGCATCTTCGATAATGATTTTCGAAAAAAATGATCGGTAATTAGCCGAGATATTAACTCTTAAAGGTACAGTTAGTTTAAATATTCACTAGGACAGGGGCGGCGTGATCTATGCCTAGTTAACAACATTTAATGATATATATGTGTAATGTAATGTCCAGTAACAGTATAAAAGCAATAAACGTCAAATTGTTAAAACATACTAATTTAAGGAGTCTCAGAACCCTATAAATTTGAAAAAAATGAAAAAAAGACCATTTTCAACATTTAATGTCTTAAAATGTATATGATTTGAAAACACAACTTTAATTGGGATGAGAGATATAAGTATGTTTTTTCATTTCATGTATTTAAAAAATTGCAAGATGCACAATTAGCATTTATAGGGGGATCGAAACGGTTAGGCATTTGTCGAACAGAAAATTGGCATAACAGTTTACGCGCAGGATAACAAAATCAATATTGCAACTAGAATGAAAATTTTTGTTCTTACTTATACTTCAGATTACAATACTGAACTTAAATAAAGTTACATTTAAATCATTTTTATATTTTTAATGCAACGTTGCATTTAGCTAATAATTTTTTTTTAAATTTTCAACAGTAAAATCACCAAAAAAATATTATTTGAACAATAAAAAAGGAAATTTTAGGTTCTGTTTATACAGACTAACATGAAATATATGTTTTGAAACTTTCATGAAAAAATATGCAAACGTTTTTGAGGTATCTTGCGCGTTATGACCAAAAAAACGTCATTTGGAGAAAAATTATTTCCAAGTTTCGGAAACGCCGCTTCAGCAATAGAGCGTGTATAATTCTAAAAGGCACAACTTCTGTTCTAATGGGAATTTCAAGGAAACAATTATATAAAAATTTTCATAAAAGTTAGGAGCTTAACATCTAAAAAAAAAAAAAAAAAAATTCTCAAAATTTTAAGCTCTAAGAGTCTTGCGAGCAGTTAACCCCATCCGGCGTGGGGTAATTCTATTTATAAACTTATGAAATAATGGGCTGACACCAGAATTTATAAACGAATTTATTAGAAAATACGAACTTGCTTATTTTCACGAACATGATAAAATGAAAATTTTAATTAAATATTCTTGTTGCCGTTTGTCTGTTTTGGAATTAAAATTAGGTGTCCTTTTTTTAAGGGCACAGTCCTCGAAAGGTTTAATTAGAATGAATCGCATAAATACTGTGGGAGGCTAGTTTGCATTGAGTGTATCTCTCAATACGCCTCGAGTAACTTTAAGGGGTCTCAGGACTCTTAAAATTGGAAAAAATGCAAAAAAAAGGGAACATTTTCAACATTTAATATCTTAAATCGTATTTGATTTTAAGACACAATTTTAATTGGAATAAAATATATACGTATGTTCTTTCATTTCATATATTTAAAAAATTATAAGATGCAGAATTAGTATTTACAGGGAGCTCCAAACTATCAGACATTTGACGAGCAAAACATCGGCATAACAGCTTACGCGCACGATTACAAAATACGTATTGCAACTAGAATGAAAATTTTGTTGCCTACTTATACTTCAGATTGTAATAATTACCCTGAACCTAAATAAATTTGTATTTAAATCTTTTTTTATATTTTTAATACAAAGTTGTATTTAGCTAATGCAAAATTAAGAAAATTTCAACAATATAATCACTTAAAAAATATTGTTTAAAACAATAAAAAAGAAATATTATTTTTTTGTATACTCAATATATACTTAATAAAATTAAGGATCGATTTTACGATTAACGAATTAGTTTACGACAAAAAATAAAATATACAAACATGGGCAAAAACGCAGCAAAAAACATAATTTCTTTAACGTTTCATTGATATTTTTTATCTTTTTTATTATATTTTGAAATCCATTTCTAATTTTATTAAGTACACTACAAGAAGATACAAAAGATACAAAAAAGTAACAGAGTGTATTGACAAATATTTGTTTTGACAAATAAAAGTTTTCAGTCTTTTACACGCATTAATGTATAAAAAACAGCAAACTTTAAAATTATTTACATTAAAATTCTCAAATTTGCGCACAAAATATTATTTTTAGTCAAAATCATTTTTTCTAAGTATTACCTATAATATGTGTATGTAATAATTAAATGTACATCAGAAAAAATAAGTTCATCAAAATTATTCAAAGGGTACTGAGTCCACTTAAATACAGAAAGTTCTAATTATAAAAATTTATTTAATTTGAAATTAAAAGTTATGATAAATGCTGCTTTTAACTTTTTTTTATTTTATGTATATTACATTTCTAAAGTATTTATTATTTTTATATAGGAAAAAAATTAATTTAGTTACGATAAAATATGCATACAAAAATTAGAATATTTAAATCTGCATTCTGTATTATAGTATGTAACATATAGTTTGTTTAGACTAAATATTTTAAATGAATGGGACC
The DNA here is from genome assembly GCA_963932465.1 of Maratus speciosus. NCBI lineage: Eukaryota > Metazoa > Arthropoda > Arachnida > Araneae > Salticidae > Maratus > Maratus speciosus. The sequence continues at coordinate 596,042,211 of OZ010789.1, read as the reverse complement.
AAAAAAAAAAAAATGGAATACAGTCAAAAAGTATTATAAAACTAAATTCTAGCAGATGTTCTAAAACATATGTTATGATCACACTAAATATATTTAATTTTTAATGCTACTGAATTTGGCATTTATACAAAAGACTTATAATTTATAGCTTGAACATGTTTAATTCAATTTCTCTGAAAGAAGAAAAAGCAATATGTTACACAAGAACAAATGCTTAAATAATTTATCATCCTTAATTATGACTTTTTTTTAAGTTTCAGAAGAATTTACGCATAATTAATTGCTAGTGGAATATGGGATTATTTGTTAAAATTTTCAATGAAATTATGAATAATAATACAATCAATTATTGTAATTCTTATTATAACAGTTATTAATGAAAACATAGACATTTACTTATGTATTGAAAAAAAAAACTACTTATGTTTGGTTTAAAATTCTTTCTTAACAGTTGTAATAAAACATCTCATTTAAAAGCCGTTTATAATCAATAGAAGTCTACTGCTATGGGTATATTTTTATACTGTATATTTATGGAAATGTATTTAATAATCTTAATAAAGTTGAATATATTTGGGATTGCCAATCCGTTTTTAAGTGAATTCATATAAAGAAGGTTAAGTTTTTGTTTCGTATGAGTATTTGAATATGTGTATGCTCATTTTTTTTTTAACAACCACTGAACGGAATTTAAATGTAACTTTTACAATCCAATTCTAGTACACCAGAAAATGTTTTAAGCTTAAAACAATTATAAAATACTGTATGGAAATCACTTAAAATAATCCGAACTAACCTAAAAATTGCTAAAAGTGATAAAGAATACACTTAAAAGGCATAAAAATACTTTTATTCAGATCTTGGACCCCCTGTATTTCGAAATATTTTACAGAATAAACAAAAACTTCCTGAATGTCTTAATTATTAATTATAACTGCCTAAACTAAGTTGAAATTGTAGCATAATACAAATTAACATATATATATATATATATATATATTGCTTTGAAGAACATCGCTGATTAAACGAGTGCACACGGCCTGAACATGTTTAAATACGTAAAGTTCTAATTATAGAAATCTATTTAATATGAAATTCTTTTAATTTTATTTGAATAGTTATAAAATGTCACAGATTCTATTTTTGAATTTTATTTATTTACATATTATTTCTAAAGTATTTATTAATTTATAGGAAGCCTTTAAATTTATTTACGGTAAATTATGCATAAAGTAAATCAGAGTATTTAAATTTGCATTATGTATAATAATAAGAAACATATAGTTTGTTTAGACAAAATATTTTAAGTCAATGGAACCACAAACTTGGCATGCAGACAAAAAATATTATAAAACTAAATTCTAGCAGAAGTTCTAAAACATATGCTTGCATGATACTAAATATAGTTAATTTATGATGCCATCGAATTTGGCATTTATACAAAAGACTTATAATTTATAGCTTGAACGTGTTTAATTCAATTTCGATGAAACAAAAAAAAAAAAAGCAATATGTTACGCAAGAATAAATGCGAAAATAATTTATCATCCTTAATTATAAGTTTTTTTTTTTTGTTTTTTTTTTTTTTTTAAAGTTTAAGAAGAATATACGCGTAATTAATTTCTAGAGGAAAAGGAGATTATTTGTTAAAATTTCCAATGAAGTTAAGAATAATAATATAATTTTTATTGCAATTCATATTTTAACAGACATTAATGAGAACATAGAAAAATTTACTTATATATGGAGACCTTAAACCTTACTTTTGATTGGTCAGATTCTTTTTGAAAAGTTGTAATTAAATGTTGCATTTACAAGTCGTTTTAGTTGAAACAGAAATCTACTGTTGTCGGTATATTTTAATACTATATACTTATGGAAATGTATTTAATAATATTAATAAAGTTTCACTTGAGATTGACAATTTTTTTTAAGCGAATTCAAAAAAAGACGGTTAAGTTTTTAATCGTTAAAAAAGTTTGCATTTAAGTATGTTTAATTTTCTGAACAACCACTTAACGGTAATTGAATATAACTTTTAGAACACAATTCTAGTACAAGATAATTTTTTAAAGCTTAAAACGATTGACTGTATAGCGTATAGATTTTTCTTTTTTTTTTTTAAGAGACATGTCAAATATTTTATTATAATGTTGTTTATCCGGTTTCAAATCTCAGCGTAGAGCAAAAGTTGTTTTAAGGTGTGAGATATACTCTCAGAAATATTTTCTTCAATTCATGCAAATATTCTTGGCAGCACTGCTACCGGAATATATCGAAAAATTGAAGAATGTCTGCTTCTATTTTCTCTGTCACAAGAAAGAAAATACAAGAAATTTCCGTTTATTTTCCCCCCTTTCTAGAACAAATAATATCAGTAATATAAAAAATGAGATTAAAAAAAGAAATACTTATCTCGTTCTTCCGTAGATGGCCTTGGCTTTGACCTGGGTCAACACGTTAAAGTATTTTTTTTTATTATTTGATTTTAACTGCTATATAATTCTTAAATGCATTCGTTCAGAATACATTGGTGCAAACTTGCTGTCTCTAATTTTATGGAGCGCAACTGATGTTTCGGTATTAACTGATGTTACGTTACCCCAATGTGTAAAATTACACCAGTTATATCAGTTTAAATTACACCATTAGATAAGTTAATTTACTCCATAAAATTAGAGGCAGCATGTTGCCACTAATTTTATGGAGTAACGTTACATAATTTTTTTACAGTGTGGCTAAGCTAATGTGAAAATTCTACAATTTTTCGTTTATAAAGATACTTGTATGTCAATAATGTAGATTTAATTGAATGTGTGACGCATCCACCTTTTCAACGTAAGTGTCTCAATCAATTCATATCCATACCATATTACAGAAAGCATTCGAGAAAACATCGCATCTTTTTAAACCTATTAGTATATTTACATCTTTTATCCTACAGAACTCTTTGCAAGTCTTGCTCTGTTATTTTAAATACAAGTACCCCAGTTCTCAACGTAAAATAATAATATACGGTATACCATGTAAATAATGTGATGCAATATATACTTTAGAGATTAACCATACTTCGGAGATACATTAAAAGAACACAGAAGGAATGCCTTTAATTCAAGAAACTTAAATTCGAATATCGTAGTCCACGCCATAGAAAAGATCATTTTCCAGATTTTCAGATGGCCAAGGTCTTGAAATCAAATTGAAATGTATACAGAAGCCGTATTTTCCTGCTTGTATGTTTTACTAGAACGGTCAAATAATCCCTAATGTGTTTAGTACCATTTAACCATTTTAACTGGCATCAATTACTCACCTCCGTGTATGTTTGTGGCACATGCTCTCATCTGCAAGTAGAGGTACGTTATTTCTCGTGTTTTTGAGTTTATTGACATTACTGAAGAGGAACATTAAAAAAATTCAAAAGGTTTAATGTTTTTAATAATGATTTTTATGTGATTTTTAAATATTTTATTGAATTGTCTGGATTTTTGTAACTGTTTTTAATTAATTATGAACAGGCGTAATATTTTTTATCACTTTAAAAACATTTATATTTTACCTTTCATGTATGGTTCTTATGCAGTGATACGACTTATTATATATATATATATATATATATAAGCATGAATTGACAATTATGAGACATGGATTTTTATAATTTATACGATTTAATTTTAAAACGATACAATAATAGAAAAAGATTTCTTGAACTGATGGCGAAATTTTACATAACGTCTCTTTTTATTTATTCATAACGTATAAAATAAGGTAGAAAAATACAATTTTCTTTCTAAAACGTAATACTAATAATAAAGGACAATATCAGTTTATCGTATTTTCTCAATAATGAAAGAGGATATTAATAATTCAGTACGTATCGAAGACTAAATTTTTCAATCTTCTTAAAACTAACTTCAAACAGATAGTTTTCGTTTCGATCGTCTTATTAGCTACTGGATATTATCGAAGAAAATTGTCTTTTGAAAATACGTTTTGCAAAATCTCTAATCCTTAAATATTTTTCGAAATATCACACATATTTTAATATATAACCAAAAGTGCAATTTTTTATATAAAAGGATATAAAAACTTATAAATCAATAAATAAATTGGGCAAAATATGTACATTTTCAACATTAAAATTCAATTTTGAGTTATATGTTTTTTGACAGCCAAATATCAGCTTAAGCTGTACTATAAAATTTTCATACAAATAGAAATAAATTACCTTTAAGGTTCTGTTTTACTATTTCTGAGTTTATTTTCACACATGACCACAACTTCCTTTTACTATTGCAGTGGCAGAGTATATTATACATTTCTAGCATTTAAACGGTGGAATTTTAATAAATGATGTAATCTTGCACGAATTTTTAGACAGTTACTGCCTGTATTTTCTATGCGTATCATTTAAAAATATAAAACATTTTTTGCGGATAATAATCTAAAAAAAAAAGTGATAATAATTTTTATGTTAGTGTAAAGAGATTTTCACAGTGTACTATAAACATTTTCCTGCAACTAGAAATAAATTACATTTAAGATCTTTTACTATTTCTGAGTTTAATTTCAAACAAGACCAAAAAAATCTTTTATTATTGCAGTGCCAGTGAATGTTTTACATTTCTCCAATTTAAGCGATAAAATTTTCACTAATATTCAGATAGTTTCCGTCATTGTATGTTTTGTGTGTTGCATTTTTAAAATAGAAAACCATTTTTTCCGGATAATAATGTAGAAAAAAGTTAAGTGATAATATTTTTTATATTAGTGTTAAACGCGGGAATTGGACGATTTCCGTTTTTACGAAACTACAAGGTAACTTTTTTATTATTGATGTTATTTTTTTTTCATTGTAAAATTATTTGAAATAATGCTTTGAATTTTCGCCGAAAATAGTTTCTGAAAAAATTCATTATTCAATTGATTTGTCAAAATATCAATTTAAAGCTTATAATTACTTATTTATTACTTAGAAAAAGAGACATTAGTTTAACAAGTGCAATAACTACAGAAAAAAGTATAGTCGAACTGGTTTATGACAGTCGACCGAAGTATTAAACGCCCCAGGCAAACCCAGCCGTCTAAAATGCATTAAAAGTGGGGAATTTAGCTTTTTAATTTTTCGATTGACCATCATCTGTGATCGGGCCTGCCGCTACCGATCCGGGTTAGTATTAGAACAAGAACAAAAAATTATGCGGGCAGAATAACTGATAAGCACTTCATATTTAGAATACCGTAACAAAACATTACAATTTATTAAAGTGAAATATATCCAAATAAACAATTTAGAAAAAACATAATGCATTTCAACACCCTGTTTCTACAATTACTATGATTAGTACGAAAAATATCCGGACATATATTTTTTTGAACAGTGCCGTATGAACCATAGATTCATATGTACGTTACATAGTATGTTAACAGTTACTTCATTTAAACGCGTTGCCTAAATAAAATTTCCCATTCTGCAATTTCCGTCAACAAACGGGCATTCACTTGAAATCTTTTGTGTTGCAGTGTATGTGATCTATAGAATTTCGACACACCAATATTCACACTAGATTTTAAAAAAGCGTTTTGTAGTACACATTAGTGATATATACATATTTCAATTAATTTAAAATAATGTAATATCATTAAAATACATCGCAAACGATTTTTACACTTAGGCCGTAATGTAACATAATTCCTTTATGTGTCCCTGTAAATGAACCGTAAAATGTACATTCTTCATTTTCAATACCGAACATATCACAGTAAACACCAATAACATATACCAATTAAGAAAGAGAAACAACGGATAAAGACACAAATAGAATATGTTTAAATCGCATACAGCTGTTTCAAAACCTCTAAGATTTCATCATCAGTGCTTAAAATAAAAAGTAAAGTTAAAACACTGTGTAAAAAGGGTGGTGGGTGACAGAGAGCCAGAAAGGCGTACCTTTCAGTTCTACCGCCAACGGTGAAATGCGACATACGGCTGACAAACATCTACGGAGTAGATCTCACGCGCATAGTCGGGGAGACCAATCAAAAGCGCCCAATTGCTCTGGAAGAGTTCAAACTTAGAGGAGAAAAGTGGGGGGGGGGAGGTAGTGAAGAGAACGAATTATAAAAAATTGAACCATATCTTTGAAAAATTGGGCGTACTGGATAAATCGTTAACTAAACGGTTTGAATTTTTCCATATGTGATAAGCTTCCCAGAAGCCAAGATCGTAAATTGACGAGCATTTCTGTATTATGGAGGCTTCGGAAAATTTAAAATTATGGTTGTTTGACCAGCAGTGGTTGGCAATAGCGGAACGTTTGATATCGCAATTTTTAACACAAATTTTATGCTCCCCGAAACGGATCTTAAACGCTCGCTTTGTTTGAACAATGCACATTTTGTTGCATTCGCAAGATATCCTGTAAATACCCCAATTTGAGAAATTATCAATTGGGAGTTTCAGATTTGTGAATTGAATTTTGTTAAAAGAGTATAAACTACCTTAAAGAGCAAATATTAACAAGACTTTAGAAATTTGATGGCTTATTTTCGGAAAATATGGAAGTATAATTAAATTTTCATTACTGACAGTATTGACCCTGGATTTAGTACGTTTACTTAGTTTATTATGAATAGAATCGATGATTTCAGCTGTAAAGCCTCGATCAATGGCAAATCTCTTGACTTGACTTCTTGACAACGATCTTGACTTCTGGGAAGCTTATCACATATGGAAAAATTCAAACAGTTTAGTTAACGATTTATCCAGTACGTCCAATATTACAAAGATATGGTTTAATTTTTTAATTCGTTCTCTTCACTCCCCCCCCTTTTTCTCCTCTAAGTTTGAACTCTTCCGGAGCAATTGGGCGATTTTGATTGGTCTCCCTGATTATGCGCGTGAGATCGACTCCATAGCCATTTGTCATCTGTATGTCGCATTTCACCGTTGGCAGTAGAGCTTAAAGTTACGCCTTTCTGACTCTCAGTCACCCGCCTCCCCCCCACCTTCTTTTTACATAGTGTTTTAATTTTACTTTTTATTTTAAGCACTGATGATGAAAACTTAGAGGTTTTGAAACTGCTGTATGCATTTTAAACATACTTTATTTGTGTCTTTATACGTTGTTTCTCTTTCTTTATATCGGCACAAAGTACAATCCTTCCCAACTTTATATATATATCAGTTTCATGGAAATCTGGGTACATTTACGCGAGTTAGAGCACGGACGGTACGGCAGACAGATAAATCGAAATCATAAACACTTTTCAACTATGTTGAAAAATGTTTAAAAAACGCCCTCTCATCTTTGCGACCGCCTTTTCCGTGAGGTAGAAGAGGTCATAGAACTTGAAGCTAATACCTTCAAAAACTGTGCTACTTTGTAAATATTGTGAAATGCAAAGTGGAACGAAGCAAAGTTGTCCGTTTGCTTCTGATCAATAAAACAAGAGTTTTAACGCAGAAAAGAAATTAAATCCGTACAAAAATAAAAGAGCTCTTATCAAAATTGCGTGTTTAAAAGATTTTACCTTTCAATTCTACGTATTCTGCCGTTCTCTTGGTAAAAAACGGAAACTCATATCAAACAAGTTTATTTGTTCTCCTAAGGAAATATAAAACTTCTTTAAAATTCAGACAACTTGTTTTAATTACAGAAAATGGCGCTTAATGAAAACTCTGCAAAGCTGAGAGAATTCGCTTACTCTACCTGTAAAAAAGTATGTAACGTTACTCCATAAAATGGTTACGTGGTTATGTGCTGTTTCTAATCTTATGGAGTAATTTAACTTTTATAATGTTGTAATTTAAACTGATATAGCTTGTGCAATGTTACACAATTGCGTAACATACCACCAGTTATAGCGGTTAAATTACTCAACAGGTGGGTAAGTAAAAGCACAGATTGCACACAGGGTTTCGCTTAATATTCCTTTCAAAACACTATATTATTTAATTAATAAAGCCAAATTGATATAATTTATAATTATTAAACCCTTAAAAATCGCACATAAAAAGGTAAAAAACGCTAAGGTTTAAAAAAAAAATTGCGCCTCCCTACACGAAATTTCTTGCGCCATTCTTTTGAAAACTTTTTATTATGCGTTATTAACTATCTTAAAGTTTCAAACAGATCGCCTTGTTAGATTTCCTAATTTAAATAAAATCGCGATCTATTAATTTTACATTCCACCACCAGGGAGCTCACTCTATTCTTAACAAACTGTATCTGAACAAAACTCCTTTCTACAAATTATCCGTAGATACATCAATCGGGGGGGGGGGGGGGTCTTAAACGGCAATTTTTAGATATTTTCTGAAATGACTATTCTAAAATAGTAGTAACAGCACTTATCAGTTTTTTTATACTGAATACGTAGCATTTATCTCATTACTCCATCAAAAAACTGCACATAAAACGGTAAAAAACGACCAGGTTTAAAAAAATTTAACGCCCCTCCCCTCCCTTCCCCAAATTTCTCGCGCCATTGTTTTAAAACTTTTTATTATGTGTTATAAACTATCATAAAGTTTCAAACAGATCGCGTTGTTAGATTTCATAATTTAAATAAAACCGCGGTTTGTTAGTTTCACATTTCACCACCTTGGAGTGCTCTCTATTCTTAACAAAAGTGTATCTGAACGAAGCTCCTTTGTACAACTTATCCGTAGATACATTAGTCGATGGGTTGGTGGTCTTAAACACCAATTTTAGATAGTTGCTAAATTACTATTCTAAAATAATGGTATCAACACTTATGAAAATTTTATATTGAATAAATAATATTTATCTCATCACGCGGGGTCAAAGCGGGGGGGTATGGACATCTTAGATGCATAATATCATTAAGCGGTCACAGATATTTCCAACGATATATCACTTGACGGGTATCTCCAAAATTTAGAAAACTGCCCCTTATTGGGGGAGCAAAGGGGGGGGGGGTGAAAACCGGAGATGCATAACATGATTAAGCGGTTACAGTCCTTTACTAAGATATATCACATGATGGGTGACTGCAAAATGTAGACAAGTGGCCCTTTGTGGGGAAAGTAGGGGGGATGGACATTTATCGAAAAATGGAGATTGCCATTCGATCGGCATGCAAAAGTTAGCTTCGCTGGAGCCATCTCAGTTATATTTCTCCCCACTGTTTCTCAATTAGGGGAAAAGTTTTGGCCGAAAGAAAAAACAGCCCCAAACGTTGGGGGGGGGGGAGGAGCTACTGGGTGGGGGTGCCTTGTAACATTAACTTTTTGAAATATGTTAACAGGGAATTAATTTACCTTTAAAATAAGGTGTATGTAGGGGGGAGGGTCAAACCTGTATTTCATACTTATCGAGAAATGTTTAAAAGGGGACCTACCCGGGCCCCTTATGCAATTAGACGAAATCGGAAGACGGCAAAATAATCGTTGGGAAAAGTTTGTTTGGGGTCTTGTGAGCTAATTATGGCAAAAGATCAAAGCTCTACGACCAATAGGATCCGAGATATTTAAGGAAATGTGGAAAAATGATAGGATTTCTTTGCAGAAGGGAATAAGACTTTTAAGTTTTAAAGTGCTAAGCCCGCCACAAAGAGTTGACAAAAGAATGAAAACAACCATGATAGCACAAGACCTCTTAAGACCCAAAATCGTTGGAATTACCTTCAAATTTTCATGCTTAAAAGAACTGGTTCCGTTATAAACCTTTACAAATCAAGATTTTTTATTGTGCAACAGTAATCTCAAGAAGCATTTTATAGAAATAAAACCAATTAGTTAAATAATAATTAATATCTCAGCTTGCAATTAAGATAGAAGATTGAAATTGACATTGATAAAATCAGCGAAAAAATTTTCGTCCGGATGTTAAAAAAAAAAAAAAAAAAAAAAAAAAAAAAAACACAAAATCACAAAATTTAATAATTTAAAAGTTTAAAATTCGTTTTAAAAAATCCTAGTACGGAAAACCATGGGATCTGCTTAAATTGCTCGGGTGCCAAAACATCTGCAGATAATGATGACACCTGTTTTTAATCTGTAGAAGCTATCCGTTTTTTTTGCAATTTGATAAAAAATCCATTCTTTTGATGAATTATTAATGCCTTTCCGATCTTGTAATTGGGGGTTTGTAATTAATAACGTCCGTTCGTTACGACTTTTTCAAAATTTTATGATTTTTCGTTTGATGTGAGGTGTTCAGCTATAAGTATGCGAAATCTCAAGTCTCCAGCATACATAGTTTCTGAGGACGGACGTTCATACATAGTTTCAGACAGAGGAGTAAGACGAATAGGGTTTTGTCAGATGAACGAAACCCTAATAAAAAAGAAGGCAGCAAGGAGGCCACCAATTTTATGGAGTAACGTTACATAATATTTTTACAGTGTAGAACAGAAAACACGAGAAATCTGGAGATCCTTCTACACTATATTTCATTTGATTTCAGAATCAGATTAATACTGCAATACATTCTTTAATATGACATGTATTTTTAAATCTTCAAATGTGCTTGAAACTAGAACGAAACTTTGAATTGATAGATCGATTTAAGCGTTTAAATAAATGTTCGTAAGAAGATTACAAATATCAGAAAACTGCAGCAGGCACTTGTGAAAAAAAGAAATTCAAGAAATTCTTTCTTTAATGAAAATTTTAAATTTCAGACTGCGGTTTTCAGGAAAATAATTTGTATTAATCAACAAAAACATTACGTTTAATTATGTTCAATAGCTGTACCAAAAAGGTAATGCATCTGATAGCAATAGCGTGTAGTCCTATAAAATTAACGTTTAGTGCAAAAAAAAGATAATTTTTCTAATACTTTTAAAAGAGAAAGTCATTAATGCGTGTGAAACTTTCTAAGTTATCCCCATCCCTATAAAAGGATTTTTATCTTTTAGATCCTGAAAAAGAAACAGTTAATTAAGAAACTCTATATTGTTCCTCTTAAAATAAAATAACGAAATAAGTAAAATAACTCATTATTTTTCGCCCAGAATCATTAGAAAAATTGTACAAAGTAATGAATTTTCTCAAGCTTCTTCAAAAAATTCCAAATTACAATGCTCGCAAATTGCAAGCTGTAAAAAAAAAATATATATATTTAACAAACTCACGGCTATTTTGAAAGGAGCATGCAACAATGAATTACAGTAGAACCTCTTTTATCCGATACACTTTTAAACGAAACTCTCGGTTAACCGAAATCCATTTTTAAAGCTTTTTTTTTTTTTTTTTTTTTTTTTTACTATCACATTCCTTGTGTGCAAAATCCATTTTGAAAGCTTTTTCTTTTTTCTTTTCTTTTCATTTAACTGCCGTACTGTGCTTTCCGAACTACGAGTACATATAAATATTTTCGATCCTCTTTCTTAGAGTTCATTTGAATTTACCTGAAGCTTCGGTAAGCTGCTGAGTGAACGAAGAAAACGAACAAATTAGCAATTCTGAAGATTTTGAATGCTTTGCAAAAGGTTCGGCGTGGCTGGAGCAGCAGAAATTCTGCGATACTGATGAACTAATAATACTAAAAAATCTCCTTGATAGAGCTTCAAAGCAAAGGCAATCGAAACTGCGACAAACAAAACAAACCCTTTTTTCAAACCCTTGTGCGATATATGTAAAAGGTACTTAATTTCAAAATTAAAATTCAGGTAACTTATTCTTGTTTCTATATTGCTATTGCTTTATTTTTATCTAGCACTTGTTACCATAATAAGAAATAATGCATACATATTTCTTCTTAATCTTACAATTGAAGCATTCTGGATTATCCGAAAATTTCGATTTTCCGAAAGAGGGTCGGTCCCAATTAATTCGGATAATCAAGGTTCTACGGTATATATGTCGTTCTTCGTATGCTGTTTTTTAAATACTGGTAAATAGTTAAAGTATGGGAATTTGGAAATAATTATAAATTCATAGAGTGTAATGGAGATTAGACAGTTCCTCTGTTTTACCAGAATCATTTAGAATTTTATTTCATTTTCTTTAACCTCCCTTCTCATTCTGGCACAATTGTCAATATTGGCGCGATTTTTTTCCGATGCCAATTTCAACCTGTTCGTTTGCGGACACGTGTTTGTTGTAGCTGATGACGAGCTGTTATGTTTTTAGCTCGAAACGCGTCCTGTGTATTGTTTTATTTTATTGTGATTTTTTACAAAGTTTTATTATTTTAATTAGTTTCAATTCATATTTATTCATGCATAAAAAAATAACAATGTAAATTGTGAATAATTTTAAGAATTAAAAATGTTTCATATTATACAAATATGGGCTTCTTAGACTACATATATATTTTTATAAAACGTTTCTTATTGCTGTTTTTGAAAAGTAATTAAAGACTGTTCAGTCACAAACAGCAGAAACAGAATTTTAAAGACAGTCGAAAAATTACAAATGCAAATTTTCCCGTATTAGGTAATGAAGTCACAAGTTTTCCGAAATAAGACTTTACTGCAATTTCAATTCAACTTTATTTATATAAAATATGAATACCACATTAATAAAATTATTCATTAAAATTTATTACGAAAATGGGTATTGATGAAATATACACAAATAGATTTTCAAAAAATAAAAACTCTAGACGTTAAGCATATTAAGCTCACCAAGATCTTTTGGCTAAAGCTGAGCTTATTATCAAGGAGGAAATCAGCAGACCATTCGAGTGAATTGTGGGGTTGAGCATTCTTTACATTTCTTCCCCTCCTTATTATTGGCTTCGAGAGCCTACAATTTTTTTACAGAAGTTTAATGTCATTTAGCGTCAGACAGCATCGATATTTTTTCAAACTGATTTCCTCTTTGATAAATTTAAGATTACTTAACAAAAAATCCATATTCATATTTATAAACTAATATGCAAGAAATTTCGCACTGATTTTCCGAAAAGCTGCACTCGAAAGCGCTCAGAGAGCTTTATTTACTTTTAATACCTACGGTTTTTAATTTTTTGAAAATAATTTTGTGTGTATGCCATAACACGTATTTTAGTAATAATTTTTAATGAATAATTTTTATGAATGTTTTCATGTTTTACAGTAAAACAAATATGAATTTATCGTTTCGTGTAGACTATATATGCTTTATAAAGCCAGTTTATTACAAATTTATTGATGTATGAAAAATCTGAATGCAAACTAAGAATAATTTTAAATTTGACAAAGTGAAACTTTATGCAAAAATGTAAACCTCATACTACATTTATTATGTTATAAGTTAAAATTTATTTTTCAATTTAATTAATTAAGTATTTATTCGTTATCATTAATTACATATTATTTTTTATTGCGTTTCCATTCTTTAAATTGAAACTTAGATATTATGTTATCGATAATAATTTTCAACGTACATTCTTAACATACTTCGTAAACTTCGAATGCATATTATTATTATTATTAATATTATTGTTGTTTAGATATAAACTGAATATCTTAAAACAACGGTAATATTCTAGAATAAGGAATGTTTGAAATTAAGCAAATTTTTCTGCAAAATTTCCTGCATATTAGTTTCTAAAAATGAATACAGATTCTTTGTTAAGTAATATAAATTTATACTGATAAAAAAAAAAGTTAACATAAAAATTTCATCTATATAAAACACAGAAATGTAATAATATCAACATTAAAAGCACCAATAATTTTAAAATTTTATCATACCGGGTTCGGTAGCATATAGCGTACCGTCCTCAGTGCTAAGTATGTCGGGCATTTGCTCATATATATATATAGGATAGATGGAGATTCAAGTTAAAGGTTTATTGACCAATAGGAAAACTGAGAATTGTAGATAGCAGCCATTAAGAAAATAGATGGTAAATGGAACCGAAATATACGAATTTTATTTAATACGAATTTCGCCTTAAAGAATATCAACAATATATTGAAAAACAAGGAAACCAATAAATCTTGTATTGCAGAACACTGCTGGGAGATGAATCATACTTTTGACTTTAATTCGGTTAAAATTATCTCAAAACCTACTTCAATACACGAACTTAACTACCTTGAGGCATTTTATATTTATAAAAGTTTTGAAAATTTTGTTAATTGTGAAATCACTACTCCCCTATTATCAGATTACTGGGAATATTACAAAAAGATCTTTTTTTCTTCCTTTTTATTAAAATGCAATTTCTCACTACTTCGGTTCTATTTCTCATCTATTTTCCTATTGGCTGCTACCTGTAATTCACTGTTTTCCTCTTGGTCGATAAACTTTTAACTTGAATCCCCATATGTTCTATATATCTGAGCAAACTTCTGACTTCCTGAGCACTGGGGACGGTACGTAATATGCTACAGAAACCGGTATGCTTAAAATTTAAAATTTCTGGTGCTTTTAACGTTGATATTTTTATATTTCTATTATATCGCACCAAGCTCCATATTAATATTTACATAAAACAAACTTTTAATTTCATAGAACAAAACGTATTAGGATTATAACAATCTAAGTATAGCGTTTCCATATTGACAAATGTTCACGAAGATTAAAACATTCCAAATAAGAGGTTAGAATAAGTTTCTTATGAGAATACATAAAAAATCTGCTTAAATCAAAAATTCTTTTAAAAATAAGGTTATGCAATAACTAATAATATGTTCAATCTTTCATAAGTAAAATATCAGAATAGTTCAAAGTCAACTTTTTAGAAAAAAAAAAGTCATGACAATAACAACCCTCTAAGGATGAAGTTTATTCTCTATTTTAAAACTTTTTTTACATGTCAGTGTAATTTGTATTAATTGCGACCGATTAGCATACTTTCAATGGATATTTCATTTTCAATAGTAAAACCAAGTAACCTCAAACTGTAATTTATTAAAATCCCTCTTATTAGTATGATATCATATGCAAGGAAAACTCCCACTATCCGGAAAAATTATTTTTAATAAAAATTAAATTAGTATAGTTTTAATAATATATATATATGTTGCATTCTAGCAACATTGGATTGGCTTTATCGTTGAAAATGCCGTACTGGCTCTCACGATAGTAGCTGTGGATCACATGCAGCGATAATGGCGTAAAAGAAGTGGTTAGAACAGATAATTCGAATCTGTCACGTTAGTAGAACCAATTGCTGAAATGCAGTTGTCGAGTGAAAACAATGGAATGCATCGTTCCGTGAAGATTCCCCAGAAGAAATTGAAACAACTCATAATATCAGTTAAGCACTTTATTATAATATCTTGCAAAAAGTGCAGTTTCCACCAAGATAACTAGCCATCGCTCCGTAGTAGTAATTAGGTTTAAACAAAGTTCCAGATAATCGAATAATAGGACGGTGACCAGGGGATGGATGAAAACTGGAAATACGACTCAAATCTGCTGAAACACAGCGAGAATCAACTTTTTGTTCCTTACGTGTAAGGATACAAATATGACGTAGTCGCGCTCTCAACCAATGAATAATTAAGAATGTCACGTGATATAAAGAGTGCGAACAGAACTAGAGGATGAATTTGGAGGAAAAAAGGATAACATCAGAAATGCGCGGGAAAGTAAAAATGGAAGCTAAAAGAATATTCTCGAAAGAAAAAAGCGCGGGAATGGAACATTTAATTTAAGAATACTAAAAGTGTAATATTTAAGCGATTAAGACAAGTGAGACATTAAATTAAAGGGAATTTAACAGAGTTAACGATAGAGATTATTTAAGGATAAGAATTTAGTGAATATAAAGTAGTAATTTAGAATAAGATAAGGAAATCGCGGAATTAGATCTAATAATGTAACATATATATATAGACGCCCTATATCTCAAAATCAATATGGTTTAACATGCTGGGCGTAACTGAGAAATTTGGTTTTGAATAACATTTCCCAAATCTCCCCTCCTTTTTATGTAGCTACTCCTCTTTTTCTTTCCCTCCCAACCTCCTATTGGTGGTTTTTTGTTTCACTCTCTTTATTTAACCAGCGGTTGTCTTTCAGGCTTCAGCAATTCCCCTGATGACGACTAATGTTTTAGTTGAAAGCGCTCGGGGTTTTAGCATCTACTGACTCAAATGTTTTTAACATCTTGATTGTTTTAAATGTTTTTAAAACTTATGTATGTTTCACCTGTTTAGTAAAGAAATGTGAATTAAGTATTCATGTTGCTTATTTATTTAGTATAATTTTATTTTATTAAATTAGTATCGTTTACTTAGTATAGTTTTGTTATACAAAATTTAAAATTTCTTTTCTCTTCACAGAATATAATATTATAAAGGGAGGTGAATAAATAAAAGAAAGATATTTACATAATGCAGACATATATCATCCGCCTAATTATATGCTTATTGGTTTGGATTTGCATTGTATTAATTTTGAATTTCACTAAAACTGCGATAACAAAAACCCGAGCTAATTTTTCTCTAGCGCATAAAAAATAAGCATAATCTTCTCCTGACTACTTTATTAAAGTTTAAATCAATGTTCGTTGTTTTCGAAATCGTTATCTGTTTTTCAGTTTATTTACATAGAAAATCCTTTAAAGATTTTCAATAGAGCAGAATGAAGTTTAAATTATCCTCGGATCTTCAGAGATTTTGTTTATTATAAAATTATGTTTTTTAAGTTTTTTTTTGTTGTTGTTGAAAGTTAACTATGCAATCAATGAATAGTGTGATATATATACACTAATAGCTTTTATGTAGTTCATGCAATTAACACATAAATAAAATACTTAACTTACTCACAGATACTTTTCTGAATTTAGTTACATAATACACGTTAAGACCATTCTTTTAATAAGATAATGCGATATTCTCTGAATACGTGTTTTATTACATAACTGAAATTTTAAAATAAAACAAATTTGAAACAGATGTTGTAAAGTCGGGAAAATCAATATTTGAACCTATATATATTAGTACTGTTATTTCTATAAAATAATGTATCCTATAGATTGTTATTATGAATGGAAACATAAACACAAGCAGTATTAAATGTAAACTAACTAAATAATTATCAATTTGAATATGTAACTATTTTTTATCATGAAGTTTATATTACAAAAAGCTTCACAGTTTTATTTAGAAATTTGTAACTTCTTATTTTTGAATATTTTCTCAATATGGATTTTCCAAATAAAAATTACAGCATTATATTTTTATTTTATTAAACAGAAAAATCTTTTACACTTGATGCAGTGATATCATGAATCGTTATTGGGTTATCCATAGATTGGGAGTTTTAATTCAGATTCGAGTAACATTTCAAGAGATAATAAACAACAGCTCACTGTATTTGATTAAATAAATATTTGAATATAATTTTACCTCGATATACTATGACAAAGAACAACTTTTAACGTTGCTGATTCATATTACGTAATTAGTTCTGTCTTCGACTTGTTTATCATATTTTTGTATGTTATTTGTGATGTATTTACTTTATTGAAAATTATAAATTAAATAGACAATTAAAGTAATAAAGTCACAAGGTATATAATTATCCATTTCATATTAATATTCATTTTAAATTAAACTAAAATAATATTATATCATGCCTATGATCACGTTTTGTATCATTTTTTAATTTACTTTAAAAATAATATGAATTAGAATTTAAAAGAAAACATTTTAAAAATTATAGACATGTTGCAGTTTAACCTTTTATAAAAACTAGTTACGTAGCAACCCGTTGTGTTGCTTTTGAATTGCATGAGACAATTGATCTTTTTGCGAAAAATGAAATCTGAACTTTATTGTAAATTTAGAAAGCCATTGCAATATTAATTTTATTAAATGCAATATTTCAAATAATAAGTTATATTTACAATTTAAGTCAAAACTTTCCCAATAAAAATACACATATTCCATAACTTTATTTGCCTAGGGCTTTTCGCTCTTCAAAGATTTTGCTTCGAATTTCGGAGTTCGTAGAAATGATGTCATTTGGGTCAACTTATACAAAAATGAATTTGTTTGGACGAATTTATTCAGAAGCATTTTATATTTATGAATTAAAATAAATATTTAAAGAATTATTTTTTTTTTCTCGCTAAAACTTTTTTTTTTTTTTTTTTTTTTGCTCGCTATTTTGCATTTTTAATGTCCGCTTCTGAAATGTTTTATTAGCCATCTTAAGACAAAGGTTGAAAATCTACTTTACGACTTTAAATTAAATGAAAATAACGTACGATGTTTTTTTTTTTTTTTTTTTTTTTTTTTTTGACGTCAACAGAATTTATCTCAACGGAAATTATACAGAATTTATAAACGGATTCCTGAAGCTTGAATATGTGTGAGTTCGTATTTCGTGAAATTTTCTTGAAAACTACAATCATTTTTTCACTTCTTATTCAAATATACGTTAATTTCAATTTAAAAATGATTTCAAACAATGATACTTAATAATCCTTGTAATTTTCCCTTTTCTCTCTTTTATCTACAAAAATGTAGCAATTTTAGTTTCCATCATTACAGAAATGTCATCAAAATAACGTAAAAATTTATATCTCGAAAACTAAACAAATTTTAAAATTCTACGACCACGTTTAACATCCTCGGATCCATGCGGATAACTGGCGTTAATTTGATCACCCAACTTTCCGCATATTCTAGGAGGAACAGCTGTGAAATACAAATGGGCAGTCACTTTTTAATATAATAGATTCATGAAGTTTTAATTTCGCTATAAAAAAAATAGTCAGGGACAAATGCTGAATAATTTATATTATTTTAAGTGCAAATGGCTTATTCCGTAATGGAGCCTGTACGCAGTGGATATAGATTAAAAAACATTATTCTTGAAAATTATTTATAAAGACATAATAAATAAATCAATTAAGATAAAGTTTTCAAGAAAATTGCATTTGAAAGTAGATTTTTTTCCCTATATAACGGGTGTAAAAATTGAAGATGCGCGATGTTTAGAATTCAAAAAATTGCAGTAACAAAGATTGTAAATCCGACATTTAATCGTCAAGCGTTGCCATTCTCAAAATGACGCCAGCCGTATGCACGGACATATTTTCCCTTTAGATAGATTTTCAAACATGAAGTTCCGTTTGTCAGCTAAAACTTTGCATCTGAAAATGTATTCTTTTGGCTTGAGGGTCTAATTTCAGTTACGCGAAGTACAAATTCCAGAAACTGATGTCTTTTAGATGTATTCGTGTAAAAATATATAGTTTTATCAAAGAAAAGGATTGTTTTCTTTTAAATATGGCACTTACTGAAGCATTACGCCAAGTGTCTCAAATTCGGTATCAGCCGAATGAAAATATATTGTAACATTAGCTTTATGAGCGAAAATGTTTTTTAAATAGTGACGTCATTTTCTATTCAGACTTAAAATAAAGTTATTTTTAATTGTAATGAGTAAATGGTATCAATAAGGATAAATAAACCCCAATATTTCTTTTTTTTCTGCAACAGTGAAAATAATACGATTGCTACCATTTTGATGAAATTTCAAAAAATCTTTTCAAATTAAATTAAAAATATAAAAGTGAAAATATTTAGAAAAATAGCCAGTGCGAGGATATTTACAAATGAACAGCTTTCATTTAAAAAAAGAATTATTAGCAAAATTGGTACAGTAGAAAGTTCAAGGAAGATGACTTAAAAAGCTATCTTGTGTTTTCAATATATAGATTATTTTTTCTCTTTTGCTTTAACAGTTGCCTAGCAACTCTATTTCATACAAATTACATTTAAAAGCACACATTTTTCCCAATTCGGCTCGAAAAATTTAAATTGTTCGACTACATATATGTTAAATTCGTGCTTTTTTATTATATATTATTCTTTTATTTATTTATTGATGAAGCTTTAATTTCTTTGTAGAAAATTAGCGGGAGAGAAATTCTGAACTTTTTTTTATGTGTAAATTGTGTATTAATATTTCTCAATGGAGCCGGCACGGCAAAATCATTTAATTGATAAATAACAACGAAATAAAGCCAAAACTCACTGGGTTTTATAACAGACGATATTCTTGACATAGCACTATTTTAATTTCAATTTTTTTCGGTTTTTATGAGAAAAGGGCATCAAAAAGATACAGCAGTCTACTATTTTCATTTTTTCCCTCTTTAGTTTCAACAGAAATGTAGTACTTCAGCTGCCACGATTACAAAAAAAGTAATAAAAACTACAAAAAAAAGTAATATCTTAAAATTAAAAAGAGATACAGCTTTCAAACAAATTGCATTTAAAAGAGAATTTTTTTCGTTATACGGCGGTGTAAAAATTTAAAATGTGCGATGTTTAGAAGTATAAAAATTTGCAGTAGAGAAAATTACAAAACCAAAATTTTATTTCAAATTCCAAAGTGTTGCCATTCGCAAAATGACGTATGCGTTACGCACAGATATGTTTGTCTTTTATAATATAGATAGTGACATTTTTTAAAATAGTCCAATATACCTGTTATAATTTTCTTTCGGCGTTGATTCAGACGTTAAACTATAGTTAAGATCACTAAACCCCATTACAGGGGAAAAGCAACTTACAACAGTCGAAAAAAGGTACCGAAAACGAGATACTCGCGTAAAAAATAACAGAAAACTGTTACAATTTTTTTATATAAAACTGAATAGACAGTTTGTAATATAACAGTGTTACACTCTAACTTGCAGGTAAAATATTTTATCCTATTTACATATGATTGAGCAAACGATGTGTACGTGTAATATAGGAGATAAAATTAGAATTGAGAAAATAATTTGTACCACAGACTGAGATCCAACAGCATTTATTACGAATTTTTTTAATTTGAAATACACAGTAAAAATTAATAAAAATGATATATGTTTTTAAAATGTGAGTATAACAATCAGCATCCCTGATTTGCGGATTAAATTGTCTAATACGAATGCAATGTGCATTCTTAGTGCATTTTTTACTGTATTTCCTGCATATATGTACACATGTAATTATATCAGTAAAAAATAAACAAATATGAAAAATGAATATAAAATGTCTATAAAAATGACTGTGTTCATAATCTACAATTTTGCAGTATGGTGTTTTTTGAGCCATGTTTGTGAATAAATAAATAAGTCAAATGCCATTACGTTATTTTTTACATCAGTTATTTTTATGTGCCTTTTTTTTTTAAATTTCAGAATTTCTGAGGCTATTAGTGAGCAAAACAGACTGAAAATTACTAAGAATAGCATGTACCTGTTTCCAGACTAGTAAATGAAAAAAAAAAAAAAACAGTTGATAAAGAATATTTAATGACTAAATACACGCTATAAAGATTTAAAAGATATCAATACTTATTTGAATGTTAATTATTGAAATTTTACTGTTTTAATGTTGATACTCAAACGTATTCGAAACATTTTTCCGCTTCAAAAAGTTATTTTCAATTTTCAAATTATTAATAAATTTTCGTATAAAAAGGAATAACGTACAAAAGATGGCTATGTGTTTTAAAATTTATTACTACTATTAGTTTTTCGAGATAAATAAAAATATTTTACTTTTCGCCGCTCTCATCAGTCCATTACCTGGTAATATTGTCACTCACGGAAAGGAAATTCTTGAAAGTAACCGGAAATGTTTTATAGAACATTGTATTATGTAAACTTAGTTTATTATAAATTTAGTATATCTACACTACATAGCGTTTCTGGCTACAAATTGAATGGGACCGTATCCTGTAGGTTTTGACAATCAGAGAAATGAATTTATAGAAAATAAAAGGAAAAGTTTTATGTAGTATATTTATATTTGAAATGAGTATATTATAAATTTAGAATATCTATATAACATTTTTGGTTAAGAATTGTATGTTCCCGATATTTTTTTTTACTTTAGAATCTGAGTTTTATGTTTTGAAATGTATGGATAAGCACTAGGACGGGATTATTTATCAATATATCGGCAACAAAACCACAAATAACAAAATCTACAATTTGAATCTGTTGACATATATCCCTATCAAATAACAATGTTTTGAGCTCAGTGCAATTTCGAACACGAGACCCTAAAAACAGTGCCGGATATCCCAAAAGCAAATAAAATAATAATGTTTTGCTCTAAAATCTCTAGGCCCAAAAAACAGGGTAGAATATTCTATTCCAATGTCTTTACGCGCCTCTCTCATGCAAAACAGAAAATCAACACGGATTATCTTTGTTTCCGCTGATTAAATTCAAGTTAGAACTATCCCAATTATTGTAATATATTCCTTTGCGGAAAATCTCGATCAGAATTTTCTAATAATAAAGCAATAATAAGCAATAATCTTTTAATAATAATAAATCTTCTAATAATAATCCCTTTGTTTTTCGTCAAATTGATGAAAAGACCCAGATGCTTCACTTGTTCAATGCCATGACTAGTTGTTTATAAGAAGAGGTTCCCAGTTAGTAACGTATAAAATGCTATTTAGGGCGCTGCGTTCAATGCTTATTCATATTGTATTGAATATACTTTCTTCTTTGTCATTTGTCATATTTTTGTTAAGAGAAGTTTTGTCGCAAGAATTTATTATATCCTGTCTCGATATTTCAGCTTAAAAAAGAATATTTATCAAAAAACTAAATTTAAATTAGCATAAAACTATGCCAAAATGTCATTTGGATATTTATATTTAAAAAAGGGGGAGGGATTCAAAGTTGTTTTCTTGTAGTAAATAGGTAGAAAGATATAAATGCAGTGGATTTTTTCTATTAAGAATGTATTGGTTCTTTAGAGAAAGATCGAAAAAACAAATTCTGTTGCACCTATCATCCACTGAAACCTATTTAATTACAAGTATATTAGCATGACATGTGACATTAATTTTAGTTTTTTCTCTGCTTTCACTTATTTTAATTACATTAAAATTGTCAGCGTCAATTTTACCGCAAAGTAATTAAACAGATTAAATGTTATTAATAAATAAAGTATAAAGTAAGACGGATAGGAAACATACTATGTTTAATGAAAAATACTATACAGCAAATGGCATAGTTGCAAACAGATATAGAAAAATTATTTATTTTTCCAAAATATTTCTATTGTGTATAAATAAATAAACACATTTTACAAGAACATTACCTACAAAACTTTAACTGAATGACCTAGATTGTCTATTTTTCTACCTGGAGTTCCTCTCATTGGCGTGGAAATCTTCTTGTCCGTCCGGCAGGACATCTCTGAATGTAAATAGACACACTATGTCCCTTTACTTAACTATTTACAAAGGAACTAGGGGGCTCAGCCCCCTGCTCGCTAAAGCTCGCCAACCCCCGTGAATTGCTATGCAATTCACATTGGGATGCAATTCACAAACCCGATCACAGCTCGCTTCGCTCGCTTGCAACTATTTATCTTAACTCTAGCCAGAAGAGGTGCTATCATAAATCATTATAATGTATTAAAATTAAAAATATTTTTAATGTATAAAAAAGTAATGGAAAACTTTGTTGAAAAATGTAAATAAAAATATATTAAAAAACCTTGGAAGCATAATTAATTAAAAAACCTTATTGAAAACACAATAAAAAATATTTTTAGTTGGGCCGCTATGCGATCCGAGCAACCAACATATGAAATTTACAAATATTTTAATGATAAAAAGTAATGCAAAACTTTTTTTTTGAAAATGTAAATAAAAATGCATTTGGTGCTGCCAATTGGTGCTGCATTTGGTGCTGCAATTTGGTGCTCCCAATGGATATAAAACATTTTAACATTATGGAACTTGCAAATTTTTGAAATGAAAAATAAATCATAAAAAAGTAATAGAAAGTTTTGTTGAAAATGTAAATAAAAATGCATTTATCAAAACCTTGGCCCTGTGAGTTGTTGATCATCATTGAAAAAGAAAAGCGAACTGGAAATTGGCGCCGTTTAAATTTAAATGGCATGTTAGTGTCAGATGGGATCCTTCTCCTTTCATTTTGCCTATAGTATTGAAAATACTGGCTTAAATTCTTTTAAAACTATAATAAGAAGCTATAAAATATTCTACGTATCACGCTAATGAACTGTAAACAAAACGTTTACGCCGGTGTCTAAATGCAATCTTGGATCAAAAGATGATTCGCTGAATTTCTCACGTCACCGTAAAACGGACCAATAGCAATTGTCATTCATGCATCACTCAAACGGTTTGTGTTAAAAGAGAGATTATGTCTGGAGTTTTATTTGCTTAGTTGGTTGGGACATGTGACCGTAACTTAACCACTGAGAATCGTCGCTGTGGCTGTTGCCAAATTTTAAGCTACAAATGCAGCCTTTTTTTAGCGCTACGTAAGAGAAATAGATATATATATATGCTCGTTTCTAATTATCCTAAAAAAATTAGTTCGTCATAATTACTTAATCTCATTTTTAACATACATTTTAAATAAGTAAATATTAATATACGTAAAATATAGATTTTGTCTAAAAATCCATTTGCTGAAATCACTTATATATCATCTATTAAGTTCTGAATAAATTTGCTTTTTAATAGAAATTTATTTCTTTGAAACGAATGTATTTGCATTTTGATATAAATTATACGTATAAAAATATTTTTCTAGAAATGTTTTTACTAGTATTATTTAGTAGTTCATAGAACGGGTATTTATTTTTTCTTTTTGGAGTTGAAAATAATCTTTAAACAAAATACATAATAAGTAAAAATTAAATTTAAAAAATCAAAAAACCCAACTGCGTAAAAAGCGAACTAATTAATTACTTGTCATCAATATGAAACTATTTTTTATATTACTTATCTATTTCTTTAATTTACTTGTATTGATGACTTTTAAGTTGTGTTCAGTTGTTAGTTCCTATCTATAAACTCTGTTTTGATGAGGTCTATAGATGTCTACGAAGGTTAGAGTTGCAGTAAAGCTAGTTATCCTACCAACACAAGTTCCAGGTTATGTAATATTTAAACGGAGCTTCTGACTGTAAATTAGCCAATGTAACATCGCCTTAATTTTGAAAGACCTATCCAATGTCATTCCACTCAATATGGTAAGTAATTATTTTTTCGTCTTTACCACCATTTCGTATTTTACGATCGCCGTTTTGAAATTATAAAAACAAAGTCAAGCCTATAATCACCAGACGGTTAAGAGAAATCGATAGAGCCCTCATTCATTAAAATTCCTCCAGCCGTTGGGATGTTTCGAGGGTATAAAGAAATCCACGTACTCAGATACGCGTGAAACACATAACCCTTCTTGGCAGTCTGGTAAAAAGATGGATAAATATATTAATTAATCAGTTTCTGGTCATCTGTGAGACATTAATGTCAGTTTAAATTATTTCTTCTTATTAATTCATTCTTATTGATTCTCTTCCTTCTCATTCAACTCCTTCTTATTAATTCTTATACGAATAGACACGCCGAACGAACATTATAACTTATCCAAATCGTTATAAATATGAGAATTTTAGAACCTCTAAATTTCACCTCAATAATTTATAGAAATTCTCCTAAATAACGGTACATTTAAATGTAGTAAAGATTAATGAAAAAAAAAAAAAAAAAAAAAAAAAAAAAACGTTCTTATATACAATTTGATATGTTGCAAGAAATATAAAAAATATATATTTTAAAAGTTTATAATATATATATTTATAATGCTCTGGTATATTATTCGCGCACTGTTTTTCTAAACAATTATAGATTAATCAAAAAATATGACAAGAATATTAAAAGTTTGATATTAGATTTTAAAAAGAATTTTTATCCAAATTTTATCAGTTTTTAAAACTGTTCTGAAGAAAAAAATATGTTTAGCCATCCAAATATTCCTGAAATATTCATAGAGCTATTTTATGGGTAAAAAGATGGAATTTGCAAACTTTACTGTATTTAAGTTCTGTGGAATCGAATGGCGGTTTTCGTTATGTTGTAAATGCATTATACCGTAAGTTATTATCGACTACTCTAAGATGAGAATTTTTCCCGTGACAGTTTTGTCTTTGATATTATCATAAATCGGAAATAAGGACACCACTTTCAAAACGAGCATTCGATTTTATTCGTAAAAGTGAAACTCTTTTCGATTTCTCCATAAGTGAATAAAAATACCTGAGAATTTCGTACTTCTAGGAATAGAAAAGATTTTTGTGCATGCTTCAAAAATTAGAGAATTTATATTTTCTAAAAGCTTCAATATTATAAGTTACGAATTTTCTAAGTTGTACATTTTATCAAAAATCAATTCAACTTTTCTTAAGTTTGTTATTTTTTGTGGACATTTATGGCCTTGTGTTTTATTAATTCCCAAAATTCTGAAAGAATATTTAACAAACTAATTATTTTTTTAAATCTTCAACTTACCTGTTCTTACTTTAAAGACGAATTTAGCGCAAATAGTGCTATTAAAAATATAACAAAAAATATATCGCATATATTTAAATTTATTTATCTAACTCTACAAAATTGTTTATACCCAAATCATTTAAATATAGCAATTTAATTTGTCAAATTTGCTAAAACAGATTTTAAGCAATTTGTTACCTTAATAAGGTTTTAAGCAAATTGTGACGTTAATCTAAAACAATTCATACTCACCAAAATCACTCCTTTACGTATTCTTGTTCCAATCAATTTGAGTTGTATTCGAGGTACTTACTTAGGTCAAAGCAGCTCAGGAAGGTTATAGTGTACATTAATATTTTAAAAATCTTCATAGAATTATAAAATAAAATGAATTATGTGCTTATTAGTGCTGGACTGTAAATAAATTCCATATCGCAATCTATCAACGAGTTATTATTGATATTGGTGAGGTATTATGATAACTACCTTAAACGGTGTAAGAATAGAAATACTGATAATTTTGAAACATAAATGCTAAAGTAGCAGCGGTTTAAGTATAAACAGAGAAGAAAGCAACGAATCTATATTTTATACTCATGTGCTGACACAGCATCATTAAAATATGTATATTTATTTATACACAATAAAAATATTTTAGAAAAAGAAGCTACTTTTTGTTTGACCATTAACTACACCATTTTATCCTGCTGAACGATCAATTTACAGTTTAGCTACCCCCAACACAAATGTACAAATGCGGCGGGAAATCTAGAGAAAATAATTGCTTTAAATTAAGATGTTTTCTACATTATTTCGCAAGATTTGTATCCACCTTTAGTTAATAAGATATGATTATTTTAATTAGTGCTTCATGACAGTAGATTTTCAATCGAATAATCTTTATATTTAATCACAAAACTAATTGTATATTTAAAAAATGCGTTTACCAAACAGAAAAACATTTCATAACAGTAATACTGTTATGAACGGAGTACTCCGTTAGAGTTGAAAAACAAATGATGAACCATTGATGTGGGTAAATATCTGATAACTATTCGTTTAATTATTTGTGCATTATAATTTCAACTAATAAAAATGAATATCTATATCTACATTTCAAAGGCTTCAGATTAAATTCTGGGAATATATCATATATCTTGGAATATATCTTGGAATATAGATCACAGCTGTAATGAAAAATATACAATTTATCACTCAATAGTAATTCGATTTTTGAATCTGAGGAGAAATGAAATTAACAAAATTATTTTCCATCTGGCGCAAGATATCTTTGTGCACTTAATTAAGTTTCTTTCAGAAAAGTTGTCTGAAAGAAATGTGGAAAAACTTTGCATAGAATGAGATAAGAAATTTTTCTTTAATTAAAGTTGAAAAGATTTATGTACATTTATTCATTCCGATCGAAATCTTTCATCGGAATAAATTTAATTTTTATTAATTATGCATGTACACTGTTAACCGAAGAAAATATAATTATTTTCTAGTATTAAAGTAAACAATTTCATCAAAGTAAACACTCTTAAATTTATTACATTAAAAAATATTTTTCTTTTTTCGATTCAAAGTTTATATTTAAATTTAGTGAAACCAGAAGTATGTGGCAATTTCTCTTTAATCTATACCTTCATAGATAATAATTCGTTTACATAATGTATACCTTGTTGTTGTTTTTATGTCTTTAAAAAATATATATACTTTATATAACATTCTTTTTCTGCGTATTGTATTCAATAAATGCAGTTTTAATATTTATTTTCTTTTATTTATTACTCAATTTAAAATGCATCAGAACACTTCAGTTGTTTAACTTCAATACTTCCTCGAAGAGTCATAAATACTACAGAAATTTTAAGTTACCACGAACAATTTTTTTCTTTTGAAAATTCATATTTTCCGCTTGAGATGTTTGAACTTTTAGTTGTTCTCAACAGATTTCCCGACTGTATTTTAAGAGAAATGACGCAGAAAGTTCCTCTTATCATTCTATTGTTTACTATCAGGCAGAATACTTTCGCTGTAAAATGTTTTATAAGTTTCCTTTAACAAGTTCTTTCTGTAATTTTTTCACTAATATTATTTTTTTTAAATCTACTTATTTGTTTTCCTGAATAAAGCGTGTCTTTGTTTCTGTGTTGTGTAATATTAGGAAAGTGATTTACAAACTCTATCGTGAAGAATGTATAATTCAAACTTAATTTACATAATATTAAGAAAAATCACCGGACACTTTTGATTTTAGATTTTTTCTCGAATTCGAGATAAATGCATGATGAATTCTTTTGAAACTTCAGGAACATAGAAAACATATTTTCAATTAGGGTAGACCGGGGCACGTTTACGGATGGGGCACGTTTACGCAGTGCACTTTTTCCGAAACGAGTTATAGTTGGCGCGTCACCAGTCAAGACAGATTGATGCTGCTCCCTAGTGGGTATTCTCACAGGTTTTTGAGCGTCAGTCGAGTTTCGGTCTTCCGTGAGGAAAGGGATAATCTGTTTTCCGTCAAGGGGAGTAAATTATGTTGAACTTGTTGAAAGTTATTGTGAACTAATAATACTTAGTTAAGGATAAACAAATATATTGACATTAGCAGAGTTTTATCCTTTTTTGAGTATTATAATTGTATGAACAAGGCGGCGGGGCACTTTTACGCGTTGACATCGGGGCACGTTTACGCACGTTCATAAAGAAGAAATTACATAAAAAAATTACTAATTTCTATGGAAGCAGAACAAGAAGACATCAAAGGAAGGAGTATAAAACCAAAACCTGCAAAAGGGAAAAAGTTTGTACACTCTGGAATAAAGAAAATAGTGAATAAATCTGATGACGAAGATGAAAAGTGTATGATGCATTTATCGGTTGAGAAGTACTGCTGGGCTAAGCATTAAAGACCGGTCACGTGAGTAACAGGTCTAAGACGGACGATTCTATTCTTCAAAATAGGACTGAGAGCAATGAAAAGGGAGTTTCCCCTAGTATTGCTTTTGTGGGGAATGGGGAGAATAAATACTACTAATACTAGTTTCGTATTCACTTGTCTCCAAGATTATAAAAAGGATTTTTCTTCTTATTTTCTTTTCGATGAAGACGATATCTTCAATCTAAAGAAACATGTTAGGATAATTTAGATATATAAACATTATTATTTTTATTTATAAAATATGAAACATTTTTAAATGGTATAAACACCGCCATGAAAGAAATGTTTCAATTATTCTTTAAGGTGCATTAAAAAAAAATAAATAAGGATGGAGTTTTCAGTTATATAAATAACTTATTTTAAAAAATAACGTTAAGTAAATAAACTGTCATATTTACTGTATTTTTACGTATGTCATTGTAACTTATTTTTTTCTTAAATTAATATTTTAAATATCTATTCCTTAAAGTTAAAGGATACACTTATACGCATAAATTTCTTATTAAATATGTATACACTGAAATATTTTTTTAATCTGTTTTCAAATTCAATTTCCTTATACCTATACGGAGACATTTTTGTCCATGAATAAGCGGAAATTGCAGTCTTTCTTATTTGCAGGGCCGAAACTAGTCATTTTTGCTCCCGGGGCAAACATGGATTTTGCCCCCCCCCCCCCCCCCATTCTCACACATAATAAAAGCTATCGACAGCAGGTATAGCATGCAAAATAAGAAAGAAAAATCATTAAAAGATAAAAATCGTTCAATAATAATTAAAATGCTAACAAGAAATACGTAAACAATGCTCCCATAGGATTAACATTAGCTTGAGCGTTAAGAGCCTACACTAGTCTCGATAAGAAACTGGATCGCTAATGTTAAACCTATGGGAGCAAATACAAAATCAAAAGGAAAAAGCTTCTTTTCTGAAAATAGAAAACAGAAAGAGGCGAGTAAGAAATAACGTTAATAGTACAACAGCCAGTGTGGGAATGACATGCGGTCAGCTGCCCGGTCAGATGGTTTAAGAAAGAGAAACCTGAATTTCGTCTCCTCCTAATGCTTCCCTACCTTCGGAAAGGTCCATTATTTTGG
Source organism: Maratus speciosus (assembly GCA_963932465.1). NCBI lineage: Eukaryota > Metazoa > Arthropoda > Arachnida > Araneae > Salticidae > Maratus > Maratus speciosus. Next base: position 596,011,967 of record OZ010789.1, on the reverse strand, counting down.
CAATATGCCAAGGCCGGTCTTTAAAAGCTGGTCAAGCAGTACTTTATTTTTTGTTTGTATTTACACGGGAGACGTATTCAGATAACCGATCAATACAAACTAGTCGCGGAACTAGTAGTATTTATGTGATTAATTCTAATTAAATTAGTCTGTTTTTAATCGTTTGATGTTTATTTCTTAAACCCTTAACCGGAAACAGGAAAATTCCGTGCACAAATAGAACATTTAATAATTTACCAAGTAGTAAACTTAAACATTTATTCTTTAATAGTAATGCATTTTCGGGACCAATGTTTTAATATAAGAGCATAAAAATAAGTTACTAATATGTAGATGCAAACATCTCAAAGATGTACGCTTCCGGTTAAGGATTAATACTGCTACTGGGCACTACATTACACAAATATATCATTAAAAGGTGTTATGTAGGCTTTAAAAGCCGATGGTACATAGAGTAGGCCACCCATCTCATTATGCGTTTCTTTAAGTGTTAATATCTCGTCTAATTACGGACGATGTTTTTCGAAAATCATTATCAACAACGCTTTTATACTTCTACTGCGATAGGTACAGTCGTAAAAAAAAAAAAAAGTGAACACCCCCTACTAACTCCTCAACAAATTATCGTAGAAGAAAGTTACTGGTACCGAACGATTGGAAATAAAGCCTACTTTTAAATGATGTATATAAACTTTGCTTAGGGGCTATCTACATACACTGTTTTCCAAAAATTAAGGAAAAATCACAAAAAGAGCGATAACTCGTTCAAAAATTAACCTATCCGTATGAAATTTGCATATGTTGCTAACTAAAAGAGGATAAATAAAATTACAAAATGCAAATTAGTGGCATTTGGCATGGTGGCGAGGTATCATTTGTCCGCGTAACTGCGATATAGAGCTGTTAGAAGATTGGAGGTAAGCCAAAGTCATACAGAGGTGGCCAGATGGTTAAATCTGAGTCTTTCTGTTGTCCATAGCCTTTGGAAACAATTTCAAACCACTGGGTCAACCTCGGGAAGATTTAGCCAAGGACGGGCAACAGCTACGACAAGCACCGATGACATATATTTTCGGTTTTGTGTACGAAGGAATACAGCAGCAACCCCCCTCTCATCTTAGAGCCTCCCTTGTTGCAGCCACTGGAAAGTTGATATCAATGTCTACTGTGCGTAGAAGGCTTCATGAAGTTGTCTTTACGCGATGCGACCAGACATTTGTGTGCTGCTCACCTCATGTCCACCGCTTGTCCACTGGACGGCTCATAAATGGAGGCGTGTTCTCTTCACGGATGAGTTCCGGTTTAGCCTTCAAAGCTATAGTAGGCATTGTTTAATTTGGAGAGAACAGGGAACCCGCTATCATTCATCAAACATTCGTAAAACAGATTCGTATGAAGGAGGCAGAGTCTGTGTTTGGGATGTTTTTTTTTTTTTGGGGGGGGGGGGACGTACAGACCTCCATGTCTTTCCACGCGGAACTGTGAATTCTCACGTCTATAGAGATGACATTCTTGATGATTATGTGAGCCCTTATGCCGGTGCAATAGGTAATGATTTCCTGTTATAGGACGATAACGCTAGACCGCACCGGGGTCACATCGTATAAGATTATCTTCAGCACCAAAGAATTCAGCGCATAGAATTTCCAGCTCGATTACTGAACTTAAATCCAATCGAGCATGTTAGTGATACTTTAGGAAGATGTGTCGCTGCTCTCATTACCCCTCCTCAGACCCTTGCCACGCTTACAACTGCTTTACAAGAGCAATATCTCGCACTTCCCAGCGAACTTATCAGTGGCATAATTAACAGTATGACACATCGCTCTATATGCTTCATTGCTTCTAGGGGTGATCATATTCCATATTAAAGGTGCTTTTCCTATACCAAACCGACACATTTATTTTCTTTATTTTATAATTGTGTTAATTTCTGAAATACCACAATCGCCTTTTAATTTCTTTTAATGCTATTTTATACCTTACTATGTGTTGTACATTGTGGTTCAGTTTTATTAAAATCTACTTGTAACATTTTGAGTAATCCTTACTTTTGTTCTTTTTCCTTAATTTTTGGAAACCAGTGTATTAAAACGAACCATAACCTTTGTTTTTTTCAGTAGCAATACACAATTCTGGCAGCATAAATGAACTCTAGACCTTTCAATTAGTCTAAAAACAAATTTTTATGCAATTCGTACCATAAGTTTCCGTGAAATTAATTATTTTAAAATAAGCGTAATTTAAGGGCTGTATCCAAATTGAAGTTCGGTACCCGATTGTTAACCGAGAGAGCTCCCTTCTCGATCAAGGCACCTTAAGCAGTCAATTAAGCCTGTTAGATTACAGGATAGCATAAGAAATTTCAAAATATTTAATCGCTTCTATCATAGACGGACTCTTAAACCATCATTTTGCCGTTTTTTAAGCATAATTTGAAAACTACTTAGAAGAAAAATGTGAAATTTTGGATTTCCATAAAGCAGGACTTAATAAATCTGAATCCATCAAAAAATTGTAGATTGAAATTCATAATTTTTTTTTAAATATTAATTTCATAATTCATAATTCATACCAGAAAATTATAAAAATTGCATATTCAACTTATTTATGTTTGGGTATATTAGTATTATTGCTACACAAATAATTAGAACATTAGGATCGTAATTTCAGATGTTTTAAATAAAAATATGAAAATATAATTTAACATTAGAAGCACTAAATTTTGAATGTTTATAATACAAAAACGTATCACTCAAATGACTTGAAATTTGGTGTCTAGGCATAGTTTGAATCAAAGATTTGAAATATCTCGTTAAAATTGGGTATTCCTTTTGAAAAAATGAAGTTTGGATTCGTTTTAATATGTAGATGGCCCCCTAAGAAAATTTTATTTACGTCATTTAAAAGTAGACTTTAGTTCCGATCGTTCGGTACCAGTAACTTTCGTCTACGATAATTTGTTGAGGAGTTAGTAGGGGGTGTTAACTTTTTTTTTCCACGACTGTACCTCCAGACATCCTCATCACTTTTGCTGATTGTTCGCAAATCGAAATTTGTGTGTAACAGAAATAAACGCTTTTCTGAAAAGGTATGTGACCTAAGGTAATTGCTATAGTTTTCCTGCATGGTTTAAATTAACGTCTACTACCTCTAATTTTTTTCATAATTTTAGTTTCCATAGATTCGAAATAGTAGGGAGTGGCATATTTTTGCCCTATATTTCCGAGATGTCTCTGAAAATATAATACATTAAGTTAAAAGAAATGTATTTTTGAGCTCAGTGTTACGATAGCTTTTACACGATAGCACATTCGATATATAAAGAAAATATGATTTTTTTTTTCAAGTAACTTAATTAGCTGCTGTACATTTTTCTTAAATATATTGGGTCGATCGGATAGTTGTGTCGTCTCGGGAAAATAAATTCTTACCGGAAAGTTCTGCCCGGTAATTTTTAGACATTAGATATCGGAATAAAAGTCTAATAATTAAATGATAACAATTTCCGATACGAATTGATTTTCCCAACACGAAACTTTTTCCGATCGATCCAATATTTGTGAATGTTTAATTACCAGTAAATATGTGGGTGAATACACTTTATTAATTTCCACAATTCGAACTTTCCCCGTTGCATATTTTACGAGTAAAATGGCTTTGACAGACAGACACGGGAGTGATGTTATAATGGTTCCGTTTTCACTTTTTAAGTAAGGCACCGTAAAAATGTTTACTTTTTATATATTTTGTATGTCCTCAATTCCGGAAAATACGAGGTTTCATAAAATATCTTGATTAAAATAAAATTCCATTTTGTCGAAATTAGTAAGAATTGTAAGTTTAGAAAAATTCTCAAGTAATCTTTTTGCAAATATTTTACTGTGAGATAGGATATCGCATCCATAATTTTTGTTTTGTAAATAGATATAAGTGAAATATTCAAATAAATATTCAATATCCATATGGAAATAAAAAATCAACTTATGCATTTAGATTAATATCAAACATAATTCACACATCCTCATAAAATTCTAAACGCTTATGAGGAACTTTATTCCAACACATAGCGATTTCTTGAGTTTATACTTGAACTATCAAAGATAAGTAGTGATTTTAAACCAAAGATTTCTTATGAAATGCCTCATTCAACATTAATCATCATTATTCAGCTCGTTTACCCAAGGCATAATAATGGCTAATTAGTGCACAAAAATTAAAGTTCTTAATTATGAAATTTCAAATAATGGTTAAGTGGGGTTTGTTTGTAGTAATATAAGTTTTACTAACTGCCAATTAAAGAACAAATACTCTTCCTTTCGTAATTTACATTATTAGATATTTTATAAGAAGGAAATTACTATAATAGATTATATCTACTGCAAAATTATTTGCGCAGTTGTTTTTTAATTTTAGTATTTTTTCATAGATGTTCTTTTATATTTAAATCGCATTAATTATTATTCTTTTAAATTTACAATAATCTTTTAAATATTTTAAATACTAGTAAAAATGGAAGAAAAAATTATTTTCAGACTTGTGAATAATTGATATTTTTTAAAGACCTTTTTATCTTTATTTTATTGAAAAATAGGCAAAACAAGATATAGTGTTTTATATACCAGACTTATTTGATGTCATTATTTTAATCATTTTCCTCAATAACGTATATAGAATTCTTTGTAAGAATATAAGTTTTACTAACTGCCAATTACTCTTCCTTTTGTAATTTACATTGTTAGATATTTTATAAAAAGTAAATTACTATAATAGATTATATCGACTGCAAAATTATTTGCACAGTTGCTTTTTAATTTTAGTATTTTTTCATAGATATTCTTGTATATTTAAATCGCATTAATTATTATTCTTTTAAATTTACATTAATCTTCTAAATATTTTAAATACTAGTAAAATTGGAAAGAAAAAATTATTTTCAGGCTTGTGAATAAATGATATTTTTTTAAAGACCTTTTTATTTTTATTTTATTGAAAAATAGTCAAAGCAATAAATTGTGTTTTATATACCAGACTTATTTGACGACAATATTTTAATCTTTTTCTTCAATAACGTATATAGAATACTTTGTTTTGATGTTACCATTGTTTCAAAGAACATGGTTATCCACTGGTTCCCCTAAAATACTTTTTTAGTAGAATTTCTAACATTGATTATAATATTAATGAGTTTATAGATTGTGAGTATCTATATGGAAATGACTATTGTATTTTAATTATTCATTATCTAAATAACTGAAGTTATGCAGGCATATATTTTACTTCTGCACTGTAAAAATACAGTCTGTTACAAAATTATAAGACCACTCAGATTTTCACCTTTTTTTAACAAAGAAAATATTAGTTTGAATTTAAATGCAGTTGTATATATAAAAAAAATAACTCTATAATGTTTATTTAGCTCAGGGAAAACAAATTTGAAAATTTTTTTTTATTGTTGTTGTTTCATGTTAAACGATTTTACGCAAACCCGCTGTTTCATAAATATAAGACCACTCTTATATTATAAATAATGCAGACGATTTTATTTTGAACACAGAATTTTACTATAACCTAAACAATCTGTAAAATTTAAAAAGAAGAATAAAATGAAGAACTTCTGAATTGTATCTCATTCCTTGAATTTATTAATAAAATGCCTCGTTGGAGTGAGCTGCATGAAATAGAAGTGAGAAGAGTGTGGTTCTACAAAGGAAAAGGAAAGTCTGAACGTGAAATAAGTACGATTCTTAATCGTTCTAAAAACTGCGATTCATAATGTTTTAAGTAGAAAAGAAAGCATAGACGATCTGGACACAAAAAGAAGTTATCAGATCATGCTAATAAGCGAATTGTCAAATTGGCAACGAAAAAATACCGGTCGGCTCGCAAAATAGCACAACAGATAACTAAAAAGGTACACATGCAATCGTGTGGCGAAGTCTGAAATCTAATGCTGGAGTTATTCGGCGCAAATTAAAAAGTAAACCACTGTTATGAAATGTCACAAATGACCTTGTCTTAAGTGGACAAAGAATGTCATGTCCTGGAACTCTGTATGGAAAAATATACTGTTTACAGACGAGAAAAAAATCAGTATTGATGGTCCAGACGGCAATAATTACTGCTGGCATGATTTAAGACAAAGATCTCGCGAGTTCTTCTGTAGGCAGATGGAAGGCGGTACCGTTATAGTGTGGGGCGCATTTTCATATGAAGGAAAATGCGATCTCCAAAGAGTTGAAGGGAAAATGAACTCGGACAAATACCAACGGATGCTATGTCGAAGCCTGATACCCTTCAGACCACTTTTAGGAGGGGCAAAATGGAACTTTCAACAAGATACTGCTCCCAGTCATTCATCAAAATCAATAAAAGAGTGGCTTAAAAGAGAAAAGATTGATGTTTTACCTTGACCAAGTCGAAGCCCTAACCTAATCCCCGTAGAACACTTGTGAGGTTATTTGTCTTGCTAAATGTATAAAAATAACAAACAATATCATTCGACACATGAATCAGAAATGGACATTATGGAGAAAGGGGACAATATTCACGAATCGTTGCTAAAAAAAATTATTTAACGTTATGCCAAATCATGTGTTTGAAGTTATTCAGAGAAATGGTGGAACACCACCTTAGTAAATTTGAGTAAACTGTCTTTCCCACAGGTGGTCCTATAATTTAGTAACATTTCTTTTTGACACTTTTTTGTTATATTGATGCTTTATTTTTTTCGAATTAATTTCATTTGTGTAAGTTGCTACATTTTACTAATAACTAGATGTACTAGCATAGAATACTCTTTATTTTGATTGAAATATTTCTTTAATTACCCAAATAGCAAAATATGTTGTGGTCTTATACTTTTGTAACAGACTGTATATATATATATATATATATATATATATATATATATATGTATGTAACGTTACTTCATAAAATTTATGGCAACCTTTCTGTCTACATTTTATGGATTAATTTAATCGATATAACTTGTGTTATGATACACTTATGTGTAATATGACACCAGCTATATCCGTTTATATTACAACATTATATAAGTCAAATTACTACATAAAATTGAGGGCAGGATGCTGCCTCGAATTTTATGGAGTAACGTTACATATTTTTTTACAGTGTGTGTCAGAAATTGTGTCACCGTATTTCTTTTGATATAAAAAATAAATAAAACTTGGGGGAAAAAAAGATTCTATATACGTGATTCCTCTCACCCAATGTTAAAGATGAAAAAAAAAAATAGATTAGTGTCATACACAAAACATCTAATATACTTACATATAATATAAACATCTTACATATACTTATATAATTAATAATTATATAATTATATAAACAATATTATATATTATATAAAGAATATAATATTAATAAATATATAAACAATATTATATATTATATAAAGAATATAATATTAATAATTATATAAACAATATTATATATTATATAAAGAATATAATATTAATAATTATATAAACATCTAACATATTGATTCTAGTCCCCTTTTATAAAATTTTATGTTCAATATTGTTATATTGATATTGAATTATCAATATTCATTTCACAGTTTAAAATATAACTATTTAATCATACAAATGAATTAGGCTTACCTAAGTTTATCTTATCGAGAGATAAAAGGTAATTTAAATTTCTTCGGAATAAAAGTTCATTCTGTGTAAGGAGTAATGGCAGAGACAAATTGCAGACATGTATACAACAATGTATTTTAACATCACAAACATAAAAACATAACTTTTCGCGAACATACTTTCGTTTCAATAAATCTTGCATCATAAAATTTTGTAGCTAGAGTTCAGTTCACAAAGTTCTAAAAACATTTTTTTGTCAACAAAAAAATATCGTCTGCTCTAAGCACAAAATAAGAACTATTATAATTAAGACCATGGGAACAGCGATAAAACGCAACACACTCCCACCTTTGAGTTTCGAATTCAATGAAACTCAAACTTAACTTTGGGTTTATATACACGACCATATCTGTATCGTTTTTCAGCTACAGACACCACAGGAGAGTCACCAACACCTTTTTCGAAAATAGGTTCAGTAGATTCAGTATCTAAAAGGCAGTCTTTAACAGAATGTTGGATCATCGGCCTACTCGTCGCAGGGTCTGAAGAACAGTTCTTACCAGTCAGCTTTATCATCGGTTTAGGTGGCCGCCCCTCCGGGTGGTTCCGACCCGACCCCTTGAGTGGGGGAGGTGACCGGAAGCTCGGCAGAGTTCGTTCTGTACGAATGCGAGGGGGCCGGATGGGGACGATTCGCCACCTCCTCGAGAGGCTCATCTCCGACAGGCGTTGAGCACGGTGGCCACGGTTAACGGACGTCGTGCATGGGTGCGTTTCGCCTTTTGACCCGACGCACCCCCGGCAGCCGGGTTCTCTGGCCAAGCCGGATAGCGACGCTCCATAGGTCGATCCCGGTGCCGGTCTAAGGGCCGGACGGTGTCGCCGGGCAAAGACTAGCTAAGGCGATAGGACCCCATCCACCAATTGACTAAGAGGGAGCCTGAAGTATGAGTGAGGGCTTTGTAGTGAAAAGTCCTCGGTGCTCGCTAGTGACGACGGGGCTCGCGGGAATGCCATGCAGGGACTCCCGGAGCAATCGAAGGGCGAGGGTTTCGGACAGCGCCCAGGTTACTTTATGACTTGGGTGGCTCATCCCTCCGAGGACCTCAGCTGGAGCAGCTGGGAGCCGACCCTAAGGGTGGTAGGGTTTGGCGGTGCCCCCGTTGACCAAGGAGCGGTCGCGTGGGGAGGCCAGTATGGTTCTGGTTGCTCCATGTCGTGCCGTGACCCATGGGAGGGGGTCGGTCGGCAGGTCCACCATCGAACACTATTCCCGCAGGGAAACGGGCCGGAGGCTCGCCGATAACGCGGCGGCTCATCGTGCCTCAGGTGAACTCTTGGTCTGATCCAGGTCCTCCGTGTCTATGCGGTACCGGAGTTTTCCTCGTCTGGTGATGAGGACCTAGAGGTGTCTCCACCTAATTTTCGAACGCACTAACAAAGGTAGCGGTCGGTCACTGCACGGGGTCAGGGACCTTCGGGCCTGGGTACCCTCGACGGCCGTGAGGTAAGGTAGTGGCGGGCGGGCTTCTGTCGGCCTCCGCTGGCTTCTCTGTCCTAGGATGGGGTCGAGTCGGTGGGGGCTGGCGTGACTCCGTTCCGTCCAACCACCTAGCGAGGCGGAGTCTATTCCGTCTAGGTGGAGCTTTCCGTGCCCGCCTGGGGTCGCTAACGGCACCTAGTCTGGGCCAACTGGTTCCCGGCGTGATCCACGATGGGTTCCTTCGGTTGAGCCGGGTGGCTTGGGCGAAAAGCCAGGAGCTGGGTCGCTTTACGGCCAGAGGGATTTTCCCCGTCCTCCCTGGTCTTCTAGTTAGGGGCTCTTCAATAACTTTCTTATCGGCTGGCCCACAAAAATGTCTCTGCCGGAAAATGGTATCTGATCTTGGGGGCCTTCCGTAAATTAAATTCGGGTCGGGAAGCCTCGGTTCAGTCCGTGGGCCCAGCGTCTTTATAGGCGTCTGGTTCCTGCGATGGCCTGCGGGGTCTACTGGCTCGAGTAACCAAGTTTAGGGACCACTTGGTTTTTCTAGCTGGGTGGTGAGGTCTATCGTAGCGATTGTTCACCAACTTGGGAATAGCCGGCGTGACGTGCGCTGGGCAGTGCGTCGGCCTGACCGGGGTTTGCGTGGTGTTCTGCTCTGTTGGAGCTTGTCTGGCGGAAGACATTCGGGACGCGCCGCGGGGATTTTTTCACGGGTGGTTCCTTGCGTAGACAGATGGGCCTGCAAGGGCCTGGGACCGGGAGATGGGACCCCCGTCTTATCATCGGTTTAGTAGAAGTAAGATCTAAAGGACACTCTTTACCATTCGGTTGAACTGTCTCTTCGGAAGATATTGAGTTTTGAGCTATAGAATGCAGTTCAGTACTTCTTTCATGAGTTACTTCTAGAGGCATCAATCTGAAGACGGGAGGTAGAAATTCGCCACATTTCATTTTTACCTTTACTAATCGTACATTTCCATCTTTAGAAGGATGAAGTTCAATAACTTAGGCAAGTGGCCATTCAAGTTTCTCAACATTCTCAGTAGACACTAGAACAACATCACCAATCTGAACAGGTCTCTGAATTTTGACAAATTTCGAGGATTGTCTTAAATATCCCAAATATTCAGTGTGGAATCTTTTCCTCAAATCTTGTTTTAGTCGCTGTCTGTAGGCATGTCTCTTACTAATAGAGGATAAATTCAAAATGTCAATATCAGGAACACCCGATTCTCTAATGTCTTGTAAAAACATAGAAGGAGTAAGTGGTATTAAATCATCAATTTCCTCTGAAACATAGGTCAAAGGCCTCTGACTAACAATACTTTCAGTATCGCAAATAACAGTTTGCATTTCTTCTAAGTTCAAAGAGCTTCGTTCTAAAACTTTTCGAAGGATCCCTTTGATTATGCCTATCAAACATTCCCACAATCCACTCCAACACCGTGTAGATGGAGAATTAATTTTCCAAGTGATCTTCTTAGCTTCGCTATACTAACAAAAGACATCCCAATCGATTTTCTTAAGCAAATTTTCAGCACCCGTAAAATTTTTCCCATTGTCACTATATACTATAGCAGGTCTACCTCTTCCTGCTATAAATCTTCTAAATGCTTGCAAAAAGTTGTCAGTCGATAAAGATGTGGCTATCTCTAAATGTATGGCTCTGTAGATAGCGCATGTGAAAATAAGTATCCAAGCTTTCTGACCTCCTCGAAGAAGTAAATGACCGGCGTAGTCAGTTCCTACAACTTCGAATACTGCAGCTTCTTTTATACGATCTCCCGGAAGTCGTGCTTCTATAATCGGTTTCCATAATCGATGTTTCAACTGAAGATCGTGTATCACACTCTGTGTAAGTCTAGCTCCTATATTACAGGAAAGTAGTTGCAATCGAGGAATAGAAATGGTTTTCATTGGAGCAAGTCTGCACTTAAACTGTACAAGCTGACAAGATATTGTATTTTTAGTCGCACATCTTAAAAATATACATGTAGAATATACATTCTTGCTTGCATTGCAGAATATGTGCATAGATTGATTTTCTGGTGCATCATAATTGGAAATAATACAACGAGGGATTTCTATTTCCTTTAATTTAGAGACATCCTTTCGCCATTTTTCAAATTTCTTCGCAATAGATTCAGGCAATTCAGCATCCCATGAAACTTGGAATTTCCGACATTTTTGAAGGAGAATCTGTGGCCCGAAGATGACAGGACACGTGAATCCGATGGGATCGAAAATTCTATGAACAGCACTCAGAATTGTTCTTTTCGTTACAATAGTAGTCTTCAAAAAATTTTCGTAGATCTATTTTCAAAGTATCAGATTTCAAATTCCACATCAGTCCCAAAACTGGAACATCCTTGTCTTCTAATAACGTAAAGTTTTCTGTTTCTGTTTTATGGAGATTATACTCCCACCCTCTAAGATTAAATTTATCATTTTGGTAAATAAGTTTGGATTTTTCAATAATTTTTTCAAGCTGTTCATGGTTTTCTACATTAGTGACGCAGTTATCTACGTAAAAAGACTTTAACAACTTATCTGCTGTTTCTTTCAATCTAGAAGGTACCTTCTTCAAATGATATCAGATAGTTGCACCAAGCAAATAAGGCGAACATGTAAGGCCGAAAACAACCCTTTTATGCTGGAAAATTTTTAACTTTTCAGGGTCACCTTCCTCCCACCATCAAAATTTCAGAAATGGTCTATCTAGCTCAAACAAACCAATTTGTAGAAAAGCTCTTTGAATATCCGCAATCACGCCAATTGTCTTCAATCGAAATTTATTTAAAATAGCCGTAATGAGTTCTACAATATTAGGACCTTTCTCTAAACAGTCATTGATTGAAGGTGATTCTTTTTGTCTTGCTGAACCATCAAAGACTGCTCTAACTCTTGTAGCAGAATCTTCTTTAATCACAGATCTGTGTGGTAAGTAATGCTCCATTTCGTCGTTACAGGAGTCCTTAACTTCTACAATAAGGCCTTCTTGTATTCATTCTTTTAATACATCTTCATACTCTTGCAACGTTCCCGTTTTCTTTAATAATTCAACACAACTTCTTAATCGTTGTTCAGCGATTTTTCAACCAGTTGGCAATGGAGGATGGTTTCAATCATTGGGAGGTTCACTTCGTACCTTCCTTCTGCATCTATTTTTATATTTATATTAATATGTTCTTCGGTTGCTTTTTCGATTTCCTGTTTGTTTCCTCTTTCACCAGGATCGAGAATTCCAAGTGTGTCTAGCCGCCATAAATGTGAAATTTTTGCATCATTTACATGTAGTGACTTAACGCTGCTCGTGCTATCGGATAAATTAAACATGACAGGTTTTCCTATCATAGTCCAACCAAGACGTGTTTCCATTACTACTAAACCAGAAATAAGTTGTTTTATTTTTCCGGTGTACAACTTTCCTGCTACATCAGGATCTATAAGCCCATGAATTTCGTTAAGTGAAAATTCATATAGCAATTCAACTTGGTTATTCAAATCAGAGAGAAAGATTTTTTGTTTCTTAATTTCACTTATAGATATGCCACGAGGAATTTTAGGAATGTCCGAACAATTTTTTTCTTGATCTAATACTTCGACACGACAGCGATAATTATCAAAGAAGTCGCCCCGACTTATCAAATACTTCTTATGCGATGATGCCACCGAATAAACTATGCGTCAATTTATCTTTCCCTATGCATTTATATCCCATCTCGGCTAGTTCAAAAACTGATAAATATGATTTACTGCTGCCTGAGTCACTTAATATTCTTATATATTTCATCTTATTATTACATCTAAGGCGGAGAATAAGCGTTTGTAAAAGTATGTGGCGAGTACTTGTTTTATTGGATAAAACAGTGTCTTTTTTAATTTCGATATCTTACTTTTCCATAATCGGGTCTTCATTATTATTTTTTGCTGGACACATTATTTTGAAATGTAATCTACCGCAATCACAGGGTGGTATTTTCGTTTTACAAAACCGGGATATGTGTTTTCTTATCTCTAAACATTTAAAACAAGCCCCCTTTTTCATTAATATTTGTTTTTTCTCTTCATGAGATAAGCCATTAGCATGTCTACATTCCGTACTTAAATGTGACTTGTTACAAAAAACACACGTTTCCCTTTTCATTTTCGATGAATTATATAATTCCGTAGCCGTTGGAATGTCTCTGTCTCGCCTAGTGGACGCAGGATAAATATTTTTGTTTACATTTTCTAGATTAAACCCACTTCTCGCCAAACGGACTTTTTCTTCGCTTTCGATTTCGTGCCAAACAATTTCATCAAGCAATCTAACTTATTATTACTTCCATGTTTTGAATTTAAAGTAATGGAATTTAAATCTCTTTTCCAAATTCTCAATGTTTGTACAGGCAAGAACGATTCAATAAATTGATAAAGAATTGCAGAGTAATGTTCACTTGAAATACCTAACATTTTTAATGATCTTAAATATGTTTTAATTTTGTCGTACAGTTTAAAAAGAGAAATTCTTGGACCTTTTCCCGTTGTATTATTCATGATTAAAGAAAGCACTTCTCTTATATAAGTTTCTATTTACGTATCAGTACGACCAAAACGAGCCTTTAAACATTCAATGACATTTTCATAACTATCACCAGAAGCGGGGTACGATTCGACAATTTCTCTAGCCCTTGAACCGTTTAATGTTGCATGCAACAAATATTGATATTTATCTTCTATTGCGATTTCAGAATCGTTATGTATTTTTTCAAACTAAGCCCAAAAGGCCAACCAATCTTTAACATCTCCCCCGAATAATTTAAATTCTATCTTAGGAAGTTTAAACTTCTGTTTTGTAATACTTTGTGACTGGGAAACCTTTAACATTTTTTTTTTTTTTACTTTAGTTTTTAACTTAATAAATTTCACTTCATACACACTAAAACTTTCGTATTCTTTATCGTAATTTTCTTGAGAACATGATTGATCGTTCAAAAGAAGATCTAAAATTTCTCTTTCTTTTGGTTTTAGATCTGCCCATTTTTTATCTAATTGGGCATATAAAACCTCAATTCCTTCGATATCTTTATCTTCATCATTTAATCTGTTCACAAGTAAATTAGCAATTCGCGTAAAAGCGCTTCTTAATGCAGTGCGTAATTTTTTAATTTGTTCCATTATCTTATTTTACTTTCTTAAATAATATCGTATTGTATCCCAGCAGTTGGATGCCAAATAATATTGATTCTAGTCCCCGTTTATGAAATTTTATGTTCAATATTATTATGTTGATATTAAATTATCAATATTCATTTCACAGTTTAAAATATAACTATTTAATCATACAAATGGAATAGGCTTACATAAGTTAATCTTATCGGGAGTAAAAGGCTAATTTAAATTTCTCTGGAATAAAAGTTCATTCTGTGTAAGAAGAGTAATGGCAGAGACAAATTATAGACATAACAGCAATATATTTTAACATCACAAACACAAAAACACATAACTTTTCGCGAACATACTTTTGTTTCAATAAATCTTACATCATAAAATTTTGTAGCTACAGTTCAGTTCATGAAGTTCTAAAAACATTCATTTGTCAACAAAAAGATATCGTCTGCGCGAAGCGCAAAATAAGAACGATTATAATTAAGACCATAGGAGCAGCGATGAAACGCAACACCGTTTTTATACGATCAAAGTTTTAAAGCTGTACGATTATCGTAATATTTGCCTTTTTAATTGCAAATCTATATATTTAAATATGGCGAAGATCACTCTAGAAATTGTGACATTAAATCCCCGCAAACCTTTTACTTATGTATTTAAAAAAAATCCCTGCCGGCCCGGCCTACAGGCAGAGGTAGATTTCGAAGTTAAGTATACTAATTTCACCAACAAAAACTAAATCATTATTAGATATAAATCCACTTTAACAGTTTTATCCGTCTGCTTTTGACGAGTTTTTATTTCCTTTTTATAAAATAGATGGTTTTTATCAGAATCATGTTAAGGCGATATTAAAAAAATATTTTTCCATACTCAACAACTCGAAATTTTCTGGCACATTTTCAGATTAATTTTTAATAAAAAAAATATATATATATATGAAACATGCTGACGTGATTTTTGAAAAGATTTATAAGCGACCTGTGTTTTTATTTTTCTTTCAATTAATTAAAACTTGATTAATAAACAATTATTTTCTCAGTAGGGCAATATTTTTCGTTTCTAACACAATCGGTTCGGGAAATTCTGTTCAAAATGCCCACTTTGACATCATTTTTTGAAATATATTCTACCTCTATCAAAAAATCGATCATTACTGTACATTATATAGTTTCTGAATAAGACAATCTAGCAATTGGATGCGTTTGAGAGCAAAAATGGATTTAAAAATGAGTAAGAAAATAGACAGTTTGGATTTGAATACACCCTTACTTAGATGATTTCTTTTTTCAACCGCTATGTATTTTTAATTTGTTTTTTCTGTAAGAATTGGTCCTATCCAAAACCTGTGTATCTAGATGTTGTAGACAATATTAAGAAGATATATGATAAATTTATGTTGATTTTATATCTTTTGAATTGACGGAGTTATGAATTTTTTACTTCTTCAATCCCTCCTTTTGTTTTCGTTTTAAATTTTTTTTGCGGTACGAATTGGTCCTATCAAAAACTTGTGAATATAAAAGTTGTAGATAATATTAAGGAGATTTATAATAAAATTAATTGGAATTGATATCTTGAGAATTGACGAAGTAAGGCATTTTTTTCTCCCAAAAACCCTATTTTTTGCGCCCCTTGAGCCTATTTTAAATTTTATCAAATATATGTGATGCTGGAATTTTTGGCGCTATTTTTAGAAGTAATAAAAACTTTAAACTGGTTTGATATGTACAAAAATTAAGAAGTTATGGGTTTTTTTCGGTTTTCACAAAACTCCTTCCTATTTCCATCCCCTTTGTCCGATTTTGACCATTAACGAACTTGACCGAGATTTTATGTCCCTTGATTTTATGTATCAGTTTGGAAGAGATTTGTGCAGAATTGCGGAAGTTATCGTGTTCAGAAGAAAGTGATAACACAATTGCTTCGGGAAATTCCGTTCAAAATGCCCACTTTGACATAATTTTTTGAAATATATTCTGCCTCTATCAAAAAATCTATCATTGCGGTACATTATATAGTTTCTGAATAAACGAATCTACCAATTAAATGCGTTTGAGAGCAAAAATGAATTTAAAAATGAGTCAGAAAATAAGCAGTTTGGATTTGAGTGCATCCTTTTGCAATGATTTTTCCAACACAATCCGCTTCGGGAAATTCGGTTCAAAACGCCCACTTTAACAGCATTTTTTAATATATATTCTGCCTCTATCAAAACATCGACCCTTACGGTACATTATATAGTTTCTGAGTAAGAAAACGTACCAATTGGAAGCCTTTGAGAGCAAAAATGAATTGTAAAATGAGTCAGAAAATACGCACTTTGGATTTGACTACACCCTTACTTAGATGATTTTTTTCTTCAACCGCTATGTATTTTTAATTTGTTTTTGCTGTAAGAATTGGTCCTATCCATAACTTGTCTATATAGATGTTGTAGACAATATTAAGAAGATATATGATAAATTCATGGGGATTTTATATCTTTTGAATTGACGGAGTTATGGATTTTTTACTTCTTCAAACCCCCTTTTTGTTTTCGTTTTTTTTTTTTTTTTGCGGTACGAATTGGTCCTATCAAAAACTTGTGAATATAAAAGTTGTAGATAATATTATGGAGATTTATAATAAAATTAATTGGAATTGATATCTTGAGAATTGACGAAGGTATGAATTTTTTTCTCCCAAAAACCCTATTTTTTTGCGCCCCTTGATCCCATTTTTAACTTTATCAAAAATCTGTTATACATAAAATTTTGGCCCTATTTTTAGAAGTAATAAAAACTTTAAACTGATTTGATATGTACAAAAATTAAGAAGTTATGGGGGGTTTTCTGTTTTCACAAAACCCCTCCCTATTTCCATCCCCTTGGTCCGATTTTGCCCATTAACGAACTTGACCGAGATTTTATGCCCTTTGATTTTATGTAACAGTTTGGAAGAGATTGGTGCAGAATTACGAAAGTTATCGTGTCCAGAAGAAAGTGATATATATATATATATATATATATATAGATATATATATATATAGATAGATAGATAGATAGATAAAGTTTTTTACTGAGGGTGGTTTTGGGTTCTAGGAGTCATGATCGGTGTAGATCTGCAAAAATTTTTCAGACATTCCAACATAGGAACGATCCCAATAGGTAGTATTTCATACGAAATCTACCTAAAATGAAATAGGTGTACATTTGTCTGAGATTACCTTTAAATCAATCAGAAGACTCAAAACATACTGAGCAGAAAAATTAAACTAAATTATAAACTCAAATATACTGATTGTTAAACATATAATACATTTTGAAATTTCTTTTTGAACTGAGTGAAAAGTGTCTTGGCTGAAAGTCGAATCCAAGACCTTTGGCGTAAATTCACAACTTGCTGTGCCCATTGAGCCCTTTGGAGTGACAACCGTTGACCATAATTTACTCAAACTGTCTTTTTGGCGATTAGTGTCTTGTTTGTCAGATATGCAAATCAACAGAATATACCTTGTAGCGAATTGGTTGAAATTAAATAAACACAAACTCGTCAATAACTCACAACACTTAATAAATAACAAAATGAACTGTATGACACGTTTAATTATAAACTCTCTTGGTTTCACAACTCTTAGAATAGAATAAATTACATGTCAACAAAAAGGAACGTTGTCATTTGTTGCAAATTAAACTTACACAAAAATACTCGCTCTGAGCCTTGGCAGACGATAAATAAATTTCGAAGATACACCCCAGGCCTTGAAATCTTCAAGGGGTAAAAATGAAAGAGTTATATATGTCTTACTGTTAATGAACGAGCAGAGGACAGAGTTTATGAACCGCTCGTTTAAAATTTCTGGCAGCAGTTCATACTATGGCGACTCTCACATGACCGTCATGGCCCGGAAATGTCTGAATAATTCTTCGAACTTCCACTGAAGAGGGGGAAGAAGTTCATTTTTAATTAGCACTAAGTCACCAATATTTAAATTTGCTGTCGAACGCAACCACTTGGGACGTTGCTGGCGTTGAGACAAATACTCACCATTCCATCGCTTCCAGAAGTGCTGAAATACTCTCTGGATTAATTGCCAACGGCGAAGTATATTAGGTGGAATTTCAGAAACGTCAAGTACTTTAATAGCTGTCAAGACAGCACCAGTCAAAAAATGACCTGGTATCAGGGCTGGATCACTTGGATCGTTCGACAGAGGACATAAAGGTCTAGAGTTCAAACAGGCTTCAATTTGTGACAATAATGTAGATAATTCTTCAATTGTAAATAGCGAATTTCCCATTGTTCTACGTAGATGGTATTTCACAGATTTTATGTTAGCTTCCCACAGCCCACCAAAATGTAGAGCAGAAGGGGGATTAAAATTCCAGATGATACCTTCATTAGCCACATAATTCTGTAATGTTTGATCCTTACTAATGGAGGATACGGAATTGTATAACTCACGCAGTTCCCTACTTGCACCCTTGAAATTTCCTACGCAATCACTGACCAACTCAGCTGGTTTACCTCTACGGGCAACAAATCTTTTCAGAGCAGCCAAAAATGTGGAAGCTGTCAAATCCGAAACCAAATCAAGATGAATAGCACGAGTTGAAAAACAAATAAAAATAGAAATATAACTCTTAAACGACTTGATATTTCTACGATTTCTCTCCTTGCACATAAATGGGCCGTCATAATCAATTCCAGTCTTTGAGAATGGACGACTTGGACTAACACGTATGGCGGGAAGACCTCCCATTATTTGAGTGCCAACAGATGGTGAAGCATGAAAACACTTTAAACAACTCCTCACTATTTTTCTTACTGCATCTCGACCACTTAAAATCCAGAAATTGGTTCGAAGAACAGCTAAAAGAAGCAGTGGGCCAGCATGTAAATAAGTTATATGATAAAGTTTGATAATTAATGCAGTTACATGATGTGTCTTAGGCAATAATATTGGGTGTTTCTGATCTTCTGAAACATTAGCATGTCTCAATCTTCCACCAACACGCAAAATACAATTATGATCCAGGAATGGGTTTAAAGACAAAAGTTTACTTAAAGATTTTAAAGATTTGTGATGACTTAAATCAGATATTTCATCATGGAAACACTCGTTTTGGACTATTTTCAGAATTTTTGTTGTGGAATTTGAAAACTCTAAGACTACGAGAAAACTATTTACTCGATTTTATAACGACTTTCTTGCATTGTCTACAAATCTTAAGCACCACGCGACGATTCGTACTAGTCCATTCCAAGAAGAATATCTGAAAATCAGATGATAATCATTAAGTTTAGAAATATTTACAACACAATTTCTTCTTTCTTCCTTTAGGATAATTTCTTGTACATCCTTGCCTTCAAATGATTAATTAGACGGTTTATCCCATGGCTCTCTTAACCATTTAGGACCATGAAACCATAGCTCACAATTCACTAATTCCGATGGTAGCATACCTCTTTGTTCCGCTGTCAGCTGGATTTTCAAGCCCGCGAATATGATTCCACGAAATATTAGGCAGTGTTTCTTGGATTTTAGCAACACGGTTTGCTACAAAGGTTTGCCATCTATGAGGCTCTGAAGAAAGCCATGACAACGCAACCTTAGAATCAGTCCACGCAAATACTTCACACTCCTTGAGACTTAAGTGATCCAAAACATCTTTTAGCAAATTTGTCAAAAGAAGTGCTGAACAAAGTTCCAGCCTTGGGATGGACTTAATGGGTGCGACCTTAGTTTTAGATGTCAAAAGATTTACGGTGATTTTCTCATTCTGAGAAACTGAGCGCATATATATTGCTGCACAATATGTTTTTTCAGACGCATCACAAAAGGCGTGAATTTGAAGGTTTATCTTATCTGCAGCTAATACAAATCGAGGAACATTCAACTTAGAAATTACCTTTAAATCATTCCGAAAAGATGTCCACCGTTTACCATGTTCTTCAGTAATTGACTCGTCCCAGGTAAGTGAAAACTTCCACAAGTCTTGCAGCAGTACCTTCATGAAAACAACACAGGGGAAAGCAAGCCTAGTGGATCAAACACCTTCGCAACTTCTGACAAAATATCTCTTTTAGAATATTTGTCCTTTTTCTCATGGCCTAAAGCAGTGAAACAAAAGAAATCACCCGTTAAATTCCATTGAATTCCTAAAATTTTTATCCCGCCATCATTAGTCAAGAGCAATGCGTCTGTACTTTCCTTACATTCTTCAGAAATATTCCTCAGTACTTTAGGTACATTTGAAATCCATTTTCGAAAATTAAAGCCACCTCGTTTCATTAATAATGTCAACTGACTAATTAGTTCCACAACTTCTTCCTCATTCTGGCCACCAGACAGAAAATCATCTACATAAAAATCTTTCAACACGGCTGCAGATGCCAAAGGAAAATCGTTTTTCTCATCTAAGGCAAGCTGATGAAGAGCTCTAATAGAAAGAAACGGAGCAGATGCCGTACCATAAGTGACTGCTGTTAAATGATATTCCTCTAACGGATCCTGGGAATTCTCTCTCCAAAAATCCTTAAAAATTCTCTATCTTCTGGATTAATCAAGATTTTTCTAAGCATTTTCTCTATATTTGCTCGTACAACAATAGGCAAAGCTCTAAATCTTAAAAGAATTGGAAGACGTTCCTGTTGTATACGGGGTTCGACCATTAGAATATCATTCAAGGATACTCCAGAGGTAGATTTAGCAGAGGCATCAAAAACAACTCTTAATTTACCGTCGTACTTGATTCACGAATTACTGCATGCTGAGGAAAAAAACAAACAAATACAGGGATTCTTTCCGATTTGGATATACGTTCCATATGACTCAAATCCGAATATTCCTTCATAAACTCTCGATAGTTTTCATAAATAGACAGTTGTTTTGAAAGCCTACGTTCCAAAGAACGAAATCGCTGTATGTCTAATTCCTTAGTATCACCTAATTGCGATGGAGAATCGTTAAATGGAAGTTTCACAACAAATCTTCCAGAACTATTTCGAAAATAATTGCTCTTAAAATGGTCTTCACATTCTTGTTCTTCCTTAGAAATTCGAACTAGCTCAGGAATGGAATCTAAAGACCAAAACTTTTTAACTAAATCATCTAGTTGAAATTGAATATTATTAACAGAAAATGTACGTTGACTTGTATCAAAAGAGGTAGTTCCCGTAATTATCCAACCAAGTTTAGAACATACGGCGAAGGGTAGAGTTTCTTCTCTTTTTATAACTTCCCCTTTAAGCAATGTTAATAAAACGTTAACACCTAATAAGATATCTACTGGTCTTGATTCAAAGAATATTGGGTCTGCTAGGACTAAATCATTGAAATTATTCACAATATTTGAAGGAGTAGATCTATACGGCACATTTGATGTGATTCTTTTTATCGCAAATGCTCTAGTGGCAAATCTCACTTCAGAATTAAAATGGGGAGTAAAATTGAAATTTACCTCTTCATTAGATTCAGCATTATAAGAACATAAACATGTAATCTGTACTATAGTAGATTTCCTTGGCAAACATAATTTACGCATACAATTTTCACTTATGAAAGAGGCTCCACTGCCACTATCCAGCAAAGCGCGACAGTTTACAAAATTACCCAGTGAGTCACGAACCTTAATCATTGCTGTACAAAGTAGAGTTTGCTTATTTTACAATGCATGTAATCCCGACACAGAGTTGTTTGGAAATTCAAAGATGCTAGTACAAGAAGTTTGATTTAAAGACTCAGTTGGTCTCGGCTGAATTTCTGGTGCGTTCGTAGAAAGAGGGCCAATCGGCGTTTCATTTACACTATCTAAATAAGATTTCGGGTCTCTCGGAATATGTAAAATTGTATGGTGAGGCTCCTGACACACTTTACATTTACTTAAACTCTTACAGATTTTTGCATGGTGTTTACCTAAAAGACAATTGTTTGACAAGTTGTTTCTTTTAATCAATTCTATTCTTTTATGTACACTTAACCGCAAGAACATAGGACATTTATACAACGGATGTGATTCCTTGCATACACAACAACTATTATTAGAAGACAACAATGTCGTTACTTTACCTTTCTTTATTTCCTTTACTGAGGATTTGCTGTTTTGAAGGGTGATCCTTCAAGAAAGATAATAAATTATCAAGAGTTGCCACCTCCTCCTTTTTTAGTGTTCTTTTCCACCAATATGTCGTATTTTTATCTAATTTATCTGTAATTACATAAACTATTATTACTTCCGAAAATCCACTAACGTCTTGTTTAAGTACACTTAACGAATGCACACATTCGTTTATAACATCTACACTCTCTAAAATAGACTGTGCATTATCCGAAATACAAGGCATTCCAATTAACTTCTTAATTAATGCTTTAATTAACTCACGTTTTTATTTTAATATCGCTCTTTTAATAATTCTAATGCTGACTTATAGTTTGAATCAGATATTGGAAGACAATGAATAATTTTAAGTACACTGTTTTTACATGTCGATTTCAAATACTACAATTTTTGACAGTCTGATAAACTCTCATTATTATCCACACTAGCTTTAAATAAACCATAAAATGATATCCATTCTCCTAAATTACCACTAAACGTAGGAAGTGTCAATTATGGGAGCCTTACTTCTGGTATTTGAGATTTAGAAAGACTATTATTTTGATTCGATTCTTTTAAAGTAAATTTTGAGTTTTTCCGGTTAACACTTAACCAAAGATTGTCAAGTTTATCCTGTACGGATTGTTGCTCATCAACAAAATTATCTACATCTTCTTCTTTACATTGTGAAAAAATTGCATTAAAAATTTCATGTAATTCCTCATTTAATTTTTCGATTTTATTTTCGAATAAAGCAAGCTGACTAGAATCAGCATCACCTGTCGAGGTAATAATATTATTTTCTAGTTTAGTGACAGTAGCTTTTAAAACTCGTTTTCTAACTAAAATGTCTTTAAATTCTGTCATAATGAGATAATATTAAAATAAAAGACTCACCAAATAGTATAGATCTTTAAATGACACAGCTTCTTTATTTATTTTTACATCAGAACTTCGGAACGATAACATGATTACTCTTGAAAACGAAACTCATCTTAAGTTCGTTCTATCACTCAATTAACAAAAAGAAAAAATATCAAATCTCCGGTAGACGTAACCAAAAATTATGTAGCGCGCTGGATGAAATTAAATAAACACAAACTCGTCAATAACTCACAACACTTAATAAATAACAAAGTGAACTGTATCACACGTTTAATTATAAACCCTCTTGGTTTCATAACCCTTAGAATAGAATAAATTACATGTCAACAAAAAGGAACGTTGTCATTTGTTGCAAATTAAACTTACACAAAAATGCTCGCACTGAGCCTTGGCAGACGATAAATAAATTTCGGACATACCTGAGTAACGCAACACAGTAATACGATGTTTAAGCATGATGAATTTTCTTATTTTTATAATCTTCATGATTATTATTTTCTAAACGTAATTGTTTTAATAATTTTTTAATACGCTGTGTATACTAGCACCTTATGAAATAAGTTAGAAAAAAATGAAATATGTATGGAAATCAATATAAACAAGCTAAAATTAATTTTTCCAATAGATGAAAAATAATTACATCACTTAATGGAAAAAAATGACTAAAAATTCTCACAGATTAATTTATAATGTGTTAAACTACTCTCAATAATTTAAGACTCCTTGCATTTGGAATTTTTAGCATCCATGATATAACATTAAAATCAATTATCCAAATGAATCTATGAATTTTTTCAATGAGTAGTTAAATTTGAAAATTGTTTTCCATAGTAAAGCATTATGACGTAAGAAATAATATCGAATATTTTCCGACCGAAACAATCTAATTTGACTAAAGTCTAAATATTTAAATGCTTGTAACTCACCAACTCACCATAATAATTAGAAGCTAATCGCATGCTTTCTACTGCAGGTTTTTGCCAAAGAGACAAACATACAGACAGAAAACAAAGTATTTTCGTGTCTCAAGAGTAAGCCTTAATTGACGTTCTGTAATTAACTTCAGCATGTTAAAAACGTCACTTTTCAGATTTTCAAAATACTTTCATAAATTATGTTATAATAGCGTTTCATAAAATCGTTAAATTAAAATTTTAGATACATGGGTTTTATTTGAATATATTATTTCGCAAATAAAACTTTTATGTGATTTCCTAAACTACATTTGTTTTAACGATATATCAACCTTTCCTGATGTGAAATCTTGCAAAATGTTTAAAGAAAATTCAAATTCAATATCAGCATTTTCTAATGCGATTTCTAAAATTTTCTTACATAATGCAAATTTATTTTATTTTTTTTATTTCTATTTGTATAGAGAATTTACTATACGCTTTTAAGTGTATACTAAATTCAAATAAAATTAATACTAGCTATAAAAGCAACCTATTACCTATGTACTATGCCCTCTTTGAAATTACCTAAAATAAAATATCTTTATAACACTTTGCAACAAAGTTGAAAAGCGTTTTTGACTTCAGTCTGTCTGGCCGTCTGCCCGGTCTCTAACTCTCGTAAATATACTCGGATTGCCCTGAAAGTTTTAAATGTTTTAGGGAAAATCATTTCAAATTATTTTTAATGATATTACATGCTTTCAGACATAATAAAATTGATATGCATTTATGAAGTGCACTAAAATACACATTCTGTAGGCTATGCGGTGCAAAGATTAGTTATTATTCATTTACAGGTCCACTCAAAAGAATTACATTACATTACGGTCTATGGGGGAAAATCGTTTGCGGTGTATTTTAATGATATTACACTATTTTAACATATAGAAATTTATATTTATCACTGAAGTGTACTGCAAGTATCTTATTATACAGCGAGGTGAGCATAGAATTTATCCTTCATTTATAGAACCACTCTAAAGTATTCCACTACATTACGGTCTTTGGGGGAAAATAGTTTGCCATGTATTTTAATGATATTACACTATTTTGAACATAGTGAAATTGATATTTATCACTGAAATGTACTGAAAGGTTCTTATTATACATCGTTGTGAGCATAGAATTTATCGTTCATTTTCAGGGGCACCCAAAAGAACTTGACTAGAATGAAAATTAACAATAATTGAACTCCTGAAGCCCAGAAAACAATAATTTGTACAAAAAATCGTATATTTTTTCGTCCATTAATGGTAATAGCAGTGATGTTTTCTTTTCGTATTCTAAATGTGTTGGAAAGTGTTTCATAATCTATGCTCTTCGTATGATTTTTCGTTCGTGTTTTAAAATGTCTTAACTTTTAACTAATTTCAAATTTCATTATGAAAAATTATTCCAACATTATTAAACATATCTTGTTTAAAAAATGTTTTCCGACTTTAAAACAGTAGCAGCTAATCTCACAAGTTTATAAATAACGAAATAATAGGAAGAAAGCTTCTGTGTTCCTCTTGTTTTCATTGAAACTTAACAGTACGTGATATATATTCTCTAACAGAAAGAATTAACAACATGAAATGATGTGGAAAACAATAAAGAAATTAGTATCAGCTTTACAATGCTTATACTATTGTACAAACATCTTAAAGAAACTAATATATATATACACTATATGGCCATTAATGACCGGCAACTTTCAATTTTAGACATTTTGTCGAATATTTAGAAATATACTTGACAGATTCTTCTGGAATTTCAGGATTAAAAAGAACAGGTATGGTCTCATATTTAGCAATGCCGATTTGTTAAGGGGGACAATTAGGGGGCCAACAAAAAATTAAAGAAAAAAAATAATACTTCGGATCACCCTGTAAAATAAAATGCACGAAATGTTCTACCGCTACCGAATATAAATAAACAGACATTGTGCAATATGTGTATTTTTGTGTAAGAATAGCACGTATATTAGAGATAAAGCGATTTATTTTTAAAAAATAATAAAAAATGCTTGCATGTTTTTTGCTTATAACATGCAGTTTTTCAACCAAATTTAACGCCGGTTTAAGAAAAATTGACAAATTATAGTAGAAACAATATAGTGCAATTGGAATATAAATATATTAAATATTTTAGGAAATATGAACAATTGTATAAAATAATGTTTATCTGCGCATGCGCGAACGATAACAAGGATCATTTTACATAATTTAATAGTCAAATCTACGGAGCAGCTTATTAATATAAATGTAGTCAAATATCGTAAAAATTCAGAAGGATATCGGCGTTAAAGTGAGCAAATTTTTATTGTAATAAGTTGTTCTCTAATAAGTTTAATAAGTTGTTCTCTAAAAGCAGCTGAATGATAAGGGATTTTACGCAAATTGTCATTTTTTATTAACTGACTTTCAGAAAAAAGTTAGTATTTAGTGAGTATCAACGAGTAGATTTGAAAAAATTCTTTGATTTTGATACTACTTTTGATCATTTTATAGGCTCGTTCTAGTGGCTATCTAAGAAGAACTAAAACATCAATAAAAAATGAAAAAAAATTAAAAATTAAATGACAATTTGTGGAAAATCCCTTATAATTCAGCTTCTTTTAGAGAACAACTAAAAATTTGCTCACTCTAACGCCGACATCTTTCTGAATTTTTACAATATTTGACTAGATATTTTGTAATAAGTTGCTCCATAGAGTTGACTATTAAATTATGTAAAATGATAGTTGTTATCGTTCGCGCATGCGCAGATAAAAATTATTCCATACAACTGCCCATATTTCTTAAAATAAGAACAAAAAATCCTCTTAAAACACCATCAAAAAAATTTAAATGCGCATTTAAAATTTTTTGATGGTGTTTTAAGAAGATTTTTTGTTCTTATTCATTCATATCAGTTTTAACTTATTTTCTTTTTCCTAAAATATTTAATATATTTATATTCCAATTGCACTACATTGTTTCTACTATATTTTGTCAATTTTCCTAAAACCAGAATTAAATTTGGATGAAAACCCTGCATTTTATAAGCAAAAAACTTGCCAGATTTTTTTAATTTTTTTAAATAAATCACTATATCTCTATTAATATACATGGTATTCTTACACAAAAGAATACACCTATTGCAGAATGTCTGTTTATTTATATTCGGTAGCGATAGATCATTTCGTGCATTTTCTTTTACAGGGTGATCCGAAGCATTATTTATTTTCTTTGATTTTTAGTTGGCCTCCTAATTGCCCCCCTTATCAAATCGACATTGCTAAATATGAGGTCATACATGTTCTTTTCAATCCTGAAATTCCAGATGAATCTGTCAATTTTATTTCTAAATATTCGACAAAATGTCAAAAATTGAAAGTTGCCGGCCATTAATGGCAATATAGTGTATGTATGTTGATCTTAAGCAAATTTTTAGTACAATGTAATATATTGGAATGGTATATGTGTAAAGGTAAGATTGCACTTCGAACAGCTTAGCACAGCGAATACTGTCATGAGGCTTCCGAAGGGAAAACCCATCGGCCGAAACAATACGAAAAGTGCTGAGCCTACGGCAGAACTAAGCAGAGAACCTTTTGAAGCTTCCGTGAGTAGGCGTGGCATTGGCGAGGGCGTATGCAATGGAAATCCTGGTCAGACGGACCTAGCGTAAGCGATATCGCACCTATGTTGAATAAAAATGAGAAAAGCAACAGACGGTTGGCTATGATATTTAAAATTATCCTCAAACTGGAAATACTGGTTCTGTTTCATATATATTCAAGAATATTAAAATGTGTTATGATTTCATAAAAAATCTGCCTGGAGTTATCACCACCCACTAGACACCAAACCAAAAGTTTTATTGTTCACAACAAATATAACCTACATATGTATTATTTTGATTCTAGCAAACATAACTTTGTAAGAAATTAAAAAAATATGCGATTATTTAAATTTTATGACCTTTTATAACTTAAACCTGCAAAATTTCATTTCTTTCTACAGAAGATTTGGTTATCTAAATCTAAATTTTGTATCTTGTGATGAAACTTTTTTAATAAACCGTTATTTTGTTTAGTAGGAATAGCGCAGGATCATTTTCCTTTAATATGACTCTCTTAAGTAAAAAAAAATAATATTTAAAAAATTAAAAAACCCGACTGCGTAAAAAACTAGCTAATTAATTATTTCTCATCAATGTGAAACAATTTTTTTATATTTCTTACCTATTTTTTTTTTTATTTCCTCGTATTGATGACTTTTAAGTTGTGCTTAACTGCTAGTTCCTATCTATAAACACTGTTTTGATGAGGCCTATAGATGTCTAGGTTGTGAAATATTTAAAAGGAGCTTCAGACTATAAAATAATCAATGAAACATCGTCTTCATTTTGAAAGACCTATCCAATGATATGCCACTCAATGGGTGCGTAAAATTTATTTTCGTCTGTACCGCCCGTTTGTATATTACAGCCGCCATTTTGAATTTATAAAAACAAAACCTAGCCTATAACCATCGGGCGGTTAAGACGAATCCATAAAGACGTCATTCATAAAAATCCATTCAGCCATTGGGATGTTTCGAAGGTATAAAGAAATCCACTTACACAGATACGCGTGAAACACACAACCCTTCTTTTCCGTCGGGTAATAACGTTATATACAGGGTGGTCATAAAGAAACTTTGCCGATATATGGAACTCTAGCGGTCGGTCCATTTAACCGATCGAGATGGGATTTCAGACATAGTTATTCAGAGGTATGAGCTCGGGATTCTGTGAACGGCAACAAATTGGCGCTCACGGTTACGGTTATAGGTACAGAAACTCGAAATTTTCAAATGGCAACGGCCATTATTTTTCGTCGCAAAATGCTCAGCGCATGCGAAAACCCTAAATGGCGCTGGAACGGTACGTGTATCCCAATAAACGGATGCGTTATGCACGCACAAAAACAGCTCTGCCAATGGCAAAAAAAAAAAAAAAAAAAAAAAAAAAACCACGATCGGGGCGCACGGAGGAAATTTGCATATGGCAGAGGCAAGAATCCGTTTTCTACGCTGACTATCAGGCGAACGGCATTCTGTGATTGGTAACTTGCCTCTGTCATATGCAAATTTCCTCCGTGCGTCCTGATCGTGTTTTTTTTTTTTTTTTTTTGGCCGTTCGCAGAGCTGTTTTTCGTGCGTGCATAACACATCCGTTTATTGCGATACACGTACCGTTCCAGCGCCATTTAGGGTTTTCGCATGCGCTGAGTATTTTGCGACGAAAAAAAATGGCCGTTGCCATTCGAAAATTTCGAGTTTCTGTACCTATAACCATAACCGTGAGCGCCATTTTGATGCCGTTCACAGAATCCCGAGCTCATACCTCTAAATAACTATATCTGAAATCTCATCTCGATCGGTTAAACGGACTGGCTGCTAGAGTTCCATATATCGGCAAAGTTTTTTTATGACCACCCTGTATATATATATTTAAGGAATATTTTACTGAAAAAAGATTTAAAAATCTGTTTCTTTCCGTAAAAAAAGAACAAACTACACCACATATTACGATATATTGGATACTAAAATTCAAAATATCACCGTATGTTGTTCTCGTCACTGTATTATTTTTTGTTTCGATGAATAACATAATACTTCATTCTGGAAAAAACACAGACCCTGTGATTATCCTAGTACATACAGACTTTCTGATGATTCTGTTTTCTAAATAAATGATAATAAATCTGATGAAATAAGCTGTCATCTGCAGAATATGTGATGAAACATTTACATCTAAATTAACTATTTCGAAAAAAAATTTAAAAAATACTAATTGAATTTAAATATTTAAAGCATTTCAAATAAAAAAAATGGATATATACTACTGTAAATTTACACCTGAAACAGTAACAACATGTTAAAATATATTAACACCTGACATTTTATAGCTTAAAAAAAAAAAAAAAAAAAAAAACTTCGGAAGATTTTTAAGTTTTTTATTTCTCATTCTATTATATCAAAATTCTTTACGCGTTTTAAATGCAAATGAGGTAAACGGAGCATGATAATGACAGAAAAATACAATACACGCTTTATTAAATTAGGAAAATAACTCAAGAATAGATAATGGGGTTTATTTTTTAAAAAGAACGTAAAATATTTAAGTATTGAATGCATTAGTTTATCTGTTATTGTAACATGAATGTTTGATTTCATAGAATACAATTGTAATGGTTCATAAAATAATAAAGTGCAAGGAAAATGAATGACAAAGCAAGATAATTCTGTTTATAAATGATTTACTAATTTTTTTTAGTACTAAACATTTGCATTATTGTACTATTTAGCTGTGTCTTATTGTTATGTTACTAGTAATTGAACTTAAATTTTATAAAATATACCAAAATATCGGTTTAAGTTATTAGCAATTAGCAATTAAAAATAGTTGTTGGTAATACAAAGACAATCGAAAGCAAATGTAGAAACTCAGCAGCAATTCAGAGTTCTTGTTCGAATTTTAAATGTATATACTTATACATATATAATGTATATTTTTTCATAGGATATCTGAAGTCGATACCTATTATACATTGTTACCTTTTCGATTTTGGCTGCAGTTTCTTTACCTCAGGACACTGGCACTTTCGAAACTGTTTAGAATATTTTATGCTATGTTAAAAATGGATAAATGGAAAACAATCCCAGTGAGTTGAGCTTTACAAGCTTTATCAGACCTAGCGGAATCTAGTTTATAATTAGATTTACAAAAAGAATGAGAACGACAAATTATGCATAGTCATCGATTAGGAAACACTTTGCACTTCTAACAGAATAGTTTTAAAAAATTTGATTTTTTGATAGAATGAAATGCAAAAATACTATGAATGACTCTTGATATGTACCGTAAATAACCCAATATTTCGAGAAAATAAATATATAAATAACAGTAAGTAAATATATAAATGCAAATCTGACTATTTCAATGCTGTTTTCACTTTTCTAATTTTTAGACTTAAGGTGTAAAATAAAAATATAAATACCCTCTGTGTAAACTCATATTTTTATAAACATAATGTGAGAAGAGTTCACGCGGTAGGAGAGATTGCGCACAAAGAGATTCGACGGGAAGGAGTAGAGTGCGCGCGCAGTGACTCCAGGTAGTTGTACAGCAGCATTAGTGCAGTGTCTACATGAATGTGCATATTGATTGTTCCAAGCGTCTTGGATAAAGCAGTGCTATTTTGTTTTGCTTTTCCAACGTAAGTGCTTGAATTTTCATAACTGTTCGTCAGAATTTTTATAGAACGTCAGTAATACAAAATATTTTGAACTTAAACGATTTCTTATAAACTACTAACCTGCACTAAGTATGCGAACACCAACAATGCATTTTAGAAGTGGCCATATTTAAATAATAGGCCGCGCAAATAGGAGCCTACTACCAAAATAGGAGAGTTTGCACATCTGCTACTTAGGAGAGATGGCGCATTTCCCTATAAGTTTAAGTGCTAGGACAGATTACGCAGCTTACTGATAAATTTGTATGAACTGCAAATTACGTGTAAAACATATGAATGAATCAATTTTGAAATAATTTCGGAAAAACACATAATTATCAAAACTAAATTTGGCAAAAAATTAATTTGCAAAAAAATACTTTTGCAGATAAAAATTTTATTAATAAATTAATAATATAGTTGTTATTAAATTGATTTTATGTAATTATTTTTGTTAATAAATTAATAATATATTTGTTAATAATTTAATTGAATATTTAAATACTTTTTTTTTAATTTGTGAACAATTAATTTGCTAATAAATTAATTTTGTTAACTAAAATAAATGTTCTAATATAATGTTTTTGAAAAGCTTTCACCCATTCCAAGTCATCAAAATCAAAAGGAAACAGAGTGCAACTAATGTTAAAGATACATGAAAAAAGACTACATGAAAATTATATACATGAAAAAAGACTTAAGAAGGATGCCGCTACTAAAAAAATACAGCTGAAGATAAGGTGCTTCTACAAAAAGTGGGATAAAAAACCCGAGGGAAAAAAACGAAGTTCAATGAGGATGAGTGCGCTGAATGTCTGGAACTGTACCAGGAGACAACTTCGATAAGTGACTGGATTCAATGTATTGCTTGTTGCAGGTGATTGCACGAAAGATGCACGATTTACAACAATAAGTGCATCGATTGTGGACGACGACAACTTCGTTTAGCAAACAAAATGCAATGGAACTGTGGAAATGGAAATGAAGTAATTTTCAAGTTAAACATGTTATCAACTAGATTAATGTTATTTTGTAATCTTAGTAGGGCTTGCTTTTTCTGATATTTTAATCTTCTTAAATTATTTTTTTTAACTGTTGTTAAAATTCTTTCATTTATTTATTATTTAAACATTTGGTTCAAATATTCACTCCTAATACAATAATATTTTCTCACAAAAACCTTTCAACAATATCGATTAAGTTTAATTATTATTTTTAACGATTTAATTGTAGCCATTATTAATAACAATCTCTTCTACCTATGTGCGCAATCCCTCCTACCCATGTGCGCATTCTCTCCTACCCTGTAAGGAGAGTTTGCGCAAAATAGTTTTCTTGGTTTTATTACTGCTGTTCTATTAATTTACAGTATAACAACAAAATAACAATGGAAATGCATAAAAAACAAATGAAGTCAAAATTATTCATGCATAGTTTAGCAAAATATTAATATTTAGATTTTTTATTATTATTCTTTTGAAATGTGCGCAGACGCTTCTCGCTTTACGTTATATATAATAAAATATTTATTACAAATTTCTCTTATATTTCGTCTTTTTAAATTCTAAAATCTTTACAAAAAACATATTAAAATATTTGGATTTTGAAATGTTTTAATTATTATTAAAACAAGTTAGATAACTTTCGATGAGGTCTTTCGGTGACTTGCCTTGTTTTCATTCTTATTTCTAGATAATAATCGGGAAGAATTTAATGCAAATTATCATATAATAATATAAACATACGAAACTTTATAATACATATTTAAGAACACAATTAAAGAAAACGCAATAATTAGTTTAACGCATTTACTTCCTCAAAATTAAAACATTACTAAATACTTTTTTAGGGCATTAGAGAAAGAACTTTCTGTAATCTTTAAAATATACTCGTTAATTTATTTGTAGCTAATTGAAACAACTTCAATATTTAATATTTTTCATAAAGATATTCCTAAAGCGAGAAACACAAAAAGTAGTCATTTCATAAAATTCCTAAAATAATGAAAAAAGGAAGTGTTTAATTAACGTCCTCTTTTTTTCTAAATGTTAAAATAGAAAAAAAACTTTCTTAATGAACTGACTGGAAAATGTTTGCACACTTTAATGACTATCTTTCTTAAACGTTCTAAGAATCACCCTTTTCAATCTTGGAAGTATTTATTAATAACTTTAAAAATAAAAATTATTTTTACATTAAAATAATGCGGAATTATTTTCTTTTATTCGCAAGAGAACATAAATATTATTCACTTAAAATTGGCTAGCAAATTTTATTCATAATAATTACAAATATTTATTTTATTGACTTTTAAAATTCAAATATGAATTATAAATTATAATAATAGTTTAAGTGAGAGTTTTACTAACTAATTTCATTATTACTAACTGGAATTTTACAAAAAAAAAAAAAAAAAAATCGTTGCTAATGAATAAAAAGACTTTGCAAAAGACTTGGATTTATTCTATGAAATATTTTTCGATAATTGCCTTCAATAATTCAATCCAGTTGGAATGGAAAATTTTAACTGTTTATCAGTATGATTCGTCTTATCTAATACAAAACTTATCTAACCTTATTACCATATCTAACTTTATACAAATTAAAGCACATAAATTATTGTCTGAATTCTATTTATAAGTGAGAGAGGTTTATTAGTGAGAAATTTCCAGGCTAGGACATTGGCCAGGGTAGATTAACGGTAGAGCAACAGCACGTTATGTTGTCGACCCAGGTTCGCGTCCTGGCCCCGGCTAATTTTTCACTCCAGTTGGGTTTATTGCATTTATTTGTATTTATTGTCTGTCTTAATATATGTGTACCTTTAACCTTATGCAAAGTTTAAACTTGTCATTGTGCCGATCGTGCTTCGGAAGGAGGTCGCAATCCTCCAACGCCGAATTGGCCCTTGCCGAAGTATTTTTACATAATTTTTCAGAAAATATCTGTGCGTATTACTAATATATTTTTCTGAAAATCATTATCACAATCCTTTGATGATTCCACTTCTTTGGGTACATCTAGCGCCCCACAACCCCTTTGCTGAGTCCCCGCAATGTACCGACTGTCTGCAACAGAAGAATTCAATTTTCTCAAGAACTATGTAAGCTGGAAAAGTCGCTGTATTATTTCATGCGAGGTTGAAATAAACTACTACTAACTGCATTTTTTTTTTTTAAATTTTAGATGCAGTAGAATAGGAAATAGGAGAAGGGACATGTTTTTGCATTCTATTTTCGACGATATCACTGAAAAAACAATACAGAAAATTAAAATATCTACGAATTACTAATATATTTTTCTAAATATCATTATAAACAATCCTTAGATGATTCCACTTCTTTGGGTACATCTAGCGCCCCAAAACCCCTTTGATGAGTCCCCGCAATGTAGTGACTGTGTGCAACAGAACAATGCGATTTTCTCAAGAACTATGTAAGCTGGAAAAATCTCTGTATTGTTTCCTGCATGCTTGAAGTAAACTACTACTAACTGCATTTTTTTTTTTTTTAATTTTAGATGCAGTAGAATAGGAAATTAGAGAAGGGACATTTTTTTGCATTGTGTTTTCGACGATATCATTGAAAACATAATACCGAAAATTAAAATAAACATATTTTTAAGTTCGATGTTACGAGATCTTTAGAACAATAAAAAATCTTTTTTTTTAAGTACTTTAATTAGCCACCTAATTTTTTCCTAAATATATTTGTAAATGGCATATTATGTATAAATATGTGAATAAATAGCCTTTATAACTCTAAAAGTTTGATCTTTCCACGTTCCATAGTTTTTGAGAAAATCGTCTTCGACAGACACACGATTGACCTTATTATGGTTCCGTTTTTGTATTTCAAGTACATAGCCCTAAAAATTAATTATTAACAATTATTTATCTTTTGACTACAAAAATGTGTTTTTTTTAATTAATATTAAATAAAATTATTTCATATTAGATCGGATATAAAAATGTTTTGATTAGAGTGAGTAAAAGTGTCAATTTTGCAAGTTTTTGAAAAAAACAATAGTTTGCACGATCTCGTATACAGTTTTAACTAGTAAAGATAAACAAAAAATGCAAAAGAGATAACGAATAAGAAATAGATATAAGATCAGAAAAAAACATTTGAAATATAAAACTTTTTGTATTCGTTATTGTAATTGTATACACTTTAAACTAAGAACTTTTGTAAGAACTTTTGTTATTGCAAACTTTTGTATTATATTTTTGTATTTCAGATTAGTTAATGAATATTGATTTATCTTTAATTTTGTTCTAATGTTTTATCATTTTACAAACTGAAGAAATATTGGCCAAAATACCAGTTTTGAAAACAAAATATTGTGTGAAAGGGAATTAGTTTTCGATTTTTTTGTATGTAAGTATTACGAAGCATGTCTAGAAAAAATTGTTGGATGTGATAATCTCAAAACTTTCTGCTATCTCTCATATGTTAATATTTCAAAAAAGTAGTTTCAAATGTTAATACTTCAATAGTGTTAGTTCAATACTATACCTATTTAATACTAACTTTGATTTTTATCTTAAATATCTGCTTCAGGCAAATAATCGGAGTGAAAACGAGTAAACCTCGATCATGAAATATATTAAAATCAATAGTTTTTCGTTATTCTGTTGTACATCAGCTGCTTATGAATAGCCAGTTTATCAGGATGCGAAGTTCCCGTCGCTGCACGAGCCGCCGAGGTACGATAAAACTACGAAAAATTTATAATTTTTTTAAGGGGTCTCAGGACTATTAAAGCTTTAAAATTTTCGAAATTTTATTTTTTTTTAGATGTTAAACTCCTATCTTTTCTAAACATTTTAATATAATTGTTTCCTTGAAAGTCCTATTAGAACTGAAGTTATGGTTTTTACATTTATGCACGTTCAATAGCCGATGCGTCGTTTCGAAAACTTTTGAAGCCATTTTTCTCCAAATGACGTTTTTGGGCATAACGCGCACGATATATCAAAAACTTATGAATATTTTTTCATGAAATTTTCAAAACATATGTTTCACATTAGTTTGTATAAAATGAACCTAAAATTTCCTTTTTATTGCTCAAAATAATATTTTTTAGGTGATTAGACTGTTGAAATTTTCTTAATTTTGCATTAGCTAAATACAACTTTCTATTAAAAATAAAAAAAAGCTTTAAATACTAATTTATTTAGGTTCAGGGTAATTATTACAATCTGAAGTATAAGTAGGCACCAAATTTTTCATTCTAGTTGCAATACTTATTTTCTAATCGTGCGCGTAAGCTGTTATGCCGATTTTTTACTCGTTAAATGTCTAACAGTTTGGAGCCCCCTGTGAATGCTAATTCTGAATCTTTTAATTTTTTAAATACATGAAATGAAAGAACATACTTATATATTTTATTCCAATTAAAATTGTGCCTTAAAATCAAATACATTTTAAGATATTAAATGTTGAATATGGTCTTTTTTTTCATTTTTTCCAATTTTAAGAGTCCTGAGACCCCTTAAGTGCTATCACAGCGCTCCCTTCCGATGGAATATTTCAAATTTCAAGGAGGACCTGCTTGCAATAGTCAAAAGTATAAATATGAAATTTAGTTGAATTCTTTCCATAAATTGAAATTTTTTCAAATGCACAAAAACAAAATGGCACAAAATTGCTATTATTGCACCTACTTCCGGCGGAATATTTCCAAATTTAAGGTGGACCTGCTTGCCATAGCCAAAAGGATAAATAAGAAATTCAGCTCAAATCAGCGCATAACTTCATAAACTTTTCGATGGTACAGATGAACCTCTATTTAACGAGTCTCTATTTTGCGAATTTCTCTATTTTACGAACTTTTCCTTGGGACCAAGAACATTTCGCGAATTTCTTCGTAAAATAACCTCCAAATAGCGAAGTGCATTCTCTATTTACCGAACTGTTTCTTGGAATCTAAAATTCCTTTCTCCCTATTTGTCAAAATATTACTCGACATTTCAAACTTATTCTTTCTTTTAACACATTTTATGATGATCAATGACCATGAACAGGTCTTACCAGCACCTAACTCACCGCGAGAGCAGTAAAATCGCTGTGATTATTTGCTTTTCATCCAAGAAGTGTCTGATCATTCAGTCGTGCTCGTAATTTCGGTTCTTTTAGCTCGAAAATGTCAAAGAGAAAGTGCTTGGCATAAAAGAAAAAAAAATCTTGATGTAGTGGATAAAAGCGTGAAGAAAAGAATATTGCTTTAAAATTTGGTGTTCCTCCAAACAGCTTATCGAACATAATAAAAAAATCGCAGTGTTTTGTTTCATTCTTATTTCCCTTGCAAGTTTCTTTTTGAAGGGTAAAATAAATAAAGCAAATGGATATAATTTATACAAAAAGTGTGATTAATTACTTTTTTAAAATTATATTGAGTGTATATGGGTTTAAAATATGTTTTATGCAGTTTAAAGTATTTTAAATGGTGACTCTCTGTTTAACGAATTTTCCATATAACGAACTTTTTTTCGGGATTTAGCGACTTCGTTAAATAGAGGTCCGACTGTACAATAATGAAAATGGTACAACAATCGGTATTACAGATCCCCTTCCGGCAGAATATTTCCAAGTTCACAGAGTATTTGCTGGCTATTGCCAAAACCATACACAAAACATTTGGTTAAAATCTATTCATAACTTCACATACAAGTACTATTACAGCGCCCCCTTCCGGTGGAACATTTCAAATTTCAAGCAGGACCTGCTTGCAATAGTCAATAACATAAATATGAAATTTAGTTGAATTCATTGCATAACTTGAAACATTTTTGAAAGGTACAATAACAAAAATGGCACAAAATTGCTATTACAGCACCGCCTTATTGCGGAATATTTCCAAATTCACGGAGTACTTGCTGGCCATTGCCAAAATCATACACAAAACAATTGGTTCAAATCTATTCATAACTTCATACATTTTTCGATTACACAATAGTGACACCAAATAGACAGACATTTTGTGTAAACATTATTTTTAGAATCTCTAACGCCGTAAAACTTGTAAATCCTTCGAAAAACAATTAGATTACAATACTTTCTTCTGTTGAAGATCGAAGAAAGTAATAAGCAGATTGTTATCGTATATTGCTCTTTAACTATAACAAAGCACATTATAATAATCTTCGTAAATAATCGCATTTTAGAGCTTATAAATTTAAAGGGGAAACTGGGAAATGGAGTCTCCACAAGCAGAGAATATCCTTTGCACATAATTTCTAATCCATAAATCAGCTGGTGAGTTCAATATATTTTCTTGAAATTGTAGAAATAACAGCCAGTTACCCCCCCCCCCCCCCGAAAAAAGACACATTTTCTAAAAATAATTTTCGAGATTTTTTTTAAACTGAAATCTCTAGAATACAATGTACAGTTGGTCACAAAAAAAGAATAAAAACAAGAGAAAAATACCCCATTCTAGTTTTCAGGAGTAGATTACGGTTACTGAATTTATAGTTAACAGTTTTTTTTTATTAATTAAAATATATTTGTATATATTTTAGAAATAGAATTTCAAAAAGATGACGAATTGTAATCTATGGTTGGTTGGTTGACTTTTGACGGCCAATTATCTACTCGAGGGATATAGGGCCAGAGGAGGAGCTCCCTTCGTGGGGGTCCTTCTAAGGGAACCTAACCCGTATTTATGCATAGATATCCATAGTTGGAAGAAAACCACGAAAACTCCGAATGATTAGGCCGAGGGGCACGATTGGGTTCGAACCCACCACGTCCCGTCTACCAGCTTCGAGAGCAGAACCTCTCGGCCACTGGTGGTGTCATTGCAATCTATGAATTTTTTAACAGAAATAGACTAACCGAACTTTTTAACCAAAAATTATAGCTTATTCAGTTTAGTAGTTAATAAGTTATATTTAAAATAGACCTGCTTTGCAATCTTTTTATAAACAATTACAAATGTATTTATGAGTTACAAATTTTGAATGTCCATAATTCCTGATATACACGACCGAATAATTTCTTCTTTGGTATACTCGTGTAACATTTACTGAAAAATCAAAAGATGTGTTAATCCTGGGTATTCGTTTTGAAAATTACCGAGTTTGGTGTAATTGTCGTATGAACACATCTACTTGAACTTATTTTCTTAGCTTAATTCGGAAAAAACAAACATAATTTTCTGTTGAATGGCTATTTCCGTTTGTTCCCTTTAATTACTTAGATTTTAAATAGTATGGTGTGTTTTGTTTTTTGTTTTGAATAGCTGTACTTTTGTGTTATCATTAAATACTGAATAGACAGGAATAATTCTTAACAAATGATTTGTGATTTAATGGTTTAGAAAATTGAACATGCACCGTTCCTATATCCCTAATTTCATACCCTATAAGAATACGAAATATAAGTCTCAGCACAAAAGAATTCTTGACACAAAATGTACTAAAAAAATATGTATCAGTAAATATTTTATTTTACGAACTCCTGTGGTATGGTGTAGATATGTAGAAATATACATGCTCTGTAGCGGACTTCATGAATATTAGATAAAATCGCGTTGTTGCCATTTTTGCCTTTTTTAGGGTTCAGTACTTGAAAAGTAAAAACGGAAGCATTATAAGATCCCTCCTGTGTCTGTCCGTCCGTCTGTCTGTCTGTCTGTCTGTCACAGCCATTTTACTCGTAAACTATGGAACGTGGAAAGTTCAAATTCGGGGAAGTAATAAAGAACATTGACCCACATATTTTCAGATTAATAAACATTCATAAATATATTTAGTAAAAAAGTAGAGGGGCTAATTATGCTACTTGAAAAAAAAAAAAAAAACTTTTCGTTGTATATCATGTGGGGGTATCCTGTGAAAGCTCTTGTAACGCTAACCTCAAAATACATTCCTTTTAATTTTAGGTATTATATTTTCAAAGATATTGTTTCAACAAAGACGTTGTTGAAAATGTAGAGCAAAAATAGGTTCCCCCCATCTAATTCTGAATCTACTGAAACTAAAATTATGAAACAATTGGAGGTAGTAGACGTTAATATAAACCTTGCCGGAAAATTATAGCGATTACCCTAGGTCACATAGTTTTTGAGTAATTATCATTTTTCTGTTATACACAAATTTCGATTTACGGGCATTAAGAAAATTGTTGAGCATCGCTGAATATACCCATCGTTGCAGAAGAATAAAAGCATTGTTGATAATGATTTTCGAAAAAAATCATAGGTAATTAGCCGAGATATTAACCCTTAAAGGTACGGTCAGTTTGAACATACACAAGGACAGGGGCGGCGTTATCTATGCCTAGTTAACAACTTTTAATGATATATATGTGTAATGTAATGTCCAGTAACAGTATAAAAGCAATAAACGTCAAAATGTTAAAAACATACTAATTTAAGGGGTCTCGGGACTCTAAAAAGTGGAAAAAATGAAAAAAAGACCATTTTTAACATTTAATGTCTTAAAATGTATATGATTTTAGAACACAATTTGAATTAGGATGAAAGATATAAGTATGTTCTTTCGTTTCATGTATTTAAAATATTGCACGATACAGAATTAGTATTTATAGGGGGCTCGAAACTGTTAGACATTTGTCGAACAAAAAATTGGCATAACAGTTTACGCGCAGGATTACAAAATAAATATTGCAACTAGAATGAAAATTTTGGTGCTTACTTATACATCAGATTGTAATAATTTCCCCTAACTTAAATAAATTTGTATCTAAAGCATTTTTATATTTTTAATGCAATGTTGCATTTATCTAATACATAAGTTTGAAATTTACAACAGTAAAATCACCTAAAAAAAATATTTTTTTGAACAATAAAAAGGAAATTTTAGGTTCAGTTTATACAGACTAACATGAAATATATGTTTTGAAAAATTCATGAAAAAATATTCAGAAGTTTTTGTGGTATCCTGCGTGTTATGCCCAAAAATCACCATTTGGAAAATAATGACTTTAAAGTTTTGGAAACGCCGCTTCAGCTATTGAGCGGGTATAACTCTAAAAGCCGTAACTTCTGTTCTAATGGGAATTTCAAGGAAACAATTATATCAAAATATACAGAAGCGATAGGAGTTTAACATCTAAAAAAATTAAAATTTCTTAAATTTTGAAGCTTTAAGAGTCCTGAGACCACTTAATCCTTTCCGGCACGGAATAATTCTATTTATAAACTTATGAAATAATGGCACCAGAATTTATAAACGAATTTATTAGAAAATGCGAACTTGCTTATTTTCACGTACATGATAAAAGGAAAATTTTAATTAAATATCCTTGGCGCCGTTTGTCTGTTTTGGAATTAAATTAGGTGTCCGTTTTTTAAGGGCATCGCCCTCCAAAGATTTAATTAGAATGAATCTCATAAATACTGTGGCATTCGAGATAGTTTGCATTGATTGTATCTCTCAATATGCCTCGAGTGGCTTTAAAAGTTAATTAAACACCTATCTGGAAAAACGCGGCACTGACCAAGGTGGCGTTGCAACTTTGAGACCTCAATTCGAAGCGCGCTTAGCACAATGCCAAATTTAAACTTTCAATAAAGGTTTTGTTTTAGCTACTCTGTAGAAATAAAGGTCATTACTACGCTGAATTTAGTTTCATGAAATGTCAAATGAAGTTTAACTATGCACTGCTTTTATTGTCAGTACCGAATTAAGTTCATCATAAACGGACTAGGATAATATTAAAAAAAGAGTTATACGAATAGCTATATTTGATATTATTTAGGTTCCATATCTCTCTGAACTTTCAAGGCATACCCGTTTACACTTTTCTAATATATACAGTTATACCCAACCGTACGTTGTATAGTTTTTTACAAAATCTTAGTATTCTTTTAGCAACTTTTTTTTTTATATAATACAATTACAAATTCATATATTTATTCTACGGGACCCTCTGTGCGCGAGTAATGCTCGCACTTGACCGTTTATTTATAATTCAAAAATATCAATTCATTTCATAAATTCCACATAGTAGTTTTTGCTTTATTTAATGACAGACACTTCGTGATTACTTAAAATAAAAATTTCTCTTTCGAAATTTCTTGTGTGCAATATCTACACCCTCTAATATCAAATATGTGGCGCTGATGACGTTATCAAAATGGCCTCCGACAGTAATCAGAAAACAGATCATATCTCAAGTATTTCTCATACATCTCGTTTGCCTTAAAACGCATTTCAAAGATAACGGTTATTCGTCATTTATTTGAAAACTGGATAATTTTTGTATTTATTGAAATACTCAGGAACAGGATATAATTAAACTACATTTTTCTCTTTCCGATTCTGATTATATTTTAATATTTATATGTACAGCAAATTCAAAATCTTTTAAAATGAGCTATAGTACAAAAAAATACTACAACAAACATTCAAGATATCTTCGCTTTACGTATGTCGGTTGTCACAGTTGAAAGTCACGTTAGATCATCCTGGAATCTCGCAATTTTGTTGGTTTTTGAAAATGAGGAACGCTTTTCAAAATCACGGTTAACTGGGAGGAAGTTATATTATATTTTCGTGAACAGGAAGAAAGAGTTTAGCTAGATTATGAAACATTTGTCCTTGTTTCGTGTAGTAGTATAAAATGTTTTACAGAATAAGTAAAAACTTCCTGAATGTCTTAACTGTTAATTGTAATTTTGTAAAACCAAGTTGAAATTATAGCATGATATGAGTTTAAACGTTATATGTATTTCATTGAAGAGCACTGCTGATTGAACGGTCTAAATAATGCATTGTAAAAAAAATAAAATAAAAAAAATAAAAAATAAATAAAAAAACTCCGACCAGTTTTCCTGTAGGAGTTGGAAAAATATATGCCCTTATCGTACTGGAAAATTTTTCGACACAGGTCGGAATAAAATCCGTAAAAAAAAAAGGAAATAATGAATAAAACGGTATTTTCCGGATTTTATTCCGAGCTGGGTTGGAAATTTTTACGGTACGATAATGGCAACTATTTTTCCGATGCCTGCAGGAAAACTGGTCGTATTTTTTTTTACAGTGTGTCATGTACACTGTAAAAAAAAAATCTGTGAAGTTACTAAAGTTTTTCTAGGAAACTTGGATTCCTAGAACTTTTCATGTAACGGCAACAACAAAATTTCATGTAACAGACACACTTTTGCGTCGAAAATCAAAAAATCTGTAAGGTTACTAAGAATTTTTTTGGAAACTGGGATTCCGAGAACTTTTCATGTAACTGCAGCCAGGGTTACAAATAAAAGTTTAGTAAGATTACTGAAATTTTAGCAGATTCATTTGTAAAGTTACAGATTTTTGTAGCTTTACAAAAACTAGTTTTGTAGATTTACAGCTTTTTTCGTACAGTTACAGGTGAAAGTTTAGTAAGCATGTAACTTTACATCTGTAGAACTACAGATTTTTTTTTACAGTGTATAAGGCCACTCGG
The DNA here is from genome assembly GCA_963932465.1 of Maratus speciosus. Lineage (NCBI taxonomy): Eukaryota > Metazoa > Arthropoda > Arachnida > Araneae > Salticidae > Maratus > Maratus speciosus. The sequence goes on along the minus strand of OZ010789.1, from coordinate 595,968,133 downwards.
TATCATTTACAGAACTTTGAAGATATTAATTAATTACTGTAGTACATTTACCTATTATATACACATATTATTAAAGGTGATACTTAGAAAACCTTATATTGACAAGAAAAATCATTTTGTTTGTAAAAAATCAGAATTTATTTAGTAATTAATTAATTTATTATTAGGATGAGCGAAGCAAATCCGCTACTAGTCTACTCAAATAACATTTTGTCGTACACTTTACAAAAAAACTATTCAGTATTTTGACTTGAAATTAAACATAAAAATAAATTATGATATGTAGATTTGCACAATATTATTTTTTTACAGAATAACGTTCAAAAATTTATTATTTTATTTAATTTATTTTGCATGTTTTTCCATTACGGACGCATTTTAGCAAATAAAAAATGAAATACATATATTTTCAGAAGAAAAAATAAATCATGGAGTTAGTCATGATAGAATCATGATTTATTAAATAGTTTCACGATTTCTTTTATGAAATTTTTAAAATACCTTTTTTATGAAAATTATAGCATATTTTTATTGAATTAAAATTTGGAAAAATTCAATTATTTACAATTAAATCTAAAAGTATTTTTCAGTGTTAAGAATTCCAATACACAATTTATTCTTATTATTTGAAATCATTTACGCAGACGATACTTAGACATTTTAAAAGAATTATATCAAGACTCCATTATCGTATATCAGACTTGACAATCGATAAGTTTCCTTTGTCCGCTGCACACGTGGTCAGAAACCACATGGTTGTCCTGTTACCAGCGCCATCTAACATGAGAAATAGAAATAATTTTTAATTTGTTTTTCATATCTGTTATCCCATTTTCTTTACGATATGCTGAATTTTGTAGTTTACAAATGATAGTTGTTAATTTAAAATTTTCCATACTTTCTGGACATTTTCTTTAATAACGTGGACTTATTTTTCTGTTAAGCAAAAAAAGTTTATTGCTGAATTCCGTTATGTAAATAATAATAATCAGGAAAGAAAAATATTTTTCCACAAATTCGTCAGTGATATTACATTAGCTTTTGAAATAAATGGATGGCATCTAAATCCCGAAAAAGTTATATATTTTCTCTTTTATATTTTCAAATATGTGATTTACTTTATTGCTGGTGTTTTGCTTCTTTTCACAGTTAATTTCGGGTTACAGTATTAATTTAATGTCGTTCCTTCAATTTTTTAAATTGACACTTTCATTTATTTATTTGTTTGTTTATGATTTGTTTTATTTTTGAAAAAGTGGGGATCATTTCAGCTTAACATACTTTAGACGCAGAGGTGCCAAGTTGTCACTAATCTTCCGTAACGCGTGGATTAATTTGACCCAGTTTAACAAAATTTCGAACCAGAAAATTTATTTGATGAATCTTTATTTATTTAATCCCAGTTTTCTATGCCGAAATTATTTAATTTCAGCTCTGAAGAAAAAAATTCTGGTGCGAAATGCATTAATCCAGGGTTAGATTAATCCACATATTATGGAGGATTAGTGGCAACTTGGCACCTATGTAGACGCAAGGTTAACTGTCTTTTTTTTTTCATATAAAGTTTGTATGTATTAATCCATGAAAAGTTTCATTATCGGGTCCAAACAAATTGGCATATATTGGCGCGCATTGTTTGGCGCATAATTAATATCCTTATTGTAAATCACATGTGTTATGTGGGTTACTGTGTACATGAGACGTTCTGTACGTCTGTATATGATATATAGAAGTTCAATGTACTTCATAATGTACTAAAATTTATCTAACTTCTAATCCAGCAATTACTAGCCTTAATAATAATAATAACAGTAAAACTTGATAACATATGTAAATTTTGCGATAATCAAAGTATTTTACGAAAGTTAGAACACGTATAGATAGACAAACAAACGGACGGAAGCCACAAACACTTTTAAAAATTTGGAAGCGTAAAAAAGTTTAATAATCATTTTAATTTATACATTCCCTTAGCTTTTCTCCCAAAAGATAAAGTATTGTCATGCTACGATTTTGGTGTTTGTAAATCTTTGTTTGGGATTCTTCATTAAACCCTACAGCCAATTGGCTTATTACAATAAGTGTAGTTTTGCGCAAGACTAATTTTGCGTCAAACCGTATAAATGATACCACATTGTTCCACGCTTTTCGCATTATTAGCGCTTTTAGCGCTAATTTTATTTATTCGCATTATTAGCGCTTTTCGCAGCTAACTTTGGCAGTAGAACATATTACATAAAATTTGCTAATACTACATTATATAATAAAAAATCGGTACTTTTCAAATTCTTGGCGAAAGAAGGAAATTTGGCAACGTAATTTCTGGAATCCTATTCACTGTTTCGTATAAAGAAGCAATATTTTTCTTTTTTTATACAATTTGTTTAATATAAAAGAATAATTTATCTATTTTTATATACAAACATATGTAAATTGTATATAAAAATTTAATAATATTTATAAATTAAATTTACACATGTAAATTCTTGTAAAACAAGCTAACAGTTCATAAATTTTTGTTTTCATAACAGTTTGTATCATTTGGCAACAAATCTCACTTTCTAAAGCCCGAAATGTGCCAAGATTTAAAAAAAAAAAACCGCAAACGCTTTTTTTAATAAAAAAAATACCAATACATCTTACATTTAAATCTTCATTTTCAAAAGTTTTCACATTTTTGAAAACCAGAAAATAATTGTGCGAAATAATTTAATTTTTACGTACTTATTTTAGTGGAATTCGAAAAATATTTTTTTACAATTAATGTCAATAACACAATATTGTTCATTTTTTACTATACATTTTTTTCCGGAGTATTATCAGTAGCATGCGCCAGGTGGCGTAACTTTCCAGAAAAAGTCAGTTACTAAGTTGACAATTATCGGGGACATTTTCACCCATAGAATTTCCCCGGATTGTCAAGTCTGATATATGATAAGGGAGTCTTGAATTATATTATGTTTTTTTTTGTAAAGTGGCAACAAAAGAATTGTAAACAAATAAAATTAATTGTTAAATTCATTATATCGTAAATAAAAATATTCGAGGAAATTTTTAGTTGTTTGGCTGAATTTACATTTCTAAAATTTAAATGCGCCAAAACATAAAATAACGTTTTTTCTCAATAAAAATGCAAAAATAATTACAAAAAATATTTTACTTTCAAATATTTATCTTATTAAATAATGCTTCGCGAATCCAAACAAAGCAAGGCTTTTGCTAGTTATTTTATTTTCTTCGTAATTTAATAAAAATTAGAGTTTGCAGTTTTTTAAACATTATTGCGTTTAAGACACTAAAAGTTCTGTAGATATCTGTCAAATTACTCCATTATTTATTTGGATCCTCAATATAGTGTGCTTAATAAAATTAGGGATCGATTTTATAATTAATGAATTAGTTTATGGGGGGGGGGGGTGTACAAACATAGGCAAAAACGCAGCAAAAAACATGATTTCTTCAACGTTTCGATTTTTTTTTTCATTATATTGTAAAATGCATTCCAACTACACTACATTGAGGATATATAAAATATTGGAGTGATTTGACAAGTATTTGCAGAAGTTTTAGTGTTAACGCAGTAATGTATCAAAAAACAACAAACTTTATAAATCTTTAAATTAAAAGAAAAATTAACATTCACAATTTTTACCAACAAAACGATCTTTTTCTTGTCAAAATCAGTTTTTCTATGAATTACATATAATAATATGTGTATATAGTAAGAAAATGTACATCAGTAAAAAATATACTTCGGAGGGTATCGAGTCCCCTTAAATAAAAATATTACGATCAATCACATTTTTTTTAGTTTTTATTTTCATTTAATGTGCATTACATTTCTAAAGTATTTCTTACTTTTATACAGGACAAATTTTAATTCAGTTTCAATTAAATACAGAAATCAGAATCAGATGCATACATAAATAAGAATACCTAAGTCTGCATTCTGCATTAAAATATGTAACATATAGTTTGTTTAAACTAAATATTTTAAATGAATGGAACCACAAATTTGGCATACAGACAAAAAGTATTATAAAACTAAATTCTAGCAGATGTTCTAAAACATATGCTGTGACGATACTAAATATATTTAATTTATGATGCCACTGAATTTGGCATTTATACAAAAGACTTATAATTTATAGTTTGAACATGTTTAATTGAATTTCTCTGAAAGAAGAAAAAACAATATGTTACACAAGAACAAATGCGTAAATGATTTATCATCCTTAATTATGAGGAGTTTTTTAAGTTTTAGAAGAATTTACGCATAATTAATTTCTAGAGGAAAGGGAGAATATTTGTTAAAATGTTCAATGAAGTTATGAATAATAATACAATTAATTATTTCAATTCATATTATAACAAATATTAATAAAAACATAGAAATATACTTATATAGTGAGAAACCTTATGAATTTTGGTCTAAGATACTGTTTGTTCAGTTGTAATAAAATATCGCATTTAAACATCATTTTTAATAAATAGAAATCTATTGTTGTCGGTATATACGTATTTTAATGCTGTATACTTACGGACATACAGGGTGATTATAATTAAAGATTAAGTGTCAAAACGCTCTAAAAAACGAACCACTGATTAGAATGACGTCAAAATTGAACGGCGTATTATGGAAGAAGGGGGAAAGAACATGAACAAAAAAAAATTCCAAATTTTAGCGACAGATGGCGCTGTAGCGTCAGAATTTCGACTACAAATGACAAATCGTAAAACAACGTCTAAGGCGTAAGTTACATGATAAATCAACTGTACTGTTCAGTGTGCATGACTGTACAGGTGTGATAGTGTTAGTTACGTTAGTCTATGCACCACGGCAACGTCGTATCACATCGGATGGAGACAATCGGTTTTTAATTGTCCTGAGGCCAAAAACCGCATAAAAAGCATCCATTCAATCGGTTTTTAATAGTCCTGAGGCCGAAAACCACATAAAAAGCACCCATTCAATTGGTTTTTAATTGTCCTGTTGCCAAAAACCGCATACAAAGCATCCATCTAATTGGTTTTTTATTGTCCTGAGGCCAAAAACCGCATAAAAAGCATCCGTCCAATCGGTTTTTAAGTTTCGCGAGACTGGCGCAAATTATGTGCAGTATGCTGTCCACCGTTGTGTGCAACAAGATTAAATCGGAAAACAGCATGTTCCACAACCGATCGAAGTGTCACCGGGGTCAAGTTCAGAATGTGTTGCGCAATGGTTGTCTTCAATTTAGCTACGTTGGCAATTGGAGTACTGAACAGAACATCTTTCAGATAACCCCACAGCCAGAAATCACACGGATTATGATTAGGTGTTCGGTCAGGCCAGGTTGTAGGGAAATGACGTCTGATAATTCTAGCATTTCCAAAATGCCGCCTCAACAACTGCTTCACTCGGTTTGCAGTGTGCAGATGAGCACCATCTTGCCTAAAAATGATACTATCCATACATCCACGCTATTGCAAAGCTCGAATGACGCCATTACGCAAAAGAAACTCATAGTGCTGACCATTGACGGTAACGGTAACAGGACCAAAAGCACCCGTCTCCTCGAAAAAATATGGCCCTACGATAAATGATGCCGTAAATCCACACCACACAGTGACCTTTGCCGGATGAAGTGGTACTGGTTCGTTGCAAGTGGATTTTCTGTTCCCATATTCGGCAATTATGTGTATTGACATATCCCGTCAGATGGAAATGGGCTTCGTCTGTCCACAGAATTTTCTACGGCCAATCATTGTCCACTTCCATGCGAGCAAGAAATTCCAAAGCAAAACATTCTCTTGCTGGGAGGTCAGAAGGGAACAACTCCTGCACATGACAAATTTCGTACGGATAGCATTGCAGGATGTTTCGTAGAATGTTATGCACTGTGCTCACAGGCCTATCCAATGTTCGGACAATTCTCCGTGCGCTGCGTGGTTGCACATCACCACTCGACTCCTCCTGAACTACTGTGGCCACTTCTTCAACTACCGCCGAACCACATCTTTTACTTCTTCTACTAGACTGCACATCAAACGAACCTGTATTTTCGAATTTTTTCATTATTTTCACCAGACACATGACAGTCATCAGTCCGACGCCTTTTTTCATAACCTTGAGGGTCCTGAATCAGCAGAGCTACTGGTGCAGAATCACCGTTCTTGTAATAAAGCTTTACAAGCAGAGAGCGGTCGTTCATTCAGACACTCATGGCGAACATCTGAGACGCGAAATGAGGAAACGCCGTTTACCCAATGCTTTTATAACACCTGAAATGGTCATGCGGATGCAAGGTATTTTAATTTACATCTTCTGACACTTACAGCGCCATCTGTTACTAAAATTTGGAACTATTTTCTCTTGGTTCAGGTTCTTTCCCACTTCTTCGATAATACGCCGTTAAATTTTGACGTCATTCTAATCAGTGGTTCGTTTTTTAGAGCGTTTTGAAACTTAAACTTTAATTATAATCACCCTGTATATTTAATAACACTGCACAGCAAGTTTTTTTTCAGAGAACTGAAAGTAGTTGATTCTAAACCAGAATTTTGCGCTGATTCCGAATATGCTCTTCGTTTTTATCAAGGCGCTCAAGTTTTTGAGAAATATGCATATTTAAAATTATGCAAATTTATGCTTTTTATCTCACAGGTTATATATGCCTGACGTGGCTATATATGCCTATATATGCTAATGTGCCCGCCGGTTCTGTATGTATATATGCATGTATGTACATAAGTATGTACGTATGCACGTAACGCGATAACTCTTCCTAGATATATCCGATTTGCTTCAATTTTTTCTAAGTTCATTCTAATAAGGCGCTTCCCTGATCCGTTTTGAGGGTTCACTAGCTAAGAATAAAGGGGTGAATGAGGAGCTAATCCCTCCTTAACTTAGATATATGAGATTTTCTTATAGAATTATCAGATTTAACTCAAATTTGCTATATCGGTTAATTCTGATAAGGCGTTGACGTAATTACATTTGAAGGTTCATTGTTTAAATCTAAAGGAGGGGCGATGGGCTATAGCCCCCTTAATTTAGATCAATGTTTTTTCCTATCCGATTTGCTTCAAATTTGTTATACCTGTTTATGCTGATAAGGCGCTTTCCTGATTAGATTTGGTAGTTCATTTGTTAAAAATAAAAAAGGGGAACGGGGGGGCTAATACCCCCTTAATTTAGATAAAGGGGTTTTCTATCCAATTTCCTTTAAATTTTGTACAAATATCGGTTTATTTCGATAAGGCGCTTCCCCGGTGACATTTGGAGGCTGATTGGTTATGTATAAAGAGGCGAAACGGGGTGTGGGGAACCCGCCCCCTTATTTTTTTTTCGAGGGGCATTATTATTTGAAATATGAGCATAATATACAATTAGTGTGAATAGCCTTTGCGCTCAATGTCACCAGTTTAACTGGCCCTTTTCTTTTTTATTTGTGCTATATTTGTTTGCATATTTTATAAATAATAAACTTTAGATTGAATTACCTTTTCTAGATAAGGACTGATAGAGTATTTGTTTCAGATAAATGTCACGTTCTGCATATTCTTAACGTTTATCTGTCAGTTGTTAAGCCTAATTTGCATATTTTTCAATTGTGTAAGGTTTACATTACTATGAACTTTAAAGTAGTTGCTACAGAAATTGACGTAATTTTTTTCTAGACTTTTATGCTGATTTCAAATCTGCAATATGTTTCTTTATATCACATGTAGTTTGTAAGTACGATGAATTTCTACTTTTAAACGGTATTGACACAAGTTTGATATGAGATGCTTTTTAGGGGTGTGTACCTCAATGTCAAAAGGGATGAGAAGTGCCAGATTCCTATCATGGACATAAACAACAATTTATATAATAAAAATAATTGAAAAACGTAGTAGAATCTATCCTAACTACGGTTGAAGTACATCACAATATAGCACACAAAGTGATTTCTGGCTTTTTATGGCAAAATTTAAAATCTCACTTTTTGCACTATTTCAATTAATCACTATAATTTACTATTAATCATTATAATTAATCACATAATTCACTATTTCAATTTTTATTTTCACTATTTACAAAAGCAGACGCGATAGAAGAGAACTTATGCCAGATTTTAAATAATTGCAAAAAACCTGGTTTAGAAACAAATTAGCGTACTCGCGAGGCAGATATTTGGATTTCAAGAATCATTATTAGAAAAATGACAAATATGCAAATTAGACACCATGTTTTAAGAGCTCATGTCAGTATAATCGCAAAAGCAACGTTTTTCAAAAATAGGCTAGGCAGTAGGGTGGTCCTTATATGGCCGATTTTTTTTTCTTTTATTTACTTCTGTCTCACCCTCAAAATTTGTTCCATATATAGTAAAAAACAAAGTAGATCCTTTGATCAAAGCAATACCTGTATCAGAATGATTATTTACCACTTTAGTAGACTATTTTTAATTCAATTTTATAATGAGAATTAGTGTTTCAATGATCAGAGCTACATGAAAGAAACCTTTTTTTAATTAATTACTTTGAACATCTTGACAGATTCTTTGAACAACTGAGATCATATGGGAAACTCTTTTTCCGGAAAATTTGATTGATAGTCTACTTTCACATTACCGGTTAATTCTATTGTAAAAGTTTCCCATCCCAATGGACAATAAGAAGAACAATTATTTGTAGTCATTTTTTTTTATTTCTGATATTCAGGCTAACTTCATTAATATCATATCGTAAACTCTTTGCAGTGTTAGCAACTTCAAATACTACTTTTTTGTGTGATACTTTTGTCCTGTATGGAGCTGATGCTAATTCTGGGGTTATAATATCCGCACGCCTTCTCATATATGGACCAGGATCTGATATCGTAACTTCAAGTAGTTACATTTCGTGATCGCGCTCTTCAGTTTTATTCCCACGTTCTTGTTTAAAGTTATCTATAGAAGACTCCAGTACTGCTACTTCTGTTTCTTTCTCCTATGAAAATTTCATTTTTTCAAGTCTTTCCTTCAGAAGTTTCTCCTTTTTATCAATTCCTTCCGCAAGAGATTTATGTCAACAGCAGTCATTGATCCTCTTCTGCAATATTCTCGCTGTGCTAGCAATAAATATGTATTTTGAGCTGTTTTGATTATTTTTAATGCATCGGCATCAGCTAAATTTCAAAACTCCATAGACATAAAAAAAAAGTTATCTAATTTGAAAAAAATGGATGCTCTTAAGCTATCTGATTACGCAATTTGCCATCCTTTGTTCATTTTTAACAGTTTTTCTTCTTTAAATAATACGTCGATTTTTTTTTTTTTTCTGACGGTACTGGAGATCCCACATAGGAATTCTGGCCTTCTCCCCAAATTTTGATACTTCTGCTCTTATGACCGTAGATGCTTCTCACACTGTAGCTTTTAAGTCATTATGGTGGTAAAAGGAAAATCCCACTGACATGCATATTGCAGGGAAATTATTGCCATTTATAATAGTAATTAGATTATCAATAAGATACATTGTTTTTAACTCACAGGCTATCAAACACCTGTGATATAATGTGCCAGCAAGTTCTGTATGTACATATGTATGTATTTATGTATGTACCTAATGCGATAACTCTTGATAGAAATATCCAATTGCTTCAAATTTTGTAAATAATTTCATTTTGATAAGGTATTTCCCTGATTATTTTGGGGATTCATTGGTTAATTATAAAAAGAGTAACGGGGATAGTTCCCCCTTCCTTAATTTAGATAGATGGGTTTTTCATGCAAAATTATCCGATTTGCTTCGAATATTATAAATAGGTTCATTCTGATAAGGCGCTTTCCTGATTAGTTTTGGGGTTCATTGGTTAAGTATAAAAGGGGGGATCGGGGGCTAATACCCTTTAATTTAGATAAATGTGTTTTTCAAGCAGAATTATCCGATTTGCTTCAAACTTTGTACATAGGTTGATTCTGATAAGGCGTTTCTCTGATTAGATTTGGATATTGATGGTTAGGTTCAAATTTGGTGTACCGGTTTATTTTGATAATGCCCTTCATTTATTATTTACCGTTTTGCTCAAAAGGAGTGATTTCGATTTCATGAATAATAGACATAAATGAGAGAATAATATACAATTAGTGTTAATAACCTATGAGCTCAATGCCATCAGTTTAACAGGGCATTTTTCTTCTATTTATTAGATCTTGTACCGCCATTTTATTCAATTTTTAATAAAAAACTTAATTTAAAATCATTGATTAATCAAATAAATAAAATATTCATCGAAAAACAGATGAAGCACAAAGAAAATTCAAAAATAAGATGGTAGCAGTTGCAGTTAAATAAGAATACAAATAACTGAATGAATTGCTTCTATTGATAAGAGAAAATAATAATATTGCGGCTATAACTTAGAGAACGCGACAAACGTTTAAAACTCACAGTAAAATAGTACAATTTAAAAAGTAAAATTTATTTAACAAATTTATTAGTATTAGCATTTAGTTTAGTTCATACAGCAAAACAATCAGGAAAAAATAAAATAATAATTTTTATTGGAATCTGTCTTGCTGGTGCTGCCATCCATGAGTGTGACAGACATTTATCATCTTTATATCAATGAAATTATCTTTAGACAATTAACTTAACATTTATAAATGAAATTATTTTTGTGGATTTTAAGTGTAGATAAATGACTTTTAATATATTAAAATAATTTTATTAATATTCGTTTGGGATAAGTGATATTTTTTTATGTAAAACGTGAAGAAAACAACAAAATGACCACAAGTTAATAAACTTATGCTTCATTCAGCTACCTATAAATATTATTTGTTACTGATTAAATTTTATAAGAACTGTTTTTAGATATAATGTAACAAATTTAGAGGGTGGGAGTAATAAATTTCAAAACTTCGGAAATAATAACCACCCCTACTAGACAGTAAACATAACATAAAACAAAAGAACCTGCTTCATAATTCTTTATGCTAGAAATTTCCATATAACTGTATAAAATTTCATACATTTGCATAAATCGAAATATGAAATTTTTTCAATAACAAGACCTGCTGAGTAACTCTAAAACCAGATTCGGAATCAGCGCAAGAAAACACATAAGAAACTACTACTTTCGATCTGTAAAAGAGAAAAGTTTAAATTTGTTGACCATTGTAATCTGAATAAAGTTTAAAATATTTGAGATTTCCAATCAGTTTTCAAACAAATTACAAAAAAAAAAAAAAAAAAAAAAAAAAAAAAAAAGAACGCAATGTTTTTATTCGTTGTAAATGTTTGTATTTGTGTATTACTTTTTATTTTATTTATATGATTATTTTTATTTTTGTAACCATTGAGTAGCTCGAGCCATAATTTTGTTTAATTAAATGATGTTGAATCTTTACATATTTAATTCTTGTGTGTTATAATCTTTACGCTTTCTCTTAAAATGGATGGATAGTATTGGCTGGAGGGAAAAATTATCTTACTTTTAGTAAAATTTATTTGGATGGTTTTTTTCTTGATACAATCTTGCTGTGCGGCTGTTGGTTTTCCTATTATGTTTAATATCAGCTACATGTTCCTTTTTTCTATACTTAAATTTCCTGTTAGCCACACCAATTTAGCATTTCTCTGATCCATCTGCTCTAATGAATGGTATTTCATACACTGCTGAGTAATTCTCAAAATCCAAGTAATGTAAGGAAAAATTGTAATTTAATAGATTACAACGACCATTTGGAATTTATTTCGTCCACCAAATCGTCGCATCCTCTTCAACAGCAGATCTCAAAGATCAAACTTCAAACGACCAAAACCTTCATCGATAAACTCTGAAAGTTCCGTTTCGAGAAGAAAAACAGTTTACAAATCAAAGCAGTTCCACCGAATCATTCACAGATTGCGATAAATTATCTACGTTGAGCTAAATTTTTCGCGGTTAGAATCGACCGATTGTAAAACGCCGTGGCTAGTGGATTGGATCCCCTCGAGATATGACCTTTTACTATCAATCGATTAAACATTAGATTGTTTTCTTTTTCGCGTTCGTCTTTTATTCTGTAATCGATTTTCATGGGCTACATAATCAGTTGAAGACATCGATTTTCATTAGCTACTTAATCAGTTGAAGACATCGATTTTTGCTTTGCAAGACGATTTTCATTTCGGCATCCCTCTTTGTCTTTGGATTTTTCCATATCTGATAATTTGCGCCTACATATTTTGTAACTTTTTCAATTTTTAACGATTTTATGCCTTTCTATTACCTATTCAAATAAAAATTATTCTAAAACTAAAGAACATTGTTGAATTTCGTAAAAAAAAATAAAATGCGAGCATCATTTGGCCCCATCCTCAACCAAAAACAACACCATTTCCAAATGCTTAGTAAAATAAATAACGTGCATAATATGAAAGTGTACGTGAAAAACTGGAAGATGGCGTTTCATAGACTGTTCAATTTTAAAATTATTTATTTGTTTAGAAAATGAGTCTGGTAGAGTCGAAAGAGTCGAATAAACCTATTTTTACTGTTTCTAAGTTTTAATTTACACATTTTAGCAATCCGAATTAGTATGTTCGTTGAAGGTGATAATTTGCTATATATTTACTTGAAAGTATCTTTGAGAAAAGTTTAACGAGAAGCAATTAGATTGAATTTATAAATAATATAGTGCCGATACATAAGCAATAAAAATTCACTGATGGAGAGGATTTTCGACAAAATCTTAAGCTAATGTGTGTTGGATTATACCGATAGATTGGTAGAACTTGACTAGATAAATTTTGTTACATTCTGGAATGCGTCTGTCAATAGTTATGTCAAGAGTCCGTAATCGGAGGCCACATGTGAGGATGCCATAAAAATATTTTATGTATGAAAACACTTGTATGGCAACAATGTAGATTTAATTGAATGTTTTAGTCACAAACAAATACTTTCAGGTCCCAAATACTCACGTTAAAACAGGCCAACTGGCTCTCAATAAGTATATAAAATATTACGCAACATAAATAATATGAGGATTTGTTGTACACTTGCAAGTTAATTGCGTTTTTTTTTCTTTAAAGATTACTTGTTGTCGCGTTCTTTTTTTTTTTTTATTTTTTTTTTTTTTCGTTTGTTTGGTATTGCTGTTTTTTTTTTTTTTTTTTTTTTTTTTTTTTTTTTTTTTTTTTTTTGTCAAATTTATGATGAAAAAAATTCTGTTGTTTCTGGTATACATAATAAGTGAAACTACTCCTAATTTAGAATTTTAATAAAAGAAAGTGCGGTTTTGTTTTAGTGCACACTTTTAAATTTTATTGTGTTTCAATAGACACCAGATCTTTCAAGTTAGAGTAGTAATGCATTTTTTTTTTAAACAGCTAATTAAAAAAAAATAAGACCACTTTAATTTTACAAATTATTACCTAACTAGAAAGGTAGCCCGTCAAAAATGACGGAAATTTAGATATAAAGATATATACAACTCAGGTGCAAGAATATGAGTTTTCTTGCTTGTTCCGCAGTGATAGATGAAAATAACACATTTTAAGAACGAAACACATTTATGAAAAACTGTGTACAGTAGAAGACCACTAATCTGCACAGTTCGGTTCCAAGTGTTATGAAGATTTGAGGCTTCTTGCGGTCATGTCTATTCAATCTTTGTTTACATTTTTTTAAATTCATATATTGGACAATTTAGATTGTTGAGCCTAAAAAATAAATAAATAACACACTTGAAGTAAGGTTAAAAACTATTAAATGATCGTATACGATTTCATGAAATGGTATTATATAGTATTATATGTGTGTGCTTCACGATCTTGGTTACGACGTTGGCGAAATTGGTTGCAACTTGTCATAATCCTAATAGTGTGGGCCGCTATAACAAAAAAGTAACCAGTTTTCAGTAAAATTTCTGATATAAAGTAGCTTTCAAAAACTTGTGTAAAATTGCAGGCCGTTCTCATGTTATGTCAGTCCTAGGAATAATATTTCTAACACTGAAGATTTTCCATGTATATATGGGATTTAGAAAAGCTTCTCCAAAAGAAAGGTCCTGAAATGACATTGTAATTCCTCAAACTTCAAAGTTTAATCGGGCCTTGATGTTGAGTACTGATATCTAATAAATACAGTTATTTTGAATATTACAACAGAATTAAACAGTTAAACTTATTTAACTTAAACCCGCTGTTACTTCCCGATGTTATTTTTTAGTATTAAGAAAGAGAATTATTTAAAATTTTCAAATCATGCATTTATGATTTTTTTCCGTCTTTAATAACTAAATAATGAAAAAATAGGCTTTTGTTCTGAGCTCATAAATATGACAATAAAATAATGTAACTAAGAGACATTGCAAAATTAAATCTTTGTGTTTACAAACCATAAACAAACGCTACCGCCACCATTTTACCTACTATGACGTCATTAGAATATTGCCCATTGGTTGTTGGAGAACTTACTTTGTGAATGATTACCTCAATGATTTAATATTTTTGACGTTTCACGATGAATGAATCACTTGTGTTTGTTTAGGTTTATGGAATGAGATATTAAGCTGTGAACCTAATTTCAATTGAAGTTATCCAAGGATATATGTATTTTTAATCGAAATTAAAAACAATGCTTTGATCTCGAAATAAAAAGTTTTAGTTCGTATAATTTGTTATTTCTGTTAATTATTTATTTAAGTACTTCTCCATTATAGCGCATTTTTAAAAAAAGCTTGGCTCGATTCGGGCATCAGAAAGTGAGATATGTTGCGAAAATATATAAACAGCTGTGAAAACAAATCTAATGAACTTTATCTTTGTTTATATATGCACTTATATACATAAAAAAATCGTTTCTAAATATATATAATTTTTTTATATACAAATTACGGCACAGATTTCAGATATGAACCGGGATACCTAACTGGCGACAAAATGGTGTTATTTTGCCTGCTACGGTAACCCGGCTATTGTTTTTTATTTATTAATAAATTGTTTATTTACTTTTATCTTCTATTTTTTAATTATATAAACTGCTTTGTTATGTAGTTATTATTCAAACTTTTATTTATTTATAGTTATTTCCTTTTCAAAATGATAGCAAATAATTGAAAAATATATAAGTAACTGGTATTCGAAAGCGAGATTTCTGCCAAATTGGCGTCATAGAAAAATCACGCCAAACCCCATGCGTATAAGACATCTGTGTAAAAATTACTTCTGTTTCTTTATAAAAATGGGTAAATAGCTTTTTTTATATTAAATTGACGACACAGATGTCATATACGCCCATATTGGCGCGATTTCTTTTGACGCCGATGTCATATACGCACCGGGGTACTTAACTGGCGCCAAAGTGTCGTTAATTTGCTTGTAATGGTAACCCGAATGTTGTTTATGCTGTTGATGTTTTCGCCAAATTGGCGTCGGAAAAAAATCGCGCAAATATGGGCCGTATATGGGGATGTGCCAAATTATATACTTATGGAAAAAATTGCTTGTGAGTATGAAGCAGTAAATAGGTTGCCAGAAAATACGTTGGCAAACTTCTTTCTCGCCAAGAAACTTTTCTCCGAAGTATTGTACATAAGCAATGATTGCTAGAAATGCATTTTTAATTATGATATGCGCTTTTATGCTTCACTACATTTATGCATACTATACTGTGTGTATAAATGCTACAGTTCATATGCAGGGCTACACAAAAGAATTCGTAAGGGTTACTGAGTATGAGAGTAAATTGCTTAAATGTGGTTTTTAAAGGAGTTATGCATTTTTACGCTGAACTGCATTTAGTTTCCTAAGAAATGTTTGTGAAATATAGATAAAATGACATACATGGTCACGCAAAGAATTGGATACATAACCGTCTATGGATGATAATATCTGAAAATGTGATTTCAGTAGTTTTAAGAGTAGTTTAAATTAAATTTTAGCTAAATAGTGGCATGTAATAACCAGTGGTGTAGTCGTAAAAAAAAACAGAGGGTATACGCTCTAAGCAGAGAGTATACGCTCAAAACAGAGCGTATACCATAAAGTTTATATACTATAGATTTCTTGAGAAACAGAGGGCATACGGTGTTCCTTAAAAAAATCCAGAGGGTATACGGCGTATACTCCCGTATACTCTCCACTACATCCCTGGAACGGTACTATTGGCTATGGACGGTAACTGCTGAAATCAATTTTTAAATTTTTTTATGCGTTTTCTAAAATGTTTAACTTAGTTATCTTGGTACTTCTTAGTTATCCCGTCGACCAAATTACTGTCGTCAGATTGTAAGATTAATTGCCAATAACGGTTGCCATTAATTATTTAATTGTAAGATTAAATGCCAATAATGGCCAATAAAACCATTAATTCGACGTTTTATTTGTATTTTTGTTAATGTTTTACTATTGATTTGGAGATTTATATAATTTGGCGAAATTGGTCAACGGGATATCTAAGAAGTAACGTTATCTTATTTACCTTATTTCCCTAAACAACGAAGTTTTGTTAAAGCATTCAGGATGTGTTGGAAAGTGTTTCATATTCTATGCTTAAGGCATGATTTTTCTTTCTTCTTTAGTCTTATTTTGCATTTATTTTATTCTTAACTTTTTAGTCTTATACTGCTTTATAGAAATTTTGGCACAGTTGTCATATACGTTATCATATATTGGCGCGATTTTTTCCGAAGCCAATTTGGCGAAAACATCAACAGCAAAAACAACAACATCCGGATTACCATATCAAGCAAAATTACGACACTTTGGCGCCAGTTAAGTACCGTGTGTATATGACATTGGCGTCAGAAAAAAAATCGCGCCAGTATGGGGCGTATATGACATCTGTGCCGAAACTTTAATATTTAATGTTTAAACTCTTCGCTCCACTCCCCTTGCCTATAGTACAAACTATAACACGGATAGCGCAAAATAATAGACAGTTTGGTACTTTTCCACTGTAGGGGCTTTGGCATTTAAAAAAAAAGCTTGGTGTAATTTGGGCATCAGAAAGTGAGATTTGGGTACTTTTCCGTTATGCGGACACCATTGTCGCCAAGAGTAATAGTTTGCGCAAAATCGTGAATTGAAGCATTTGAAAAATAAAAGAAAAACCATTGTCGATACTAAAGTGAGCATTTAAAAAATATAACATTTGAAAATTCCAGACTTTTATGAACTATTCATCAAATCACAAATATATACTTAAAATAAGTGAACAAATAACTGCTATAAAATAAAGCAATAAAATAAAACTCATATTAAACTGCTGGCATAAAATTACAAATATCTTTTAGCATTTTGAAATAATTGGCGCATTAGCATACATTTTGGCATGGTGTCCGTATAACGGAAAAATATCGAGATTTGTTGTCAAATCATATAAACAGCTTTGAAAACAAATTTGATGAGCGTTTTTGTTTGTTTTATATGTATATTATTGATGTTTTTATGTACAAATTACATCTGTTTCTGTATAAGATTAGAGAAACGGCTTTTTTATGTTAAATAAATCGTATAAATATCGAAAAAATGCGTGTGTATATAAAATGAAACAGTGAATAGGTTCACGGAAAATATGTTACCAAATTTCCTTTTTCGCCAAAGCACCTATACTGGAATAGTACCTAAAGCACATTAAAATCGCGCAATTAGGAGCTCACACAGTACACCGTTGTCGATTGGCGGTTATTTTATTAGTAGCATCGGGAGGAAGATGTAAAGATGTACTTAAATTCTCACCCATAGATTTCGAAATATATCTTAAAAGAGTGGAGTTAAATTAATTATTAAATTTCGGTGACCTCCATTATGAAAGATTAATGGTTTTAAATGGGAATTTCGCCAAATTAGCCAGCTATCGTCAAGTTGGCTAACATTTGGCGCTACTGTGGTAACCCTGCATTAATATTTTTCAACAATTACTCATTTCAATGAGGCGGTCCTACCGGAATAGTGAGGGACACACAGAGATTTGGATTTTATATAAATAGATAATAAGGGTCTGAATAATAATAATAATAAAACTATACCTGAGGAGCTACAATACGCTAAGGATTGTTGCATACGCAGCACAGCCCTTTTTTTCCTGACCGTTAGCTCTGAAGTGCTATGTAGCATATGTAGCATATATTATTTTCTTTATAATAATACATTTATATTTTACCTTTAATGTATGGTTCTTATACGGGAATACAACGTATTATAAAAAACGTGAATTCACATTTAAAAATCCATTTTTATATTAAATAAGTTACAGATTGATTTAAAAAAATGATAAAACGATATAATTAAATATAAATTATTTTCCTGGAGTGATGGGGAAATATTACATAACACATCTCTTTATATATTCATTACGTAAACAATAAAGTGGAGAAATTACATTTTTATTCTGAAAGGTAATATTAATAATAAAGAACTACATTGGTTTCTCGTTTAATTTTCTCAGTAAAGAAAGAGGATATTAATAGCCGGACACTTATCAAAGACGAAAAATTTCAATGTTCTTAAAAATAACTTTCAAACAGATAGTTTTCGTTTCGATGGTCTTATTAGCTACTGGATATTAGCAAAGCAAAGCAATAAATCGTGAATATTTCTTACAAACTGTATTAAAGCTTTTCAATATTCTATAAAAAAAATAAAATGCTAAATCAGATTAACAAAATAGTTATATGAGAAAATGGCTTTTGAAAGTGCATTTTGAAAAAATCTCTAATCAATAAATAGTTTTCGAAATATCACACATATTAATGTATAACGAAAAGTGCAGTGGTTTACTTTTTTTTATACACAAAGATATGAAAACTAATAAATAAATAAATAAATAAGGGACAAACTATTTCAAAATTAAAATTAAAATTTGAGTTATATATTTTTTGTCAGCGATTTTTGTCAGTTTAAGCGATTTTCACAGTGTACTGTAACGTTTTCATGCAAATAGAAATAAATTACGTTTAAGATCCCATTTTACTATTTTTGACTTTCATTTCACACACGACCACAAAATACTTTATTATTGCAGTGCCAAAGAATATTATGCTTTTCTTGAATTTAAACGGTCAATATATGATGTAATTTTGCGTGAATATTCAGATAGTTACCATCATTGTATTTTCGGTTTGTGGCTTTTTTAAAATATAAAACCATTTTTAAAGATAATAATCTAAAACAATGTTAAGTGATATTATGTTTTATGTTAGTGTTAAACGCAGGAATTGAGCGAATTCCGTTTTTTTTGAAATTATAATGTAACATTTTTATTAGCTATGCTAATTTTTTTGCTGTAAAATTGTTTGAAATAATGCTTTAAATTTTCACATAAAATAATTTCCGAAATAAAGAAATTCATCTGGAAAACAATTAATAAAAAAAAAATCGAAAATGATGTATTAGTTAGGAAAAGAGACATTTATTTAACAACAGCAACGACAGCAAAAAGATGTATAATTAAACTGGTTTAATACGGCCCTTCGAAGTATTAAGATCCAGATAGACGTCTCATTGAAGTACTTTCAGTGTCGAACCTTTCGCTTGTTGTCAAACGGTATTTTTCATCGTTGATGAATTTACAAGGAAACTGTGGACATTCTGCAAGAGGTAGAAGTTTCCTACAAGTTCGATCTAATATATTTATCTCCTTTTCATTGCTGAATCTCCGCCTTTTATTAAAAACCACAATTTATTGCTTGAGAACGAAAGGGAGTACTTTTCGTTTCTAAATGTAACGTTAAACGCCCAGGCCGAACCCAGCCTCAATGCATTAAACTTGTGGAATTTCAGTTTTAGATATTTCAGTTGACATCGTGCGTGATCGGACCAGCCGCTGCAGTTCCAGGTCAGTCTTGAAAAAGAAAGAGCTCTCTCATCTTACCGGCCGCCTTTTCCGTGAGGTAACGGCAGAAAAATTATTGGAATCTACACTGCAAATCTAAAAACACTTTTCAGAAAACTTTTTAGAACACTTATTTTGTCACCTTTTTTAGAACACTTTGAAGCACACCTTTTTGAACAGTTTTTAGAATACTTTTGAGAACACTTTTGGAACACATTTGAGAATACTTTTCGGAACACATTTTTGTCCCCTTTTTCGGAACACTTTTTAACACGCTTTTTGGAACACTTTATAGAACACTTTTGGAACACATTTGGAATACTTTTCGGAACACAATTTTGTCTCCTTCTCGGAACACTTTTTAACACGCTTTTTGGAACACTTTTTAGAACACATATGGAACACTTATATTTTACCAGTACACAGTCTAGCGCACATTTGGAACACTTTCCAGAACACATTTTTGTCACCTTTTTCGGAACACTTTTTACCACAGTTTTTGGAACACTTTTTAAAACACATATGGAACACTTATCTTTTTCCAGTATACATCCTAGCACACTTTTAAAACACTTTTTAGAATAGTTATGGAACACTTATCTTTTTCCAGTAAACTTCCTAGCGCACTTTTTAGAATACTTGTGGAACACTCATCTTTTTCTAGTACACATCCTAGCGCACTTCTTAGAACATATTTTAAAACCCTTTCTTTTGTACAATTTTGATGCATTAGTTTCTGTAGGTGTACATGTATTTTCAATGACTCTTTTATCACCAAAAATATTTACACATTAACCCTTTCAAACAATATGTTTATTGGGGTGGACACCACTTTTAAAAGGGCAAAATGTTGTATGCATTCCTGTTCCAATAAAATAAAATATTTTAAAAGCCTCAGACGACCAATTCAAATTAAACATGAAAAACTTGATGTAACTATGTAGCTGAATAAATATGTGTCAACTCTGTCAAATCAGCCAACCTTGGGACCGCAGAGAGTTGGTGAATTTTAGATCATTGCTTTGTTTACAATTTTTTTTTTCCAATCTGATTATAAATTAGCATTATTATTATAAAAATTTAAATTTTAACAGTAATGTGAAAGCAATTTAATAATTTCCAGCAAAATTACACACAAATAATTATTAATAAAATGCTGCAGGAAAATATAGTTCACAAATAAAGCAAAAATTACATTTAAATTAACAATATTTATTGCCAAAATTAAACATTTAAAAGGAATTAATAATGTAAAACATATATTAAAAATAAATGTTTACACAGATTAATTACATTGATTTATTTTTTTAAACACAGAAAATTTTGGTCAAGGAGCCTTATTTTTTAAAATTTTGCTGAGCTAATTTAGTACAATCTATTAACTGGTTTGCTATTAATGAGCTTAAACCTAATAACTGTTCTTTTAAAAAAGTGAAATGCATTAGAACTCTTAAATAACTAACCATTTATTTGAAAATTCACTATAAAGATGGAATCACCAATTTATTATTATTATTATTATTATTATTATTATTTTTTTTTTTACAAACTTCATTGAGCAATTTTAATTTGTTTACTTTTGAAAATGAAGTGCAGATGATGGAGAATTGCAAATTATACAGTGGCAGATTTAACAGAGCTGACTATATATTATATATTTTTTAACAAAACAACCTTACCTGGTGTCAATTCTAACACATAGCTGAAATAATGCAAGCTTGTAATCAAGATCAAGGTTTATTGCTTTGAAAGGAAAGCAATAATTATTAAAATAATAATTACCTGCATATATTGGAGTAATAAAAAAATTATGAAAAAGTATATAATACATGGTAAACTCATAGATCAAAGTTCATGCAGAAAAAAAATTACCCCCTCCCCCCGCACACACACACAAAAATAAATAAATAAATAAATAATGTCACAGCCACTAATTTAAAAACTTCAATTTAAGCAAAACTAAAAATTAACTGGATTGGATTCATGTTGATTGAGTTTGATTTATACATAAATTATAAAATTTGAATAGCTGTTTAATTCGAGATAAGCAAATGCAAATCCAAAACAAAATATCTTTACTCTTAATACTGATATTAACAAGCAGTAAAAAATATTTTTATTGTCTTTGTATGTTTCATTTAATTATAAACATCATGATGCTACGTTTAGCTTTGGTTTTAGCTTTTTCATTAGGTGGTTTTCTATATTCTTGGCCTAATATGCATACATATCCATTCATAGGTTGAATTATAATCTTTTACATAATCATACAAGTGCTGACATACCAGTGAATTCCACAGTTAAATCTTGAAAGATTTTTTTCATGTTCCAGTTATATGAACCATTTTGCTACATTCATTGTAGTTATGAATCTCCCTAGATATCATACTTTATGTAATAAAATATAAAAAAAGTTAAGTAAAAAAAATAAAGATATATATAAAATAAAAAATAAAGTAACATACATTGTTACATAAATTTAATAAAAACATTGAAGAAAATTTGATTATTACTTTATGTATAGGGATGACAAATAAAACTGGAAACAATGGAAATGAAAACTTTAGCCCATTATTCGAGTTTGTTCAAAACTTTTATTAGCTTCTAATCTAATTAGATACATTCAAACTGCTTCATATTTTCTTTATAAATGTTATTTTAGCGGGGGTAAAACATTTATTGCTTTTTTGGAAAGTTTATGATAGTGGCGGTCCAACACAAAGAGTCCTAATGCCCCCATCAATTGCACATGATAATTTAGTTCCAAAGTGTAATATGTCAATAACAGCACAGTTAATAAAAGTAACCCCATTACACCTGTTTGGGTTTCACTTATGAATCGAGCACAATACAGAACAGAGGCATCTGTGATTTGCATGTCTTTAATGAATACTATCGCACTTGGTGATTGAGTGGCTGGTGCAGTCTTTTTTTTCTTTAAAATTCGCCATACTTCTAAAAAAAAAAAAGCTTTAAAAATGGATTTCGGTTAACCGAGAGTTTCGGATAAAAGCGGTTCTACTGTATATACATACAATATTTTTATTTTTAAATTGTCAGATTTACTGCACATGCTAATGATTCCCCCCAAATTTTTTTTTCAATTTCAATTATATTGCACAAAATTTGATGCATCATTATTAAAAATTACGGTACTTTTCCGTTATATGGACACCATGCCAAAATGTACGCTAATGTGCCAATTATTTCAACCCTGGTAGTGAAAAGGATTTTTATTATAAACCATGCAAAACATTGTGATTTATATATTATATATTTGTATATTAGTATATATATGATTTAATAAAATAGTTCATAGAAATCGGTAATTTTTAAATGTTGTTTTTTTTAAATGCTCACTTTACTATCGACAATATTTTGTCTCTTATTTTTCAAATGTTTCAATTCACATGATTTTCATTTTGCACCAATTATTACACTTGGCGACAATGGTGTCCGTATAACGGAAAAGTATCAAAATTACATTTTATAATATATAAAAATAATACTTATATTAATAATATGTATATATATTAATATATTTTTATAATATATAAAAATAATCCGGAGTGAATAGTCAGTCCTTTTCATTTAGAGTGACGGCAGCGGTCCAAATAGGTTCCCAGGTTATAATCTGGGTGGAAAAAATATGTTCCCAGAAATGATTTCTGAGTTCCCCGGGATCCCTATTTTTCGAGCCCTGCTTAATAGAATTTTATGTAACAGGCCAGTGATGATAAGTGCGGACCAGTAAATTTTTATACTTACTGGATTTTAAACTGGTTTGTTTTTTTAATTTTACCATTTTCTATTCATTTACAACATATTTGTTTATTTCTTATTTAGTGTGCACAATTCAATTACAAAATAATAGAATGGCTTTAGATTAAA
Source organism: Maratus speciosus (assembly GCA_963932465.1). Taxonomy (NCBI): domain Eukaryota; kingdom Metazoa; phylum Arthropoda; class Arachnida; order Araneae; family Salticidae; genus Maratus; species Maratus speciosus. Next base: position 595,944,465 of record OZ010789.1, on the reverse strand, counting down.
GCCTAGATGTTTAATTTTTAGTACCAAGCAGTAACTAGAATATAGAATATTCTTAACTATATAATTATATCTTATGTTATTTTTATAAATTATAAATATTATTTATTCTTTTTTAGTCATTTATTATAAAAATCTGCTCCATGTATTGTAAAACATAAAAACACAATAATTAAAAATAGAATTCTAAAAAACTCAAATAAATCCGATTTAAAAAAAAAAAAAAAATCTGATTTAAATTTTTTAAAAAATCCGATTTTTTGATTTTTAAAAAAAAAATCCTGATTTTTTTCCAACCTTGGCAAGTACACAATGGCTTTGACCAAATAAGTTTTCTAGCTTGCTATTTTAATAATATTATGATTTATTAGAGCAATGCTTGGGTGGCTTTACCTAGAACACAAACTGTGTGGCGTTTGGCTCTGAAGCATTTGAATTGAGGCTGGAAAATTATGGAAATGGATACATGCACATAGTTATACTCCTTTTCAGTAACACAGGCTGATGCCTTTCACTGACCTTTACAAGTTGAGACTGTGCTTCTGTGATAACACAGGGTTGATTTTCCAGTTGCTCAATTTTTTTCACACTGCAGTTGAGGATTGTTTCTGCTCCCAGTCCTGGAAGTATAAGAGAAGAATGCATACTGGCACAAACAAACATGAGTGATTATATGTATATACCGGGTGTCCCAAAAAGGACTGACTGATTTTAAAATTCAATAACTTGCAAACGGTGACAGATATTTAAAAAATTCTTGCAGGAGGGTTATGCATAAGGTCAAAAGTTTTATTACAGTGATTTTCAATTTTAGTTCGATTTACAAACAATAGATGGCGCTGTAAGCAATAGTCGCTAAATACAGGTTCGATTTTTGGTCCTTTATCTTGTTCCACGCAGAAAAAGGAGATGGAAATGTATTATCCGGGCCACGATGTACCAAAAATCGAGCCTGAATTTAGCGACTGTTGCTTACAGCGCCATCTATTGTTTGTAAATCGAACTAAAATTGAAAATCACTGTAATAAAACTTTTGACCTTATGCATAACCCTCCTGCAAGAATTTTTTTAATATCTGTCACCGTTTGGAAGTTATTGAATTTTAAAATCAGTCAGTCCTTTTTGGGACACCCGGTATATATCAGTACATGTGAAGATTGTATAAATGAAAAATCAACTTATTATATTAATTTAATTTCATATTTCCATTATTACTTGTTATATGCATTAAGATCCACAATTCTTACTAATATATGTTAAATATTAATTAAAATTTATATAAAAAATGGATGTCAATTTGGCCAGATAACGGATGTCGGATATTCGGCTGCAATTTAAGCCGGATATCCGGCCGCAGTATATGTTTACTTTTCTACCCCTTCCTCCCAAATCAGATTAAACATTTCTTTAAGTTATTTCTTTTAGTTAAAGAATTAAAAACTTATTATTTCAATTTCTTATGTAATAGAAAACATAAATATTAAATTTTTAATAATGATAATTAAATTCCTTATCATTAGTTGTTTAATTAGTACTATACTATTTTAATTAAATAGTAATAAATAACAATTATAATGATAAAAAATGTAAATCATGTAGGGTAGATGTAACAGTAATAGATACCCTTCAATGTTTTTGGTTTATAAAAAAAATAATCAATAAATATTCAACTTTTATTATTTTTTTCATAACTCCCCCCTTGCATGTTTTATAATCTGTGTTATTGTTCAAACTTTTAATCAAACCAATCAGAAAGCACAAGCAGAAGATGTTTTTAATTCCACTGTTATTCAGTGAAAATCTTAATGAACATGCTAATGCTAAGAGACATTTAATAAATTTATATATTTATTATTTTCTTGCAAAATTTGCGTGTTTTTGTTTTGATAGTAATTAGTAATAGAAAACATTGAATTTTATATATTAATTTGGTTACTTACAAAATTTAATTTATTTTTAAGGTTTTAAGAGCCGTGTTCATTACTGGAATGCTTAATTAGTCGATTTCCAGTAATGGACACCCTCATGTAGACTTTGTTAAAAATGTAATTTCAGTAACGTTCATAGTGCATAAAATCTTTTGATTTAACTGAATACTTGATTAATCAAATTTAATTTTTAAATTGCATTTACCAGAATGTAATAACAAATTTTTAAAAATGGCTGCTTTCTATGAAGGGGCCCTAATAGGCCCCAAATTTTGCCTTGATAGCTGTTAAAAAATGTTATTGAAGCAAAAGACGTTTGAAATAAATATTCTTAAAAATTAAATTTAGTTTAAAAATAATAATAAAATCCTTTTTTTAAATAATATTATTAGTTATTTATTTATTAAAACCACGTTTTTCATCATTGGGAACATTTATTTCAAGCCGTATGTTCGGCTGGATAATTATAATACCCGGCTACTGCCAAATATCCGGTATGTTGGCCGGATAGGCTGAATACCGGATGTTCACCGGATATCCGTTGCATCACTGATGATCACTTACCTTTGATATTAGTATGCATTTTATTAATTTTACTAATAATAATCTTAAGTTTTTATATTGTATCAAGCAGTGACCCGGAGCTGAACAATTTTTGATGCTCCCGCTCCGCTCTTAGAGAAAATACTGTGGCTACTCGATTGCAGAAAAAATGATCAATTTCAGCAAAGGAAAAAATGTGAATTTCAGCACAGGGCTATGAAGAAAAAACGTGAATTTCGTCAAAAGGCCGCGGAAGAAATGCAAATTTCGACAAAAGGCTGCGGGAAAAGACACCAATTTCGTCAAAGGGTCGCTAAAAAAAGTAAATTTCGTCAAAAGATTGCGAAAAAAATACAAATTTCTTTGTAGGATTGCAAAAAAAAAAGCGAAATTTCATCGAAAAAGGCTAGTTTCATCAAAAGACCACAGAAAAAACGAGAATTCAGCAAAGGGCTGCAATAAAACAAGAATTTCGTAAAAAGACTGAAAAAAAAAAAAAAACGCAAATTTCGTCACCGGATCGCGAAAAAAAAAATAAATAAAAGCAAAATATATCGAAGGATGGCAATTTTTTTTTGCAGAAAAACCGAAAATTCCGGCAAAGGACCGCAAAAAAATGCGAATTTTGTAAAAAGTACGAAAAAAAAATGCAAATTTTGTAAAAAGTACGAAAAAAATGCAAATTTTGTAAAAAGTACGAAAAAAAAAAAAATGCAAATTTTGTCGAAGGATCAAGAAAAAACCCTCACAAATTTAGTCGAAGGATTGCAAAAAAAAAGCGAAGGCTGAAGTATAGCACCAAAAATGATAATTTCGTAAAAGGGGCGCAGAAAAAAAACAAGAATTTCTTCAAAAGGCCACAAAAAAAAAAAAAAAAAAAAAAAAAAAAATCATGAAAAGATCGCAAAAAATCCAATTTCATTGAAGGATAGCAGAAAAACACAAATTTTGTCAAGGTATTGCAGAAAAATTGCTAATTTTGTCAAGGGATCGTGAATTTCACCAAACGACTGCAAAAAAGCGTGAACTTCATCGAAGAAACGCGAATTTAATCGAAGAATCGCAAATAAGAGATCAAATTTCGTCAAAGATTGCAGAAAAATGCGAATATCGTAAAAAAAATTGCGAATACCGTCTGGATCACAAAAAATTGCGGCATATTGTCAAAGGGCTGCGGAAAAAGCACAAATTTTGTCAAGGGATAGCAGAAAACTTGCTAATTTCGTCAAAGGGCGGCAAAAAAACTGCTCACTTTTTTGTGATTTCTCAACACTGTTCATTTTAATCTTTTCTTGTTTCATTCATATTCATGTGCAAATCTTCTCTTATATCTCCTAAATTATCTTTTACTACATATAATCTAAAAATAATTATTGCATTATTTATACTAATCTAAATTTTCTGTTTCTGGATTATGTAATATAAAGTAATCATAAAAAAAAAATAAATAAATAAAAATAAATAAAAATAAAAAAGATGGAACAAGAAATCTGTCTAAAATAATACTAGGGTAGATGCACCAGTTTTGGCCACATTGGATCAATTTGTCCAATATTTAGCCTGTGAATTAATGCTAACAAATAATAGGCATTCTTACATTTTAAGCAAACTCTCTTTTATCATTTACAATATCATTTGTTTATTTTTTGATAAAATATGACTTGCAAAAAAAAAAATAAATGTGTGAAACTGTAGTGTGTGCTCACAGGTTTTAAGATTTTTGCTTAGCTGACAAGTTTTCAGAATCTTTCAACATTAGGCACTTATTGGGTTCTATTTGTTCTGAAACAAATTGTTATTAGGTTTTATTAGGTAAGCTTTCTCTCAACTGCAATTTTACATTTAATTTAATTAATTTAACATGGGGGGTGGCCAAAACTGGTGCATTAAATTTGCTATATGTACCAGTTATGGCCATGGGGGGTGGCCAAAAAGGGTACAACATTATGTTCCACTTTTGGCCACATGATTCATTATAGAGGGAATTTTAGCCATTTAATAAATTTAAGAACATCTGGAAAAATCAATTTAATTTTGTTTTATATACCGGGTGTCCCAAAAAGGACTGACTGATTTTAAAATTCAATAACTTGCAAACGGTGACAGATATTAAAAAAATTCTTGCAGGAGGGTTATGCATAAGGTCAAAAGTTTTATTACAGTGATTTTCAATTTTAGTTCGATTTACAAACAATAGATGGCGCTGTAAGCAATAGTCGCTAAATTCAGGCTCGATTTTTGGTACTTCGTGGCCCGGATAATACATTTCCATCTCCTTTTTCTGCATGGAACAAGATAAAGGACCAAAAATCGAGCCTGTATTTAGCGACTATTGCTTACAGCGCCATCTATTGTTTGTAAATCGAACTAAAATTGAAAATCACTGTAATAAAACTTTTGACCTTATGCATAACCCTCCTGCAAGAATTTTTTTAATATCTGTCACCGTTTGCAAGTTATTGAATTTTAAAATCAGTCAGTCCTTTTTGGGACACCCGGTAGTAATGGCTTCAATAATAATAATAATAAAAGCAAGGGTAATGGCAGTTCTTATAAAAGAGATTTTGTTATTCTCTGTCCAATAGATAATTCACTTTAGAAAGAAGGACATTGTGCTAGTCACTAAAGAATGACATTGCTAAAGAAAATATAGTATTGTGTTTAGTATTGATAAAACAAAAGGGGAGGCGATATGTAATGTTTAGATATGATAAATAAACTAAAACATAAATTTTGAAAGATTTTACAACTTATAAATTAAAAAGTTCAATAAAATTATAGCATGATTTAATTGCTTGTATTTTTCCGAAAGAAATGAAGAAGTTCTATAATTTTTGCAATATTTCAGGCACACGGATTTAGAAATACTAAATATTGTGAAAATCTGGCACAGATGTCATATTCGTCCCATATTGGCGCGATTTTTTTCAGTTGCCAATTTGGCGAAAACATCAACAGCATAAACAACATAATCCGGGTTACCACATCAAGCAAAATAACGACACTTTGGCGCCAGTTAAGTACCCGTTGCGTATATGACATTGGCGTCAGAAAAAATCCACCAATATGGGGCGAATATGACATCTGTGCCGAAAATCTTTACTAGAGATATCTAAATACAAGTAAGAATGCATTTCACATTATAAAAAAAAAAAAAAAAAAAAAAAAAAAAAAAAAAAAAAAAACAGGATTCCTTTTACCAAGTTTAGAAAAGATTATGTGCTGTTAAAAAATTGCCTAGAGGGAACACTGCTCTAAGATAGGAAGTAAAATTAAGGCCATTCAAAATGTAATGCCAGCACTACAAGCTAGCAAAGTTTTGGAGTAGCCCGTTCTTGCCTTACATCACAAGTTTGCAGGACGGACACCACTTTTCTCTAATAATGTTGAATCTCAAGTAGTAGATCTAGGTACTAGAAATTGAAGTTAAAAATCAATTAGAAAAGTGGATTTTAGATATTGTCAGAATACTATTTTCTATAAAAATGGAATAACTTTTAAGATTCTGCCCAGAAAATTGTAGCCGGCAAGATAGAATCTCCATTTCAAGATGGAAGACCAGGTATGAAATGGTATGATTTGCTTCTGAAATCACACCCTAAAATAACTTGCAAAGAAGCAAGGTATTTAAATAAGGCACAAGCTAATATAAATCAAAAGATGATTTCATAACTTTTTGATGAAAATCAAACAAAAATCAGAAAATGCTTTCAAGAAATATAACCTTTTGATGAAGATTCAAGTGTTCTAAACAAGCCATAATCCATGAATAATTATAAAACTGATTAAATAGTTAATCTTTATGTCCTATAGGCACTGTTGTCCCTTTTATTAATCAAATTTAAATATATTTTTTGCTTTTTAATTGAAATTTTCAGTTAAAATCAAATTTGATGTTTTTATCAATTTATAAAGAAATTTGCAAAATTCTCTTAATACAGCAAACAAATATATGTGTGGTAAAATAGATGTTGCATAAAAATGCTTTATTTTTACTTATTATCAATTAAAATGTTTGTTAAACTACATGATATTGGAGTGGGCAAAACTGGTGCATAGAGATGGCCAAAACTGGTGTACGGGTGGCCAAAACTGGTACAAATTGGAATAAATTACTTGATGAGTTATTACTCACAATCTAAAATATTCTGTAGAAAGTCATTATAGTTAACAGAAAGACAATTAAATTTACTAAAGAATGATGTTATTATGATTTAATATGCTTTAATCGATCAAGAAACGTAAAATTTCTATTTCAAATTTTCTCTAAATGTGGACAAAACTGGTACATCTACCCTAGTTCATTTCCGAAAAATTAAAACTCCCCAATTTTTTGGGAGACTAGGCATAAATGGGTAAACTAATGTTTTGTGAAATTACTTTTCTGCACAAAAATAATTGTTATTCACAAAAATAGAACTCTAGAAAAAAAAAAAACTGGGCAGACCTAGTGTTGACTCTAAGACGCTTTAGCAGGGTGCAGCACCCGCCAGTCCTTTTTATTTCTTTTTTGCGCCCGGCGGCCCTTTTAAATACTTCTGATGCGCCCGGCGGCCCTCTTAAACCCTTCCAGTGCGCCCGGCCCTTTTAAACCCTTCCGATGCGCCTGGCGGCTCCTTTAAACCTTCCCGATGCACCTGGCTGTCCTTTTTAACACTTCCTATGCACCCTGTGGCGATTCAGCTGATCCCGGGAAAATATCGCAAATTCTAGGGATTCTAAACAAACCAGTTCAAATTTTTTTTTTTTGTGAACAAGGTACAAGTGTGACCTTTTTTTAGAATAGTGTTCCCTTTTTGAAAAATTCCCGCCCGGCGGCCCTTTTTTCTAGAGTTAACACTAAGACCCCTGATATTTCATGTCACTGAGCGAAGGTGAGTGTGAAGGTCATTTGCCTGTGAAGAAAAAATGAAGTATTAGAGATATGAACGACCTTGCACTGCAAATTGGTCCCAAGTGCAAAAGATTTGCTGATATTATGATCAGAATCGAATACAGATTTTGATGTAAATAAGCATATCTGTACTAGCAACAATTTGTCCTATTGTATGTCCTGCACAATATTCGTAAGTGTAAACTGTAGCACAATTATTTGTTTATTTTTCTTGCATTCGTTTCACTGTTTTTTAATTTTTATTTGTCAATATTACATTATACATTCTAATATTACCACTAATATCAACGGCGATCACAATTTTTTTTCCAAGACTTTTTTAATCAATCAAGCTTTTTTATTAAATCTGGATAAACATGACGTAAAATTTTGTTATCTTACGGTTCTGGTATCTATTTATATAAAATCCAAGTCTCTGTGTGTCCCTCACGATTCCGGTAGGACCGCCTTATTGAAATGTGTAATTGTTGAAAAAAGCTAATGCAGGGTTACCACAGTAGCGCCAAATGTTAGCCAACTTGGTGATAGCTGGCTAATTTGGCGAAATTCCCATTTAAAACCATTAATCTTTCATAAAGGAGGTCACCGAAATTTAATTTAAACTCCGCTCTTTTAAGATATTTTTCAAAATCTATGAGTGAGAATTTAAAGTACATCTTTACATCTTCCTCCCGATGCTACTAATAAAATAACCGCCAATAGACGACGCTGTACTGTGTGAGCTCCTAACTGCGCGATTTTAATGTGCTTTAGGTACATTTCCAGTATAGGTGCCTTGGCGAAAAAGAAAATTTGGCAACATATTTTCCGGGAACCTATCCACTGTTTCATTTTATATACACACGCACTTTTTTTAGATATTTATATGACTTATTTAACATAAAAAAGCCGTTTCTCTAATTTTATACAGAAACAGATGTAATTTGTACATAAAAACATCAATAATATACATATAAAATATAAACATATAAAGCAAACAAAAACGCTCATCAAGTTTGTTTTCATAGCTGTTTATATGATTTGACAACAAATCTCGATATTTTTCCGTTATACGGACACCATGCCAAAATGTATGCTAATGCTCCAATTATTTCTAAATGCTAAAAGATATTTGTAATTTTATGCCAGCAGTTTAATATGAGTTTTATTTTATTGCTTTATTTTATAACAGTTATTTGTTCACTTATTTTAAGTATATATTTGTGATTTAATGAAATAGTTCGTAAAAGTCTGGAATTTTCAAATGTTATATTTTTTAAATGCTCACTTTAGTATCGACAATGATTTTTCTTTTATTTTTCAAATGCTTCAATTCACGTGATTTTCATTTTGCGCCATCTATTACGCTTAGCGACAAAGGTATCCGTATAACGGAAACGAACTCAAATCTTTCTTTTTGATGCCCAAATTACACCAAGCTTTTTTTTAAAAAAACGCCAAAGCTCCTACAGTGGAAAAGTACCAAACTGTATATTATTTTGCGCTATCTGTGTTATAGTTTGTACTATAGGTAAGGGGTGTGGAGTGAAGAGTTTAAAAATTAAATATTAAAGTTTCAGCACAGATGTCATATACGCCCCATATTTATTTTATATATTATATATTGGCGCGATTTTTTTCTGACGCCAATGTCATATACAAAACGGGCACTTAACTGGCGGCAAAGTGTCGTTATTTTGCTTGATATGGTAACCCGGATGTTGTTGTTTATGCTGTTGATGTTTTCGCCAAATTGGCGTATATGACAACTGTGCCAAAGTTTCTATAAAGCAGTATAAGACTAAAAAATTAAAAATAAAATAAATGCAAAATAAGACTAAAAAAGAAAGAAAAATCATGCGTTAAGCATAGAATATGAAACACTTTCCAACACATCCTGAATGCTTTAACAAAACTCCGTTATTTGGGGAAATAAGATAACTAAGTAAACATTTTATAAGACGCATAAAAAATTATAAAAATTGATTTTAGCAGTTACCGTCCATAGCCAATAGTTTCGTTATTACATGCCACTATTTAACCAAAATTTAATTTAAACTACTCTTAAAACTACTGAAATCACATTTCCAGATATTATCATCCATAGACGGTTATGTATCCAATTCTTTGAGTGACCCTGTATATTATTTTATCTATATTCTACAAACATTTCTTAGTAAACTAAATGTAGTTCATCGTAAAAACGCATAACTCCTTTAAAAACCACCTTTAAGCAATTTACTCTCATACTCAGTAACCCTTACGAATTCCTTTGTGTAGCCCTGCATATGAACTGTAGCATTTATACACACAGTATAGTATGCATAAATGTAGTGAAACATAAAAGCGCATATCATAATTAAAAATGCATTTCTAGCAATCATTGCTTATGTACAAAACTTCGGAGAAATGTTGCTTGGCGACAAAGAAGTTTGCCAACGTATTTTCTGACAACCTATTTACTGCTTCATACTCACAAGTAATTTTTTCCATATGTATGCAATTTATTTAGGTAGTTGTTAGCTATCCCGTCGACCAGTTTCGCCAAATTATATAAATCGCCAAACCACTCGCCAAATTATACAAATTGACATAATTTTTATTTTAAACAACGAAAGATCAATTAAATTAGCAAAAAATTAATAAAAATACAAATATAACGTCGAATTAAAAATCACTTGATGACGTAAGAAACACATGATCATGTTTAATGTCAACCATTATTGGCATTTAATCTTACAATTTGGCGACAGTAATTTGGCCGACGGGATAACTAACAAGTACCTTTATTTAATGTAAAAAAAGCTATTTAACCATTTGTTAATTATTTTTTTTACCCATTTTTTAACAGAAGTAATTTTGGCACAGATGTCATATTCGCCCCATATTGGCGCGATTTTTTTCCGACGCCAATTTGGCGAAAACATCAACGGCATAAACAACAAATATCCGGGTTACCATATCAAGCAAAATAACGACACTTTGGCGAGAGTTAAGTACCCGGTGTGTATATGACATTGGCGTAAAAAAAAATCGTGCCAATATGGGGCGAATATGACATCTGTGCCGTAATTTTGCACAGATGTCATATACGCATCGGGGTTGCCGTGATTTTTCTCTGACGCCAATTTAGCAGAAATCTCGCTTTCGAATACCAGTTACTTATATATTTTTAAATTATTTGCTATCATTTTGAAAAGGAAATAACTATAATTAAATAAAAGTTTGAATAATAGCTATAGAACAAAACAGTTTATATAATTAAAAACAGAAAATAAAAGTAAATAAACAATTTATTAATAAATAAGAAACAATGGTACAGATGTCATACTCGCCCCATATTGGCGCGATTTTTTTTCGATTGCCAATTTGGCGAAAACATCAACAGCATAAACAACATAATCCGGGTTACCACATCAAACAAAATAACGACACTTTGACGCAAGTTAAGTATCTGTTGCCTATATGATATTGGCAACAGAAAAAATTCGCGCCAATATGGGGCGAATATGACATCTGTTCCGAAACAATAGCCGGGTTACCATAGCAGGCAAAATAACACCATTTTGGCGCCAGTTAGGTATCCCGGTTCATATCTGAAATCTGTGTCGTAATTTGCATATAAAAAAATAGGAACAGATGTCATATTCGCCCCATATTGGCGCGATTTTTTTCTGTCGCCAATATCATATAGGCAACAGGTACTTAACTTGCGCCAAAGTGCTTGATGTGTAAACCCGGATTATGTTGTTTATGCTGTTGATGTTTTCGCCAAATTGGCAACCGAAAAAAATCGCGCCAATATGGGGCGAATATGACATCTGTACCAAAAAATATTATATATATTTAGAAACGATTTTTTTTATGTATATAAGTGCATATATAAACAAAAATAAAAGTTCATTAGATTTGTTTTCATAGCTGTTTATATATTTTGGCAACATATCTCACTTTCTGATGCCCGAACTGCGCCAAGGTTTTTTTAAAAAGGCGCTATAATGGAAAAGGGAACAGATGTCATATTCGCCCCACATTGGCGCGATTTTTTTCGGTTGCCAATTTGGCGAGAACATCACCAGCATAAACAACATAATCCGGGTTACCACATCAAACAAAATAACGACACTTTGGCGCAAGTTAAGTACCTGTTGCCTATATGATATTGGCGACAGAAAAAAATCGCGCCAATATGCGGCGAATATGACATCTGTACCTGGAAAAGTACCTAAATAAATAATTAACAGAAATAACCAATTATAGAAACTAAAATTTTTTTTTCGAGATCAAAGAATTGTTTTTAATTTCAATTAAAAATACATATATCCTTGGATAACTTTAGTTGAAATTAGGTTCACAGCTTAATATCTCATTCCATAAACCTAAACAAACACAAGTGATTCATTCATTGTGAAACTTAAAAAAGTTTTAAATCATTGAGGTAATCATTCACAAAGTAAGTTCTCCAACAATCAATAGACAATATTCTAATGACATCATAGTAGGTAAAATTGTGGCGGTATCGTTTGTTTATGGTTTGAAATCACAAAGATTTAATTTTGTAATGTCTCTTAGTTACATTATTTTATTGTCATAGAGCTCAGAACAAAAGCATATTTTTTCATTATTTAGTTGTTAAAGACGGAAAAAAAATTATAAATGCATGATTTGAAAAATTTAAATAATTTTCTTTCTTAATAGTAAAAAATAACATCGGGAAGTAACAGCGGGTTTAAGTTAAATAAGTTTAACTGTTTAATTCTGTTGTAATATTCAAAATAACTGTATTTATTAGATTTCAGTAAACAACATCAGGGCCCGATTAAACTTTGAAGTTAGAGGAATTACAATGTCATTTCAGGACCTTTCTTTTGGAGAAGCTTTTCTAAATTTCATATATACATGGAAACACTTCAGTGTTAGAAATATTATTCTTAGGACTGACATAACACGAGAACGGCCTGCAATTTTACACAAGTTTTTGAAAGCTACTTTATATCAGAAATTTTACTAAAAACTGGTTACTTTTTTGTTATAGCGGCCCACACTATTAGGATTATGACAAGTTGCAGCCAATTTCGCCAATGTCGTAACCAAGATCGTGAAGCACACACACATAATACTATATAATACCATTTCATGAAATCGTATACGATAATTTAATAGATTTTACCTTACTTCAAGTGTAAAATTTATTTATTTTTAAGGCTTAACAATCTACATTGTCCAATATATGAATTAAAAAAATTTAAACAAAGATTGAATAGACATGACCGCAAAAAGCCTCAAATCTGCATAACACTTGGAACCAAACTGTGCAGATTAGTGGTCTTCTACTGTACACAGTTTTTCATAAATGTGTTTCGTTCTTTAAATGTGTTATTTTCATCTATCACTGCGGAACAAGCGAGAAAACTCATATTCTTGCACATGAGTTGCATATATCTTTATATCTAAATTTCCGTCATTTTTGACGGCCTACCTTTCTAGTAAATTATATTGTTTATGTTAAAAATATGACACAACAATAGCTTTCACACAATAACTGTAACTGTTGTAACATCTGTAATAATTTTTATTTTTTTATGATCCCATATGTAATTCTGCCGAATATGGCTGATTCCAATATTTCTATTAAAATAAGAAAGGAAAAGAAAACATGTTAATTTGACAATAATCCAAAAATTAGAAGTCATAAAAAAGCTTGACTCTGCTTTTAAAACAAAATTTTTATTATTTAGTTATTAATTTTTAAATTAATTTAATATTTTACATATTATTTTAATAATAATTTACTTTATTTTAAGCATTCATTATAATTTTCAATACTTAAGTACATTAAAAAAACTCTTTAAAAAATGTAAACAAAACAGTGACTAGAAATTCACAAAATTCTAAAATCTGAACAACCCCTGGTTTCAAGGTAAACAGATTTAAGAGAGTCTAGTGTATACTAACTCTTATACCAGTTTTTATATTACAGTACGAATATCGGTACTGCTGAAACATAAAATGGTAATAAATTCATCATCACTAAATAAACAATCATTTCGATTTCATAAATCAACAATATTTGAATCTAACAAGCTTTCGACATGGCCAACGGGACTACGTTATTTTTACACCGAACGATGTGTTTTTATAAGCAATATAGCTATGCGATTTATACTGGCAAAATAGACATTAAAAATAAAATGGGGATCATGTATATATCTAATAATATGCTTCCTAACTGTGTTTTCGAAATTGTAAGTGTATCTACACATTGCACATGCCGAAGTTATTGTTAGTTATGTGACTGGACAAAATAAATTTGCAAGCAATCAATTGCCTTACATAAAAAAAAGCACAATAGAATACGTACCACAGAAAATAAATCTCCAGTTATCCATTTAAACATCAAAATAGCAAAAAATGCGTAGCCAGTTCCAAATGTAAACATGTCCGCTAAATGAAAACAAACATGGAGGAAATAGATAGATGGAGTTGCAGTATGCCGTTAAAAAGGTTTGCAATATGAAACCATTTATCGCTCAAATTTAAACGTCCAAGAAAGCCCAAACAACACAAACACATGGGACGGATTTTGTATTAATAAGACGAATTCAAAGAGTTGAATTACAGCTGAAGTATATTTTAGGAAAAAATGGTACAGTTTTTAAAGTGTCTTTGTTGTGTTGTTATTTATTAAAATAAATGTTTGCTTTTAAAATAATTGGAATTGGAAAATTAACAATAATAAAATGTCAAAATAAGATTAAATAAAATATTGAAAACATTTGATAAGAACTAAAAATTGTATTATTTAAAGTTTTCTTTCTTTAACCCTTTCCAACCTAGATGAAAAATGTTTGTCTTTGGTTTGTATGGCCTTCTGGCCGAGCTCTAACACTTGTAAATATACTGGGATCACTCTGCATTTTTTATATGTTATTGACGTTTACTATAGCGTGATCACTACTGAAAAAAAAAAAAAACAATAAAATGTGTGGCACTTATAGTTCATTTGCATGGGCGGTAAAAAGTATTCTGTTACATTACGGTCAATGGGAAAAATCGTTTCAAGTGCATTTTAATGATTCTAGACGATTTAAAACATAAGGAATTTGATATTCATTTATAAAGTGCAGTAAAGCATGCATTTTGTAGAATATGGGGTTTGCAAAGCATTTATTATTCATTTACAGGGCCACACAAAAGAATTCCGTTACATAATGATAAAGGGGTTGGGGCTGTTTACAGCGATATTATGTTACTGAAATGTAATGTAATAGACATAAATTACTCAGATTTACTAGAATGTACTTGCTGTGAAATATGATGTGCATAGTAATTATCCTTCATTTACAAGGACACACAAAAGATTCGGATACAGTACTGTATCTAAAGTACTTGTCAGTATGTGACACAAATTTTGTGGGCGCTCTATCACAAGAACTAATGCACGAAATTTAATAAAAATTTATATTCATGTAGTCCCTAATATAAATTTGTGGTGATCAGTTTTTGGTGTAAATCGCCCAACAGGTGGCGCTGCATTTTTCGCGATTTCAGCAATAGCTGTATCTCAAGAACTAATACACGGATTTTCATCAAACTTCAGGTTCGGTTGGTCCTTAATATGAGTTGGTGCTTATTACGTTTTGGTGAAAATCGCCCAACAGGTGGCGTTGCCATGCTGCATTTTGTAGGTTTTACACAATTTCCGCATAGCTCTATTTCAAGAACTGATGCACGGATTTTCATCAAACTTCTGATTCAGTTAGCCCTTGATATGACTTGGTGCTGATTGCGTGTTGGTATAAATCGCCCATCAGTTGGCGTTGCTGTTCTGCATTTTTCACGATTTCCGCAATAGTTCTACCAAGAACAAATGCACGAATTTTCATCTAACTTCAGAGTTAGATGTTAACACAAGTTGTTGCTGATAGATTTTGGTGTTAATCGCCCAATAGGTGGCGCTGCTACGCTAGAATTTTCATGATTTTCTCAATAGCTCTATCTCAAAAACTAATGCACGGATTCTCCCCAAACTTCAGATTCAGTTTGACGTACACATATGTTGTCGTTTGTTGGTTTTGGTGCATCATAGGTTTTGGTGCATCATAGGTTTTGGTGTAAAGCACCAAATAGGTGGTGCTGCTAGGCTGCAGTTTGCTGGATTTACACGATTTCAGCGATAGCCATATCTCAAGAACTAATGCACGGAATTTCATATCTTTAGAATCCTCATGATGGGTATAGATTGCCATTTAATTTTGGCAGTGTGATAGCGAATTTTGAAGTATTAACATGTATGAGATAGAAGAAAGTTTTGGGAATGGTATAGATGGAAGTTTTGTTTTTCTTTTGGTATCAATTTTCTGAAAAGAAAAAGTTATCCTTGAAAAATGCATAACAATTTTGTGAAAAATAAAACTTTGTTTCGAAAGGTCAAGTCCAATTACTCAAATGCGAGCCAAGCATTTATTGATAATAATTTCATTCTTACAGCTAAAATTTTCCTGTCAGGGAACTTATTATTTTGCAAATAATGATATGTTTCAAAACTCAAGTAATTCAAACTGATTAATGGAGTTCCTTTGATGGAATGAAATTTTGTGATTGCGCTTCAAATAGGCCCCCATTTTTGACTGTATCAATAGCTACTAATTTAGATAAACGTCTTTATTTGTTTTTAACAGCATATTAATAATTGCATGTAAACAGATAAAATATAATGATGGAAGCATTCTTTTAAAATTATGTATGAAAACTTAAATTACAAATATTATTCGAAAATCTAGATTTTCAAGTGCAAACGATTTTCGGACAATAACGAAAGAATGTTACCCTTTTAAGTAAAATCTTAAAAGACGCTTCTGATATTTATATTTAAAATACATATGATTAAATAATCAAATAATTCTGTGAAGTGATATATTAGTATCTTTGATACATTCTGATCTAGTACTACATCCTATAACAGCGCATAAGTCATCTTTTATCGAAATTTTAATCATATCTTGAATAACAATTTCCGACGGTAAAAAATGAAAGCAAAGAAATACAGGTTTAAACCAGTTTGAACTGATAGGAGTATCAAAGCACGTGGTTTTGTTTGGGCTTTCTGTAGCGGATTTTAGGGTTACTTTTTTGGCGTCACCCCCAACCATCTTACTGCACCTCCATCTATCTCATTCCTCCATGGAAAACAAACAAGCAGCGTCGCCGTGCGATTGCGATGGTGTTGCCACACATAACTTATTAAAAACTAGACAATGATTGTTAAAACCAAACGAACTCCATGGACCTGACGTCATAATCGTCTGCTTGTCTTTTGTCAGCTCGTTTACTACGTTGTATGCTTATTACTTGCAATTTAGCAGTTTCATAATTTATTGTTATTTGTTAATTATTTAATTTTTATTTTACAGTGTAATAATGTCATACTGACCCCATTTTAGGTCAGATCCGAATTAGGTTTATACAGTAATATAATTTAGATTCAGTATTAGAAAAAAATAATAATAATATAAGAACTGTGTCCATCATTTGTGATTGGGGAGAGGAGATGGAGGGTTGCAGCCATCATCATACTCACGCTACTCAAGGGGTGAGGTGGGGGGCGACTATGCTTCTGCTGCACTTAAAACCAGTGTTGAATTCAGACACTTTTTTCGAGGAGGAATTTCTTTGGCTCCGGGGGGTACATTATAGAGTTCCGGGGGGGGGGGGATCTCATTTCTTCGTGGGGAGTGTCCTCCCGGGCCACCTCTGAAATCAATACTGCTTGAAACAAAATTAAGAAGAAAATTGCGTATTCCCTCCTCTCTCACTCACACACACAAAATAATCTTTAACGATTTTTTAAATTGCAAAATACGTTAGGAAAAATACTGCATACAGCCTCTCAATATTTATTCCGTTTGCAGGAACACGGGATCTCAAGTTAAGGGGGACATCTGTTTTGAGTGAAAGGAACGTTTCATTGTAATAAAATGTTCCAACAATGTGAAAAATTCCCTGATGCCAAGAGCAACACAGTTATATGCTCTGTGCCAAGAGTGTTTAGCAAGATGGAGTCGAGTAAAAGGGGGGGGGGGATCTGAAAAAAAAGATAACATTTTTACCTTTGGATCTCACTTTTATCCCTTTTTCATTTTTTTTTCCACTAAAAAATCCAAACTTGAAGAGAAGGACGAGTAGTCCTGTAGAGTGTACAAAGTACCTGGTACAAATGGTACAGGCTAGATGGTACAAAGTACCTGAGCACAGCTCTCCTACGGCGACCGGCTTCGGTCCTTGTTTAAAAATAAAATAGCAAAACAGTATAATCGTACTTTTTTACGTAAAATTTTTAGTTAAAATATCTAATAAATAATACAATTATAAAGTCAAAATTTTCTGTTTTTTTATTTACCTCTCTATAACGGAATCCTAGTTCAAACGGAAACATTTCGTGATCCAACCAAAAGGATATTATGCAATTATACTTCCTAAGGCGGAAACAACCCGTCTAAGACGATAGTCTTGCTGAGTGTTTACATTTCGTCTTAGCAGGTTTTATTGTATTATATTTATGTTCTGAGAGGAGTAGGGCCCGCATTCGAATTACTAAAGGGACCCGCGGTCGCTCTGTACGGCCCTGGTGGGTGATACACGATAACTCTTCTCTCTTAAATGCACCAATTCCCGACGGAACCGGTTTCGAAAGTGAAAGTAACTTTTAAAACATAAAGAAGTCAAGAAAGGAGGGGGGGGGAGCTAAAAAAACTTTTTTTTTACTTTTGTATTTTTGTTTTCAATTTTTTTTCAATTTAGCAGGTTTTACTGTATTATGCTTACATTGCGAGAGGAAGGGCCGCATTCGAATTACTATCAGGGCCCGCGGTCTCTTTGTACAGTCCTGGGGGGGGGGGGGAATTACACGACAATCCTTCCCTTCTAAATGCACCAATCTCTAATGTAACTGTACGCTTGTTACGATGAATATTTTAAAGTGGAATTGAATTAAGTATGAAACTCATTCCTACCTAGAGGTTACAACCCTACCCCCCCCCCCACATGCTCCTATTATTTTTGTACTCTTTATTTTCACGAATTTATGAGCCTTAGAAATAATCACTATATACATGCATGCATGCATGCAAAAAAATAATAATAGTAATAATAATAATCATAATAATAAATAACATTTTAACTTACCCAACTGATCTTGAAATCCGCACTGATTGCAATCAAGACTCCTTATGATACTCGTCATTGTAACAAAGAAGGCGATGATTTCGCAAGTGTGCCCAAATGTATTCTCAATGTGTTCTCAAATGTGTTCCCAAGTTCAGATCCTGAGCAGAACACTTTTGGTACACTTTCGGAACACTGTCAGAACACTTTCTTTATAGCGGAACACTTTCGGAACACATTTCAGCACACATTAAGGTAACTGGAACACTTTTAGGTAGCTTTCTTTACAAAAAAGCTACCTATTGCAGCCGTTCGGAGGAAAGCGATTTCAAAAAATTTTGGTATATTTTCATCGATCATGACCCCCAGACCCCGAAACCACCCTCCGTTCAAAATTGATATATATATATATATATATATATATATATATATATATATATATATATATATCTGACATATGTCACACTGTAACTCCCGTAATTATGAACCGATTTCGATGTAATTCGGTGTGTACATAGTACATACCAATGTCTCGACCGAGTTCGTTGGCCAGCTTCATCCGACGTTTTGTTTCAAAATGGCGGCCATTTAAAATTTTTAAAAAAATTTAAAACTTGAAATGTCGTACCAAAAAATTAAAAATGGAAAAATATTTTTTTCTTATGTATTTGACCTTTATACAAAGATTCCAGAGCAGTTTTTGTTTCGTCTATATCTTAAAAAATGGCTGAGTTATAGCATTTTGAATTTCTAGCGTGGCTGACAGTTTGAAACGTCCTGAACTTTGTCACGCGATAAAAGGCGTATTTATGAACCGATTTGGATGTAACTTCGTTTATACATAGTACATACCAATGTCTCGACCGGGTTCGTTGGCCAGCTTCACCCGCCATCTTGTTTAAAAATGGCGGCCATTTAAATTTTTAAGAAAAATTTAAATTTGAAATGTGGTACCAAAAATTGAAAATTGAAAAAATATTTTCTTCTTATGTGTTTGACCTTGATAAAAAGATTCGGGAGCAGTTTTTGTTTCGTCTATATCTTAAGAAATGGCTGAGTTATAGCATTTTGAATTTCTAACGTGGCTGACATTTTGAAACATCCTGATTTTTCTCACGTAATAACAGGCGTATTTATGAACCGACTTGGATGTACCTTGGTGTGTACATAGTACATACAAATATCTCGACGGTGTTCGTTGGCCAGCTTCATCCGCCATCTTGTTTCAAAATGGCGGCCATTTAAAAAAATAAAAAAAAATAAAATTTAAATGAGATACCAAAAATTTGGAAAATGAAAAAGATTTTTTTTGTATGTGTTTGACCTTAATAGAAAGATTCCGGAACAGTTTTTCTTTAGTCTATATCTAAAAAAAAATGGCTGAGTAATAGCATTTTGAATTTCTCTTGTGGCTGACATTTTAAAACGACCTGAATTTTGTCACGCGATAACAGGCGTATTCGTCTATTTCGATGTAAGAAGGCATGTGGATAGTATACATCAACACCTCGACCAAATTCGCTGGCCAGATTCATCAGCCATCTTGTTTCAAAATGGCGGCCATTAAATTAAAAAATATAAAAATATTTAAAGTGAGGTGCAAAAAAATTAGAAATTGAAAAAGGTTTCTTTCTTAAGTATTTGATCTTGATATAAGGATTCAGGAGCATTTTTTGTTTGTCTTTACCTTAAAAAATGGCTCAGATATAGCAGTTTCAATTTCTATTGTGGGTGACATTTTGAAAAATCTGATTTTTTGCATGCGACAGCACTGCTATATATTAACCGATTCCGATGTGAGTGAGCATGTGCACAGCAATTACTAAGGTCTCGACCAAGTTCACTGCTTAGTCTCATCCACCATGTTGTCTTAAAATGGCAGGCACTTTAAGAAATTGCCGAATTTGGCAGCCAAATATAAGTTACTTTAAAGAAAAGGAGCTTGGATAAAGCTGAGTAATTTCGCGAAATTCTCATTCATTATATTGATAAAAAATAGTATTGAATCTCCTATATTCGGTCTCCACTAAATCGAGCTTCGTGTGTTTGCATGATATAAGTTGGCTTTTTTAAAATAAGGATTATGAAAGCTACCTCTTCCTCCCGGCACTGGCCGGAAGGACTTTTTTTTAATCAAAGTGTTCCAAATGTGTTCTCAATGTGTTCTGGGAATTTGCAGTGTAATATCTTAAAAGACTAGGCTTCTTTGTGAATATTGTGAATTATAAAGTGAAACTGGCAAAGCTGTATGTTTGCTTCAGATCATAATTGCATTTTGAACAAGAATTTCAATATATATATATATATATATATATATATATATATATATATATATATATATATATATAAATAATAAGCACGACTCAGCAGGGGACGCTCGTAGCTTCAGGGCCCTTAGGCTTCCCTTACCGCTTTTCGGTGTCTTTAATTTGTGTAATTTCCCTTTTAAATTTGTCCGGTTTTATTGTGGAATTTATTTTTCAACCTGGCTTCAGCTAGAGTCTCTTATACTCGGGACGTTTCTGGGGTCCTATGAACCTGGCTCCCGCAAAAGAGTCGGAATGGGAGTAGAATTAAGGGCTGCGGACGGAAAGGGGCCGCTCGTAGCTGTTATTGTTATAAATTTTTTAAAAAAAAGTACGGAAAAAAATAAAAGAGCTGTTATGAAAATTACACGGTAAAAATGATCTTATCAAAACTTTTTTCAATTATACACGGTGGCCATCGAATACATGGGCCAAACTGTAAGGGAAGGTAACGTATATAAGAAGTAATTTTGGTATACCAATGTGGTGTCGGAAATGAAAAGTTTTGTCGAAGAACAAGAAATGCGAATGAAAAAAAAAACGAGCGTTTTACTGACATAACAATTACAGAAAGTGCTCAAATGTGCTACTAGGAGCATGTAGCAAATGATTTGCATACCTTTTTGCAGTACCAAGTATATCAAGAATATTTGCAGCAACGACTGAATATCTTGTAATGAGATCTTTATCAGAGACAAAGGTGTCTCATAGATGGGACACCTGGAACATTCAAAGGGGTTTTCCAATCACATCCCTCATAGCATGCATGGTCACGGAGACGTCGTTGTGACGTAACTGTAAGTAACTGTGATCACGTCACATCTGTGACCAAAATGCCACCACTCAGTGATGTCACATTGTGACTGAGATGTGAACTTCTTAGAAAACTTTAAAATATTACGAAAATTCTTCAAAACATATTATTTACTGCAAAATTATATTTTTCTAGCAGTTAAAAATTTGTGACGTCATTGTTATGTCATTGCATGTAACATACGTCACGTCACATATGTGACAAAAAAAAACCACCATATTGTAAGTCGTAGTACGACAAAAATATGAACTTTTAAAATCTTTGAAAATGAAGGGAAATATTTTAAACGGTATTTTAAACAGTCCCGAGTTACAGCGGCAGAAGGAATGAAAATATATTAGTGTATAGCAATTGGTAAATTCTGTTACGAAAGGGGGGGGGGGGGACATAATACACTGGTTTCCAAAAATTAAGGAAAAATCACAAAAAGAGCAACAACTCGTTCAAAAATTAACCTATTCGTATGAAATTTGGATATGTTGTTAACTAAAAGATGCTGATTAAAATTACAAAATGCGAATTAGTGGCGCTGCGGTCAAATTGCGTCATATGTGCGGAGCATAAAAATGCATGCTAGAGAGTACGGCTGCTGGTGTCGCTGTGATTATGAGAGAAGAACACTGAGATAGCCAATTCATTAGTATGACCTT
Organism: Maratus speciosus; assembly: GCA_963932465.1. NCBI lineage: Eukaryota > Metazoa > Arthropoda > Arachnida > Araneae > Salticidae > Maratus > Maratus speciosus. The sequence goes on along the minus strand of OZ010789.1, from coordinate 595,922,191 downwards.
AAGGTATCACTTGTTCGCCTAACTGCGATATAGAGCTATTGGAAGATTGGATGTAGGCCAAAGTCAGACAGTGGTGGCCAGATGGCTAAATGTGAATCCTTCTGCTGCTCATAGGCTTTGGTAACACTTTCAAACCACTGGTTCGGCCTCCAGAAGGTTCAGCGAAGGACGAGCAATAGCTACGACAAGCACAGATGACCGATATTTGCGGTTATGTATACGAAGGAATAGAACCACAACACCCTCTCATCTTAAATCCGTCCTTTCTGCAGTCACTGCAAGGTTAGTATTAACGTCTACTGTGCGTAGAAAGCTTCATGAAGGTGGTCTTTACGCGATGCGACCAGATATTTGTGTACCATTCGCCTCATGTCTCCGAAGGGAACGTTAAAAGTGGGTACGTCAGCATGTCCACTGGACGGCTGATGAATGGTTGCGTGTTCTCGTCACAAATGCGTTCCTGTTTAGTCTCGAAAGTGATAGTAGGCATTGTTAGATTTGGAGAGAACAGGGAACACACTATCATCCATCAAACATTCGTAAAAGAGATTCGTATGTAGGAGGCAGTGTCTATGTTTGGGATGGTATATCTTTGGCGGACATACAAACCCCCATGTCTTTCCACGTGGAACTGTGAATGCTCACGTCTATAGAGATGACATTCTTGATGCTTACGTGCACCCTTATACCGGTGCAATAGGCAAAGATTTCCTGAAGACGATAACGCTAGACCGCACAGGGTTCACATCATAGAAGATTATTTTCAGCACCAAACAATTCAGCGCCTGGAATGGCCAGCGCGATCACTGAACTTGAATCCCATTGAGCATCTTTGGGATGGTTTAGGAAGATGTGTCTCTGCTCTGAATTCCCCTCCTCGTACCCTTGCCATGCTCACAACTGCTTTACAAGAGAAATGGCTCGCACTTCCCAGCAAACTTATCGATCGCATAATTGACAGTATCAAACTTCGCTGTATGTGCTGTATTGCTTCTAGGGGTGATCACACTCCATATTAAAGGTACTTTTCCTATACCAAACTGCGACTTTTATTTTGTTTATTTTATAATTGTATTAATTTCTGAAACACCACAATCGTCTGGGAATTTCTTTTAATGTTATTTTATACCTTACTATGTGTTGTAAATTGTGTCTCAGTTTAATTAAAATCTACTTGTAACATTTTGAGTAATCGCTACTTTTGTTGTTTTTCCTTAATTTTTGGAAACCAGTGTATATAAAGTGCATGATATAAGCATTAATAAACTAAATTTTCATGCTATATTTTATCAATTTGATATCTAAGACAGTGAAAGTATACTTTTTTCATGATTTCAATTTTATCTAGCATTGCAATTTAATATAATAATCCCTCACTGATTGTTATTATTATAAAAAAGTGTTTCTCGGAAAAATGGTACGTGCTGGAGCAATTTGGATAACATATTTAGAATTAGAAGTATTAAATCTGTACACTTTACATATTTAGTTTGCAGGGAGGAATTTTTATTTTATTTTTTTGCCAACCAGTGGTATTCGAAACACTTATGTGGTTTCAAACTAAAAATTTTCTATTACAGTTAAGTCTGTAGCTTTTAATGTGCACGTAGAAAGAGTCTTCAGAGTTTAGTCATATATGCATTTCTTGCTTTATAATTTGCATTCAAGTCATATTTTTTCCGTTTAGTGTTTAACTATATTAAGTAACTATTTTTTCAAAAATTCTACTTCTTTCAGACTTTTTAAATAAAATTAACATTTTCCAAAAATAAAAGAAATACACAAAATTTATGCAAAACCTATGATATAATTAATTATTCGTATTTCAAATTTGTATTTTAGAGATATGACTTTAAAAAAAGTTATTTTACAAATTGTTTTATTTTACAGAAAACGTGTGAATCAAACTTTACATTAAAAAGCAGGAGCTTGTGGTTCATTATTACCATTAATTTGATTTTTACACATTTTAAAAATTTAAACAATGTTTTATCTAATAAACTCTGATTATGAATATTATTATTATTATTATTATTTACAAAAAAGAAACTTTACAATACATTTTAACATAAATATTTGGTACTGATAAAAAGAAAAGGTAAAATACATTGGAAAATTCTTCAAATAGAAAATTTTAAATAAAGACACTCTCATTGCGCATCCAAATCTTTTCTTGTTAGTATTTGAATCCCAATGAAAAAGGCGTGAGTAAGTTAGATAAATTTGGGACTTACCCGTTCTTCAGGATACTTATCTATTTCGGTGTAAATCCACATTTTGTGTATTCCAATATAATGGTTTCCCAATGTAATGTGTTAGTTGTCATAATTTTAATCAACCACTCTTTATAACCTCCTTTGACAAAAAATTGTAGACTATTATATCAAATGAATAAGCAGTGGTAACACTTTAAGCTATTTAATTCACTTTGTTTAAATTGTGAAAAAGAGAGAGTATTTTTCATCCCTCTTCTCTGTAATAACTACATTTTCAGAATGAAAAAATATTTACATTATAAGATAATAAATCAGTAATAATAATTGTAATAGCAATATCATAATAATAATAATAAATCAATTTAATGTCTATGAGTCACTCAACAAGTCATTATCTTTATCAAGGTTTTCAAGGTTAAATACATTTTTCACATTTGAAAAGATTTATGGCTGAGTTGAAATGACGCATTATTTATGTAACTGAGGAAATTATCTTTATCACGGCTAATTAGCTTGATTTATATCCATCAACTCCTCCTTAATTTCTGAAGTTTCATTCTCACACAAATTTAAGTTCCTTCTATGGGTTTGAAAAACAGGTTTGGGAACTGGTTTCGTAAACAGGTCTGCTATCATCAATTTGGTTGGGCAGTACTTTAGGTTGATAGTCCCTTCTTGCTTTAGTTGTTTTATCAGGTGGAACCTAATTTCAATATGTTTAGTCTTACTTGAGTGCTTTTCTAATTCTATCATCTTGATCGTGGACTGGTTGTCTTCATATAGGTCTATAGGTAAGGTTTGCTTTAGGTTTAATTCTTCCAGTAGATTGACTAGCCACTTTATTTCAATTGCTGCATTTGATGCTGACACATACTCGGCCACTTCCGATGATAATGCAATGCAGGATTGTTTCTTGGTCGACCATTGTATGGGATTACTTCCTAACATGTATAGGTTCCCACTCGTTGATTTTCGTGAATCTACATCTCCTCCCCAATCTGCATCCGCATAAACTTCAAGTATCGGTTTCTTTTCTCCGCTCAGAACTAGACTATAATTTTTTGTAGTCTTTAAATATCTTATCTCTTTTTTTACTGCATTCCAGTCTTTCATTCTTGGTGATTCATTTCTTCTGCTAAGAATGTGTACTGCTGCACAGATGTCAGGTCTGCTTATAGTTGCTAGATATAGAAGTGCTCCTATGGCTTGTCTGTAATATGTGTTGTTTGTTAAAATGTTATCCTCATCATTAAAGCGTGTGTAATTTGTTTCCATGGGTGTGCTACACGGTTTTGCGTCTTGCAAGTTAAATTTATTGATTAATTCTTCTATTTTCTGAGTTTGATTTATCATGTAGCTTTTATTTACTTTTTTAATGTTCATAGATAGGTAGTTACTGATGTCACCTAAATCTTTTAGCTCGTATTCTTTATTTAAGCTTGCGATTACTTCCTCTATTATTTCGTCTTTTCCAGCAATTAAAATGTCGTCTACGTATGTTATTATGTATGTTGTGTTATCGCCCCTTTTTCGCGTAAAAAGGCATGAGTCAAATTTGCTCTGACTGAAATTCATCTTTTTTAGTGTGTCTGTGATTTTATTATGCCACGCTCTCGCGGCTTGTTTGAGTCCGTATATGGCTTTGTTTAGCCTACATACTTTATTTTCCTCATTTGGTTTAGCGAAACCTTCTGGTTGTGACATATATATCTCCTCCTCAAGCTCTCCATGTAAGAACGGGGTGTTAATATCGATATGTTTTACATTTAAATTTTGATGCAATGCTGTTATTAATAATGCTCTTATTGTTGTATATGACACGACTGGTGCATAAGTTTCATCATAATCCTCCCCGAATTTTTGTGAATATCCTTTTGCAACTAAACGTGCTTTGTATTTTTGGATTTTTCCTGTGTTGTCGCGTTTTAGTTTGTAGGTCCATTTGCAACCTATTATTCTCCTATTTGGTGGAGGTTCTACAATTGACCAAGTTTTGTTTTTCATAAGGGAGTTCATTTCGCTTTTCATTGCATCTATCCAATTTTGTTTATCCTTAAAATTTTCCATGTTTTCGATTTCCTCATAATTTTTTGGTTCAGTAGCGTTTTCGTTCTTAACCATGTATATTAACCTATCAGGAGGTACACCTTTATTAATCCTTTCTGATCGTCTAAGTTCTGCTACTGGTTGATTGGACGTGGATGGTGTCTCATTGCTATTTGAAATTTCTATTTCTACAAAGTTTTCGTTAACCCGATTTTCATCTTGTTTTGGTTTGTTTTCTACTTTCTCGTTTCTATATTTAAATTTGTTTTCGAGAAATTTAACGGTTCTCGCGATCTTTATTTCATTTCCTCCTACATATATTCTATATCCTTTGGATTCATTATCATATCCGACGAAAATTCCCTCTATAGCTTTATCGTCCAATTTTTGTCTTCTGGCTTTACTGATATATGCGAAGGCTTTGCAGCCAAATACCCTAACGTAACTTAAGTTTGGCTGTCTGTTTGTCCATAACTCGTATGGCGTCTTTTCATTTGCTTTTGTCGGTAGTCTGTTTTGCAAGTGATTTGCTGTGCAAATTGCTTCCTCCCAGAACTTTAATGGTAAATTTGATTCACTTAACATTGTCCTTGCCATTTCAACTAACGATCTATTTTCCTCTCTGCCACACCGTTCTGGCTTGCGCAATATGGAACTGTGTGTTGATGTTTTATCCCATTAGCCCTGAGGTAATTTTCTATTTCATCTGATGTGGATTCCCCTCCGTCATCTGTTCTAATTGCTTTCGGTTTTTCTCCAAATTTGTTGTTAATTAACGCGATGAATTCTTTAAGTTTTTCGTAAACTTCACTTTTTCTAGACAATAGATATATGATCGTAAATCTTGAGTAGTCAGAAAGTATGATTAGAGTAAAAGTCAAAAAGTATGATTTCCCCCCTATTGTCGGTGTTTGAAAAGATCCGCACACGTCGGAGTGAATGAGCTGGAGTCTTTTAGTTGCTCTATACTCTGCAATTTTTGGATAGGGTTCATCAGTTAATTTTGCCTTAATGCACGGTTCGCAATCTATGTTATGCTTACAGTTGTTTATTTGGATTCCTGTAGCTAATTCCTTTTGCGTAATTTCTTTAATTGATGTTAGATTTCTATGTCCTAACCTACGATGCCATAATTCTAGGCAATTTTTGTTGTTGCAGCTTTGTGCTACGTTTGCATAGTTTTGGAATGCCAACTGAACTTCGTATAGGTTATTTACTTTTCGCGCTTCTAAGCATATTTCTCCGTTAAGCTTGAACATACATTTGTCATTTCTGAATATAATTTCACATCCATTTTGCGTCGCTTTGCTAACCGATAATAAATTTGTTTCGATTTCAGGTACTAGTAATACATCTTTAAGTGTTATTTCATGAACTTTGTTGTCTGATGTTCGCGTGTTTATATTTACGTCACCTGACCCGTAACTGATAAGTTTTTTCCCGTTTGCGATGGTTACATTTGTTTTTTCGCGTGATCTTATTTCTGTAAACATTGATTCTGAACACACAATATGGCTTGAGCTGCCACTGTCTACTATAAATGTTTTGTTTTCTATTCCTTGTGTTATAAAGGCGTAATTTTTATTTTCGCTCGCCCTCCTTGTATTGTTTTCATTTTCAGAGTGACTGTACCTACGGTTTGATTCTGGTGTTTGTTCCCTTCTAAAATTGTTTTCACTCTTTTGAAAAACTAGTGATGTAGAGTAATGTTTTTTGTTTGGTCTAATGTGTTGATTTTGTGGTGTATTTTGTGTTTTGGCTTTATTATGCCAACATTCCTGGGTATAATGGTTTCTCATCCGACAATTGGAGCAGTATTTATTACTTGTTTTGTTGTTGTAATTTTTCTGTGTTTTAAATGCTCTGGCAGGATTTTCTGTTCTCTCATTATTATCATATCGTCGGTTATATTCGTCAATAAGTTTAGACTTAATAAATGATGGTATGAGTTGATTTTCTTCTCTCGACTCAAGGGCAGTAATAAGAGTATAATAAGATTGGGGTAGGGAGCATAATAACAGTGCAGAAATGTGGTTATCATTTATAACTTCTCCTATGGCCGCTAATTTATCTACTAATTCCATTATTTTTGTAATATGATTAACAACGTTGCCACCTTCCGCTAATTTAATCCCGTAAAGGTTTCTTAAGAGATAAAGTTTGCTAGACAAATTATGTCGCTCATGGATTTCACGCAAAGCTTGCCAAGTTTGTCTGGCTGTCTGTAAATTTTTAACATGAGTAATCTGACTATCATCAATTGTTAGATTAATTAAAGCACGGGCTTTCTTATCACTTTTGGACCAAGCGTCCGTAATTGGATTAGGCGGTTCTTCCGTAATTACATGAAATAAGTCTTCTTTAGTTAACATCATTTCTGCCTTAAATTTCCAAATCGAGTAGTTCGTAGCTGTAAGTTTTTCAATTGCTAAATTATCTTTAGAAGCTGCCATTTTCTTAACTTTTGATTACTTACGTGTTATCGTAAAAAGTTCTTCCAACTTTTCTTTTTGAAAGTTTAAAAGTTTATTTATCAAATATCTGATTTTTCAGATTTCAGTGGAGGCTATTTAATTTATTTATTTTTATTCAGTGATCAGTCTCATAATCTTGTTAGTATTTGAATCCCAATGAAAAAGGCGTGAGTAAGTTAGATAAAATTGGGACTTACCCGTTCTTCAGGATACTTATCTATTTCGGTGTAAATCCACATTTTGTGTAATCCAATATAATGGTTTCCCAATGTAATGTGTTAGTTGTCATAATTTTAATCAACCACTCTTTATAACCTCCTTTGACAAAAAATTGTAGACTATTATATCAAATGAATAAGCAGTGGTAACACTTTAAGCTATTTAATTCACTTTGTTTAAATTGTGAAAAAGAGAGAGCATTTTTCACCCCTCTTCTCTGGAATAACTACATTTTCAGAATGAAAAAATATTTACATTATAAGATAATAAATCAGTAATAATAATTGTAATAGCAATATCATAATAATAATAATAAATCAGTTTAATGTCTATGAGTCTCTCAACAAGTCATTATCTTTATCAAGGTTTTCAAGGTTAAATACATTTTTCACATTTGAAAAGATTTATGGCTGAGTTGAAATAACGCATTATTTATGTAACTGAGGTAATTATCTTTATCACGGCTAATTAGCTTGATTTATATCCATCAATTCTTTCCAAATCTATTGTACCGAAATCGTCTGCGCGAGATATAACCCCAGAAAAAAAATAAGGGAAAACGTGGGAAGCCAGGAAGTTACGTCACTGTTTAGAACATCGCCACTTCTACAATAGTTTTTTTAAGATAAGAGAATGACAGCTGCCATTTTAGGATATACGGATATTATTATAGAAACATAAACGTAAGTCTTATTTAATTTAAATATTTTTTTCTGATGCGTTATGATTTAAATAGTTTTATGTTATATTAATAACGGACTGATCTGGATTTGTTTTCAGAAGCAAAATTATCCTATTTGATAACGTGAATGAAAATATCTTAATCTGTCATCACTTGAAAAAAAAAAAAAAAAAAAAAAAAAAAAAAAAACATAGCTGTGACTGATTTATGATTACATTCATAGGGAAATTAATGAAAACATCAATTTTCAGTTACTTAAGATTGAAAATGTGTTGAGACAATGATTTGGAGGTTTTTTTTTCGGCATCTTACTGTTTTCTAATTACTAACACTCATAGATTATATAGATATTCGATTATTATGATATTACGAAATGTTTTCAGATTAGAAATTAGCATTATACTGGGAAAATGTACTTTTACATATTACAGTAGTGAAACTTTTGAAAGAGTTTTCTTTTAGTGCTAATAATATTTTTAATTATTTTTTTAAATCCTAAATCTTCATACCAATGTTTTCAGATTTAACATTTGTCAAAATTATAAAACAATAGGAATTACTTATAACATATGGAAAGATTTTTGAGATATTGTTAAATGTAATAATGCATGTAATTCATCTATTGTAGTTTGTTGTTGTTTAATAGTACAACTATAAATATTAATTATTATTTTTAGTGTTTTTCAAATTCGTATATTTATTTTTTTAAATTGTTTGTAAGCATTTTTCTGTTTGTGATTTTAATCAAACATTTAATTATAGACATTTTGAATCGATTATTAAAATTTCTTCTATTATAAACTCATTTTCTACGTTTATGATACAAGTAATTATTGGCACTAAAAAATAAAATATGATATTTAAGCATTGAAATAAAGTGTTTTTCATGCCTGATAGGAAGTTATAGATTAAACTGCTTTAGTATATATATTTTTTAAGATCATATAATAAAGGATACATAATATAGGATACAAAGTTGAAAAGTGCTTATGACTTCGTTTTGTCTCTCCGTCTGTCCGTCTAGCAATCTGTCCGCGCTCTAACTCTCGTAAATATACTCGGATTCCCTGAAATTTTTGCATGTTATTGACGTTTACCATAGCAGGGTCCCTATTTGTAATGAAGTTTGTAGCATGTTTAGTTCATTTACAAGACAGCCAAAAGTATTCCGTTACATTACGGCCTATGGGAAAAAAATCGTTTCAAATGAATTTTAAGGATTTTCAAAGAGACGCTTCACGCTTTCAAAGAGAATAAAATCGATATGAATTTATGAAGCGCACTAAAATATGCATTCTGTTGACTATGCGATGCAAAGAATAGTTATTATTCATTTACAGGGCTAAAAAAGAATTCCAATACATAATGATATAGGGATGGAGGGAATTGTTTGCTGCGTACTTTAATTATGTTAATCTGTTTCATATATAATGAAATTGATATACGTCGCTGAGGTTTACATACTATAAATAATTTCATGTATAATACGAATAATACGTATATAGCATTTACAGGGACACATTATATAAAATATTTCAGATACTATATCGTATCCGAAGTACTGTACATTAGCGATGACGGCTGGAAATGCATTTTTAATTATGATATGCGCTTTTATGATTCACTATATTTATGCATAGTATGTAGTGTATATAAATGCCATAATTCCTATTCAGTGCTACACAAAAGTATTCGTAAGTGTTACCGGATATGGGTGCAAATCGCTTAAAGGTGGTTTTTAAATGAGTTAGGCTTTTTTTTCGCTGAACTGCATTTAATTTACTAAGAAATGTTTGTAGAATATAGATAAAATGATATACAGGGTAACGTAAAGAATTGGATACATGGCCGTCTATAAATTATAATTTCTGGAAATGTGATTTTAGCAGTTTTAAGAGTGTCTTAGTTTGAATTAAATTTTAACTAAATAGTGGCGTGTAATAAAGGTTCTAGGTAAACTACAGGGTTGTACAAAAGTACTCAAGTATGTTTCCATGTATTAGTATAATTTGCTGAAAGAGAATTTCATCCTGCTAGGCGTTTTCTTGCTAAACTAAATTTTCCTATTATATAGTATATACACTGAATATATAGTTATACACCGAAAAAAATGGGTACTCAAAATTGAGTAAAAAGTACACAATTTTAAATGCGTCACATACTCAAAATTGCTCCGAACCAAATGTACTCAAAGTTGAGAAACACATGTACTAATTTTTTATTCCATGGTTGTGATCAAATATGAATCGTTATGTACTTCCCCCCAACCCCCCCCCCCTAAAAATTAAAGTAAAAATGTACTGACATTTATTTCCCGTTCAAAGTTATTAACAAGAAACGCGTAATTGATTATTTATTAAGAAAAATAGCAAAATTCTTAACAAGATACTCAAATCGAATATTTTTATGACAAGAGCAATATTTCCAAGCCCTTTTAAATCATTTTAAAATACTGTGCATAATTTAATATTTACATTAATAAACATCATTTATGCCGCCAAAATGAAATGAACCATTACAGGGTACAAAATTATTCTTTTGTTTGGGTTTGATAACATGTGATGTTTCAAAATAGAGAAACCATAGGTTCATTTTTGATCCAAAAATATTCATTTCGATATGAGTACATCGGTTTACTCATTTTTGAGTACTTGATTTTTTTCAGTGTATCAACCTACAGATCAAATACAGGGCTGTTCAAAAGAATTGGAAAACATATTTTGCTATGGACGGTAACTGCTGAAATCAGTTTTGCAAATGTTTCATGCGTTTTCTAAAATGTTTACTTAGTTATCTTATTTACGGTATTTTCCTAAATTACGATATCTTGTTAAAGCATTCAGGAAGTGTTGGAAAGTACTTTATAATCTATGCTTAACGCATGATTTTTCTTACTTGTTTTTTCTATTTCCGAGATCAGTCTTTTCCTATAAAACATACCAAATCTATTTAGCTCATATTCACAAAATACAATGTACGCGGGAATAAAAAATTTTAATAAATATGGCTTATCAAACCGTTATATAAATAATAGTTATATTAATATCCGTTAGACTCCATGTTCGTATTTAATAAAACAATAAAAAATCACAACACATTAAAAACTTACCCATTCTAAATATCAAGCTTGAACTCAATATCAAGTTTAGAACTTAATAAAAAAATATGTCAGTTGATAAGCATTGTTTTTTTAAGTGGCGAAATTAAAAATGTTTTAGAAGAAAAGTGCTCCAAAATAGCGATATTTTACTAAAAAGTACGGTAAAAAATAAAATTTTATATTTACAACAAAAGTTTACTTTAAAATTCATCGCAGTATTAATACTTAGACATTTTTTCAGAGAGAAAGCTTCGCCTTATGTACAACATTTCAAATGAGAATCAAATTTGAAATTAATTGCTTAAAAGGCGCAAAGGCGAACATAGTGAAAAAGATTCCATGCTGGGACTCGAACCCGGGCCATCAGTATAGCGCACTGACATTCTACCGACTAAGCCACATGGAACTATACCCAGCCTGGAAAATCTCTCACTATTACATGTTGGCAAGGCTACAAACGCAGCACAAGATGGAATATTTATCGTGAGCCATCGACATGGGGTAAACACGAATCTTAATTAAATCCAGCATTGATTGAAACTATATTAATACTTGGAAATTTTTTCAGGAAGAAACATTCGCCTTGCTAGTCCAGGCAATAGGGAATTTTACCTAGCAAAATTAATGGTAGTACTGAAAACGGCTTTCTAGATGTTTTTTGGGTCGCTGAATCCGAATTTGTAATTTCCCGCCTAAATTTCCCCCAGCAACCTCCCCAAATTTTGGCAAAAAGCCCCCCAAAAAAGGTTTTTATTAAAAAAATCAATTTTCTTATTCTTTTGGAGAAAAACTATCTAGAAATTCAGAAAATAGACAAAATTTCCAAGAAAGTAGATATATGACATTATGACTTAGGATGAAGGCTAAGGGGGGATCGGCCTCGGAATATGCGCGCGGTGCTGCGTGGACTAAGTTGCGCAAATCCTCTTAATCACTCACACATTTACATTCGCCCTCCCATCTCCCCTCTGAACTATCCTTATAAGGTTTTCTTTAAGTTTTTTGGGTCGCTGAATCTGAATTTTTAACTTACCCCCCCAAAATCCCCCCCCCCGAAAACCCTCCAAAATAGTTGTTATTAACTTAAATTTCTTATTGTTTTAGGGGAAAAACATTACGAAATTCAGAAACTAGACAAAATTTGCAACAAATAGGATATATGACATTAGATTTTATCAGGCAAAATTAATAATAGTACTGGAAATCGGTTTTCTAGATGATTTTGGGTCGCCGAATCCGAATTTGTAACTTCCCACCAAAATTTCACCCGGCAACCCCCCCAAAAATTGATTTTTTGAAAAAATTTGGTTTTGAGAAAAGCGCGCGGGGAATGTTCCGAGGCAGCCCCCTCTCTCCCCGTTTATCCTACGTCATAATGTCATATATCCGTAAACGTGTGAGTGGTTAAGTGGAATTGCGCAACTTAGTCCACGCAGCACTGCGGCGCATGTTCCGAGGCAGATCCCCCCTTCCACTTCATCCTAAGTCATAATGTCATATATCTACTTTCTATATATATCTAATATATATATATCTAATTTGTTGCAAATTTTGTCTACTTTCTGATTTTCTAGCTACTTTTCCCCTAAAACAATAAAAAATGGAATTTTTTAATAAAAACCTTTTTAGGGGGTCTTTTTACCAAAATTTAGGGGTGTTGCCGGGGGAAACTTTGGTGGGAAGTTACAAATTCGGATTCAGCGACCCAAAAAACATCTAGAAAGCCGATTTCCAGTACTACCATTAATTTTGCTAGGTAGAGTCCCTATACGGTCTCTATTGCCTGGACTATGCATACAATATTTCAAATTAAAATTGCCTTTTAAGCAATTAATTTGAAATTTGATTTTCATTTGAAATATTGTATGCAACGCGAATGGTTCTCTCTGGAAAAATTTCCAAGTATTAATATAGTTTCAATCGATGCTGGATTTAATTAAGTTTCGTGTTTGCCCCATGTCGGTGGCTCACGATAAATATTCCATCTTGTGCTGCGTTTGCAGCATTGCCAACATGTAATAGTGAGAAATTTTCCAGGCTGGGTATCGTTCCATGTGCCTTAGTCGGTAGAATGTCAGTGTGCTATACTGATGGCCCGGGTTCGAGTCCCAGCATGGAATCTTTTTCACTATGTTCGCCTTTGCGCATTTTAAGCAATTAATTTCAAAAATTTATTTTCATTTGAAATCGTCACAGTGTTTATGACAAGTTCGTCACAAATGACACATATTTCACAAATTGGTCACAGTGTTACTTCAAAGCATTGTCGCTTTCGTCACAGGTTCGTCACAAAGTTAATGCCAAAATAGTCACAAATGACACACTTTTCACAAATATGTCACACAGTAACTTCACAGAGTGGTCACAATGTGACGTCACAAACGACCTCTAAAACGGCCATAACGACCTCGCATTCTAGTCACTATGACGTCACATCGACGTCACGTGACGTCACATCGACGGTCACAAAATCACAGTATGACTTCACAACGACGTCGCCGTGACGTCACCATGCCTTACGGGATGTTAGATGCTGCCACGTATGTATTGATGTTCGTGGTGTCAAACACATTAGTTTTTGAGATAGATCTGTTGCGGAAACCGTAAATTTCTGTATAGCACCGCCACCTGTCGGGCGATTCACATTAACATTTATTACGACCAATTTATACCTGGTACTAACTGAATCTGAAGCTCGGTGAAAATCCATACATTAGTTCTTCAGATAGAGCTATTGCGACATACGTGAAACGTGCTACATAGCGCAACACATGTTGGGGAATTTACACCAGTAACAAAACATCAGTACGTTATATCAGTTATTAACTGAATCAGAAGTCTCATTAAAAAAAAAAATATGTTCTTGGGATACAGCGATTGCTATAATTATGAATAATGTAGCATAGCAGTGCCACATGCAGGGAGATTTTCACCATAATGTATTATATCAAGGACTAACTGAATTTGAAGTTCCATGAAAATCTGCGCATTAGATCTTGACATACAGATTTTGCGGAAATCACGAAAAATGCAGCATAGCAGTGTCGTCTGTTGGCAGATTTTCACCAAAACGTTATCAACACCAGTTTATATCAAAGTGTAACTGAATCTGAAGTTTTTTTTTTTTTTTTTTATTCGTGCATTAGTTCTTGAGATAAAGCGCACACAATATTTTTGTTAAATACAGACAGACTCACAGACTGAGTGACAGGCAGACATTTTCTAAAACTATCAAATCCTGTTCAGGACCTTCTAAAACGTATAAATTCATCGAAAACCGGAAGTTGAAATTTTTCATATAATTTTTTCACTACTTTATCTATATTATAGAGGACAAACATATCTGTGTTTAACGCTTACGTCATTTCGCGAATGGCAACACTTTGAAATTTGAAATAAAATTTTGGATTTGCAATTTTTTCTACTGCAAATTTAAGAACTTTTAAGCATTTTTTTTTCATCGTCATGTAAGGAAAAATATTCTCTTTTAAATGCACTTTGTATGAAAGCTGTACCTGAATTTAATTTAAAGATATTAATTTTTTGCGGTTTGTATTATTTTTTTTTGTTATCGTGGCAACTGGAATACTCCATTCTGTTGAAAGTAAAGGGAGAAAATGAAAATAGTAGATTGCTGTATCTTTTTGTTACCATTTTCTCATAAATACTGAAAAAATAATAATTAAAGTACGTGCTATATAAGAATATCGTCTGTTATAGAACCGATGAGTTTTGGCTTTATTTCGTTTTTATTTATCAATTAAATGATTTTTAGTTTATTGCAATTTAACTTTATAAACAATACGACACTTTCTCTTTACAAAAATGTGTTTTAAAGAATATTTGTGTGACTTATTTTCTCCGCATTTGCTAAATTTATTTAAAATATCTGAAAGAATGCAATTTTATTAATCCGTGTTTAATTTTTTTGAACATTTTCCGAATTTTCAAAAAATATAAATGAATGATTTCTGATAAAACATGGAGCTATTATGAAAAAAAAAATGAAGTCATATAAATCATTAGATACCCCAGATTGTTTTGCCGAGCTTCTTAAATGACGTCATTGCTTTCTGCTGGATTTGTGTATTATTCCACGATAATGATGTCATTTGCATCCCGTTCTATAGATGTTGTTTAAGATGAGGTCGTAAAAGTGGGATGCTTTAGCGGATGCAATTGATGTCATTTTATAAAAAAAATTGTGTATTTTCATTTTGAAATATGACATTTAAAACTGAAATATGTTTTGTAGAAGTGCGTCATTTTCACCCCAGCTGTTTTGAAATTCTTCACAGGTAAAAATGCTTTATCTTTGTAAATAATGATCGAAAATAATCGAAATCACACACTGATAAAACACAATGCTTTACAAACAGTTAGATTGACCTTATGGAAGAGCAGTAATATACAATATGCATGCTCTTTATCCAAAAAATAGAGATTTATATTACAGAACTTGATTCTCTCTTTGAGGAATCTGCCTCACTGAGTTAGAGAAGCAATCAAAAAAGATCTTGGCAATAATTCGAGTTTTAAATCATATCAGGTTCTCCAAGATTTGTCCAAAACTCTCTCTAGTAATGAAATATTATTGCTATTCTTTAAGACATGTTACTGGAATTTTATTAAAATAATATAATTTGCTTAATTTAATTTTTCATAATTTTATATAATCTATATATTTAAAATACAAGAATGTTTTTTAGTCATCTGCGTTGAGCTTTCTGCTGAACCAATTTCCCAATAAATTGTTTAACTGAAAGCTGCCCAAATGCAGATGTGCCTGCACTAGCTTTTTTTTTTTTTTTTTTTTTTTTTTTTTAATATACCATTATTATATTTTAATTTTAAAAGTATTTTATGAAACTTCTTCAAAATGATGGTAATAAGATAGCTTTCATTATTGCACAGAAGAGGGAAATAATGAGATTTATTTATATTTATTCATGTGGTTATCTGATAAAAATTCAAAATTTCTGAATAAAATTATTGTATAGCGTTTAATGGCGCAAAATCCCATTAGGGACATAATATTTTGAACGGAGAAATGCGTACTGCTTTTGAAAATACGCATTTTCCTCATAAAGTTGTCATATTATTTTCCCTTCTGTATGTATACTAAGTTTCAGACACTAGATAAAGAGCTTAAGTAAGTGGAAATGACGTCATATTTAAAAGAATTAATTTTCTTAGATAAACAGATAGAATCTTAGATAGATAATAGAATATATATCTTAGATAGAATCATTTTCTTAGATAAAACTAAAGTTTTTAAGACAAATGCCTCAAAAAACCCCACAAATTACAGACATTTTACTCTCCGGTACTGAGATTAGAACCTCGAGTTAAGAGTGCGACTCTTCACTTGCAAAGATTTCGCTGACAATGGTGACTTCACGTTTTTAGTTAAAGTGATTTTAAAATGATCAAATTAAAGTACCAATTTTATTAAAAAGGGTGATTGTAGGTATGAAAGGTTCATTTTTTAATTTATCTTTATCGCATGGAGCTCGATTAAGAAATATTAATCCGTTTGCCCGTAAAACAACATAAAGCTTTCATCATTTTCTTACAACTAATATTCCGAAAATAAAATTTCCTCTATGATTAAATAAATAAAATAATATAAATAAAACACAAATTAAACAGATATGTAATTGAACTACGTGCTTAAAGCTCTGAAATTATCAGAAAATAAAAGGATGCCGTAAGCAGCAAAATCTTGGGCTAATAACTCTTAGTTTGCGGCTAATACAAAAAAATCGCTTTTGACAAATTTTAAAAGTTTATTTGATTGTATAATTCATATTTTACATATGAAAAATGCTTTTTTTTATTTTTAGTGGGCAATCTGAAAAATATATTGCATGTAAAAAATATATATATTACTTTTCAATTAAAAAAATTGGTTTTCACCTATATTCTGTAACCCAGGAAGCCCGCATGAGATCCCCTAGTTTTTTTAAAGATAGAAGAAACTAAAAATTATGTTTAATTATTTTTACTAGTTGTACAAAAAAGTTAATATATCTGATAACTAGAGCGTGTAGGCCTAGAAATTAACTTTAAAATGTACAGAAAAAAAGATAATTTCTCTAATGCTTTTAACAGAGATAGTCGTTAAAGCGTGTGAAATTTTCTAAGCCATCTCCATCCCAGTAAAATGATTTCTTCTCTTTTAGATCTGAAAAAGAAACAGTTAATTAAAAACTCTATACTGTTCCTCTTTAAAAAACGTAATGAAATAAGTAAAATAACTCATTATTTTTCGCAAAGAATCATTAAGAGAAATTGCATAAAGTAATGAATTTTCTCGAGTTTCTTCAAGGAATTCCCAAATTAAAAATACACGTAAATTGTACACTAAAATAAAAATTTTTATTAACAAATTCGCGGCTATTTTTAAAGCAGTATGCTCTAATAAATTGTATCTTTTTTTCTTAATATATTATTTTCACTATTAACAAGTTAAAGTAGTAAACTTCGAATGTGTATTATTAATACTCTTGTTGATTAGATCAACACTAAATATCTTAAACATGAGTAATTTGAAACAACAATAATATTCTAAAGTAAATAATATTTGAAATTAAGATAATTTTTTACAAAATTTCTTCGATATTTAGAACAGTATACAAATTATAAGTTAGTTAACAAAATATAGTTTTACAAAAAGGGTTTATTTGATAAGTATTCTTAAATTTAGAGTGACAATCAATGCTAACATAAAATAAAACATGTACATAAATCACACTTTTAATTTCATAGAATAAAACGTATTAAAATTATTACAATCTATGTATTGTGTTTCAATCTTCGTATTGTGTTTGAAGAATGTTTAGGAATAGTCAAATATTCGAAATAAGAAGTTAGAATAAGATGCTTATTAGAATAAATAAAGTTCTTTTAAAAATACTGTTTTGCAATACCTTATAATGCATTAAAACCTTTATAGGTTAAATATCATAATAGTTCAGAGTTAATTTTTTATTAAAAAGAAATAGTAACAGCAATAACAACGGTCTAAGGATACATTTTTTTCTCTATTTTAAAATATTTTATATGCCAATGCATTTTGTGTTAATTACAAGCGATTAAAATGCAAAGTACCAAATGTTCAATGGTATCTCAATTTCAATATTAAAACGAAGAAAAAAGTTATTTTTCTCTAAATTCTAATTTAGTAAAAAACTTCTTAGTAGTAGGATATCATATGAAATGAAAAACAGCACTATCCGGAAATTACATTTTTAACAGAAATTAAAATAATTAAATTATTATAGTTTAGTTATGCTAAATCTATCATTTCTTTGCTCCTCATAGAATATAAAATAATAAATGGAGGTGAAGAAATAAAGAAAACACATACATAATGCAAACAGCTATCATCACCCTAATGCCTTATATCAACACCACTCATTGGTGTGTTGCATTAACCTATTTGTTTGCATTCATCGATTCTCTAAATTCTAATTTACTAACAGACTTCTTAGTAGTAGGATATCATACGCAATGAAAAACAGCACTATACGGAAATTACATTTTTAACAGAAATTAAAATAATTAAGCTTGTTGCGTTGTCGGTTAGAATGCAGGTTCGGTAAATCCAAATTATTTCATAGTGCTTCGAAGAATAAAAACGTCTTCATAACTTAGTTCTAATATATTGTAAATAAAATTCGTAACTTGAATAAGTAAACACACTCTACAGTTCAAATTAAACTTCTTTCTTAAAAAACAACTATGTACATTTTATTTACAAATATATAGGTATATTAATATTATTATTACTCTCATTTGAGAGTTCCATTATTACCGTCAGACCGGTTCAAAACAAACTTTACATCTACACTGAAAAGAAAATCGGAAAACAATAAAAAGGGGGTTGCCACAATGCCGACTAACAGAAAATGGCAAGCATCGCCAAGTTGGCATTCTCAACATCCTGCCCCGGGCTGAACACTTAGTTCAGCATCTATATTAAACAATTTAATAAACATAAGAATATACTTACATACATGACAAATTTTCAGATACATACTTACATACAGCTACAGATATAAAAGCAAAAATAATAAGAATGCTGCAATCTACGAAAGAAAATAAAACACATGAATTGTATGAAAATTAAACAATAATAAGGGTAAATATGAGTAACAAAACAAATTAAATGTTCGATAATAGTTCTTATTTTTAGTGTAAGAGTTTTAGTGTCTTTTAGTCCACTAAGTCCAATTCAAGATTATATAGCAATTGCACAGGTCGTTTAAGATCGCCTTTTGCAGTCTGTAATACACATGATCTGATTTTCGAGTCACGACCAAATATGAGTTCTTTAACACGACCACACTTCCACATATGTTTTGGGAGCTTTTCATCATGAATTATCACTATATCGTTAACTTTGAACTGAGGCGATGAATTTATGTTTTTCACTTGAAAAGCAGATCTAAGTTCTAACAAATATTCGTTTCTCCACCTTTTCCAAAAGTGGTCAGTAATTTGTTGCTTATATTTATATTTTCTCGTCAACAAAATCTTATTAGATTTCTCTTGCGTACAGACTGGTAATCCATAAGAAGGTAAGGACATTAATCGTTTACCAACTAAAAAATGAGATGGCGTTAAAGGTGATGGTTCAGCATTTTCTTCGTAGAGATAACATAAGGGACGTGAATTAATCACTGCTTCAATTTCTGTAAGTATTGTTTCTAGCTCTTCATAACGGAGACAAGTTTTTCCTAGAACCTTTTTTAAAGGTGTTTTAACTGATCTGACCATCCTTTCCCAGAAGCCGCCCCACCAGGAAGCCCTGGGAATTATAAACTTCCATATTATTTTATTCTTTCTCAAGTAATCAAAAATTTCTTGCTTAGAAATTCTTTCCCAAGCGTCTTTTAACACCAAATCAGCCTTAGAAAATGTCTTGGCATTGTCACTGTACATTATTTTGCAGAAACCTCTCCTAGAGAAAAATCTTCGTAGTGCTAAGATAAAGGTTTCAGTACTTAGATTGGTGACTAACTCTAGATGAATCGCTCTGGTTACAGCACATGTGAATACGACAATATAAGCCTTCCCAGTGCCTTCAGAAGTTTTATAATAAATCGGACCGGCGAAATCGACACCAGAGGTTTCAAAAACTGGTGTTTTGATGATTCTATCTTTCGGTAAAGGTGCTATTTCCACTTTTCCAGGAATAGCATCAAGTTTTCGACATATCATACACGATCTTAAGACGGATTTTACAAATCTTCTTCCCTTTAATATAAAATACCTTTCACGAAGGTGAGCTAAAGTGACAGCTACACCAAAATGGTACATTCTTTCATGAGCATCCTTAATTAGTAATTTTACAAAATAAGATTTATTAGGAAGTATCCACGGATGTTTTTCCTGCTCTGTAACTTCAGAAAACTGAAGTCTTCCGGATAAAACAAGTAAGTCATTTTCATCGAATTGTGGATTAAGGTTGTACAAAGAAGAATCTTTATTAAGTGGTTTTTTTTGTTTAAGTGCTTCTATTTCAACTTTAAATGAAGTTTCCTGAGTTTGTTTAATCCAGTATTTTTCTGCTGTTTCTATTTCTGAGGTAGTTAAAGGTCCTAAAATTTTAGGGTTTTTCGAATTGGCATTATGAATAAAACGCATTATCCAAGCAGTAATATTATACACGCGATTTAAACTACTGAACTTTGCCATATCAAATACTGGCTTAGGGATAGAGTTTGATTCGTTACACAATAATGTTAAATTTGGTTTTGCTTTCATTTCATTAAAAGCTTCGGGAACCATTTCTATAGCCCTTTTTGAAGGCCACAAATCTTCTGATAGTGATAACCAAGGTGGGCCGCACCACCATACATTATCACCCATTAACTTCGATAAGTTTTCCCCTCGCGTAAGCAGATCTGCAGGGTTTTCTTTTCCGGGACAATAATTCCAGTCCTTTGGATCTGTCAATGACTGAATTTCGGTTACACGATTGGAAATAAAGGGTTTCCAGTTTGTAGTAGAACCTCTAATCCACCAAATAGTTATCTCTGAGTCCGACCATAACTTTATATTTAAATTCGAAATATGTAATTTTTGTTTTAAATATTTCCACATTCTAGCGGCAACTACTGCACTGATCAATTCCAGCCGTGGAATAGTTAACTTCTTGAGGGGGGCTATTCTACATTTACTCCAAACAAAACTAGTTTGAATTTCGCCAGTTAATGAAATGGAACGCAAATAAGCAACTGCTCCATACCCTTTGGGACTAGCATCACAGAATATGTGAATTTGTGAATTTTCAGAAATGTTTATCATATTAGGAAAATATTTTCGGGTTATTTCAAATGTGCGTAAATGTACAACTTCTGAACACCAAGTGTTCCACTCGCATTTCAAATCTTCAGGTAATTTATTGTCCCACTCTAAACCTCTTTGCCATGTTTCTTGCAACAAGGCTTTAATACGTATTACAAATGGATTCACAAATCCTAATGGATCATAAATTTTCAATAACATTTTAAGAACTGTTCGCTTCGTGGGATCATCGATGTAATATTCTTCAAAGGGCTGCGCATCTAACATCAAAATATCAGATTCAGTATTCCATATCAGTCCAAGCACTTTTAAGATACTACCTGTGTTTTCCTCACTTATACCTAAGTTACCAGATTCCCACATTTCCCTAAGTTTAATAGAATTTGTTTTTAATTTCCTCAAATTCATCCCAGCTTCTTTAAGAATTTCAGAAGCTGTAACTGATAAATAATAAGCTTCGTTATCTAAATCCGATCCGGAAATTAAATCATCGACATAGAGGGAATTATCTAACATATATACAACATTTGGATGTTGATCTCGATATTTCTTTATATGATGTTTAATTGTGGCAGCCAAAATAAATGGTGAGCATGTAACGCCAAATGGTACACGTCTAAATCTTAAAATTTTGAAAAAGTTGTTTGCGTCATTATCGAACCAAAGAAATTTAAGGTAATCTCGGTCTTCTTCAGCTACAGAAATTTGAAGAAAGGCCTTTTCAATATCTGCACAAAACGCAGTATTGAATTTTCTGAAATTAATAATAATTTCTAATAAATCGGGGTTCAAATCTGGGCCACCGTACAAACAATCATTTAATGATTTGCTATTTTCTTTTGAGGAAGCATCAAATACCATTCTAACTTTAGTTGTGGGTTTATCATCTCGCAAGACAGGTCGGTGGGGCATAAAATAACCGCTATTTACAGTTTTATTAGAACATGCTTCCACTATGTTATTTAATTCCTGTTCAATCACAATTTCTTTATATTTTTGCAATAATTCCTTATCTTTAAGCAATTTTCGATTTAAGTTAATAAATCGGTTTCTAGCATTGTTATAATTACTTCCTAAATCTCTTCTATCATCTTTCCATAACAATTTAGCTTCGTATCGGTGCTCAAGAAAATGCAAATTGTTTTCGAATTTTTCGATTATCTCTTTATCTAATTCAGAAATATTTTCTTCAGTGTTCATCCCTAAAGTTTCTAACTCCCACAATGTTTTCAAATCATTTTGAATAGGTTTCATAACCTGAGTGGACAAGACCCCAGCTTGCTTACTCTCACTATTTTTATTTATGTCAATTGTCCCGCAGAGGGAATGCCCAAATAAATTTTCACAGACGAACAATGATTTATTTATGGGGTATGTTTTGTCATTAATTTGATATAAATAATCAGCTCCTATTAATATATCAACATCACTATTTTCCAAATGTTCCCAAGTGTCAAGACGAAATTTGGAAAGTTTTCTCTTAATTTTGATTGGAAGAGGAGGAATTTGTATCAAAGAATTAGTTATTAGCGGTGTGACTAATGCTTCAATTATTATACTACGTTTTCTGTTCGTCAAGTGAATTAGCTTTAGCTTAACGACATCATAACATCGTTCTTCAGATTTTCTTGAACCGAAAGTATAGACAATTAATTTTTCCTTTCTAATGACCTCAGGTTTTAATTTTGAAACTAAATTTTCTGTAATAAAAGTTCGATGACTAGCAGAGTCAAATAAACAAAGAGCAGTTTCTGAATTTTCACCCGCTTCCACTTTTACATGAATTGTTTGCAATATTACTTCTCTACTGATATTATTTATATTGCCTTTGCAATGAGATACGGAGGAAATAATGCTACCTGAATTTTTTGATTCTTCTGTTTTTTTATTAGAATTACAAAGTATAGTATGATGATATGTTTTACCACACACTTTGCAATTTTCATTGGAAATTTTACAAAAATTCGCGATGTGAAATTTACGGAAGCATTTAAAGCACCTTCCTTCCCTTTTTAATTTTTCTCGCATTTCCGGAATGGTGAAAGACTTACACTTTTCAGTATCGTGATCAGTTTGATTACAAAATATGCAGTTATTTTTAATATTTGTGGTTAAGGCAGAAGCTGATGGAATGAATTTTTTATAATTTTTCTTATAATTTTCCTGCTTCTCAGGGATTTTTTCAAAATGGTTTAATTGGACAGTGGTCTCGCGAGATTCAATTTCATCTTTAATGAAATTTATCAGCTCATTAACATCCCAGTCAGTGTTTTTAATTCGTTTTCTATTAAATTCTAGTGCAATATCTGATGGAATAAGTTTCAGAAGAATCGGACATAACAAGTGCCCATATGAACCTGAGGCAACACCTAAAGAATTAAGATTTCTTATTTGAATTTCGCATTCATCATACAAATCTCTAAAAGCCTTAATGTTACTAGAATTTCGTACTGGTTTCAAATTTAGCAGTTTAGTCATGTGACTATTTATTACCAGGTCTTTACGACCAAAACGATTTTTCAATAATTCTATAGCATGAGCATAATTTTCCTTAGTCAGCGAAAAGCCTGCTATAGTATTTGCAGCACTTCCGCCCAAAAGTGACTTTAAGTAGGAAAATTTATCAATCGGAGTTAAATGTTCATTATTGTCAATCGCATTCGAAAACTGACTCCAAAATTCGAGCCATAAACACGAATCACCATAATATTTAGATATATTAAGTTTAGGAAGTTTAATCAAATTTTGATTCAGAATTTTCTGACTTTTTAGTAGAGAACTATTGTTGCTACTACTATCACTTTCAATGTCTGAAGAATCTTGTTTAGTTTCAGGAGTAACTGTGTTATCATTTAAAAATTTGGAAATTTTATATTTCCATTCAATAATATTCTCATTATAAGATTCCGATTTCTCGATTTCTTTTTCAAATTCAGTACTTGGAACCAGTGGTTCAATTTCAGAATTTAATGATTTTAAAGTTTTCATTTTGTCATTCAATTGCTGTTTCAAAAGATCCAGCTGTGATTTTCTATTCTCAAGCTCTAATTCTTGTGTATTATCTAATAAATCCCTTATTTTATCAAATATTTTTGTTGTTTGACTACGAATCGTAGCTCTTTTTTTTTTCAATGTTTCGAAATCCATCATAAAATAAAGAATTCAATTTATTCAATACAGTTCAGTTAATAAATGTATTCATAATTCTATCTATTCAATATAATTTAATTTGAGGTACTTACCTCAATCGATGATGAAATCCAGACATGCTGGAGCTTTGACGCCAGAAAAATGTTGCGTTGTCGGTTAGAATGCAGGTTCGGTAAATCCAAATTATTTCATAGTGCTTCGAAGAATAAAAACGTCTTCATAACTTAGTTCTAATATATTGTAAATAAAATTCGTAACTTGAATAAGTAAACACACTCTACAGTTCAAATTAAACTTCTTTCTTAAAAAACAACTATGTACATTTTATTTACAAATATATAGGTATATTAATATTATTATTACTCTCATTTGAGAGTTCCATTATTACCGTCAGACCGGTTCAAAACAAACTTTACATCTACACTGAAAAGAAAATCGGAAAACAATAAAAAGGGGGTTGCCACAATGCCGACTAACAGAAAATGGCAAGCATCGCCAAGTTGGCATTCTCAACAAAGCTATTATAGTTTTGTTATACTAAATCTATAATTTATTTGCTCCTCATAGAATATAAAATAATAAATGGAGGTGAAGAAATAAAGAAAATACATACATAATGCAAACAGCTATCATCACCCTAATGCCTTATATCAACACACTCATCGGTTTGTTCGATTAATCGATTTGTTGTATCGGTTTGTTGTATTTGTGTTGCATTAATTTCAACTTTCACAAAAATTGTGAGGAGCAAAATCCAAGCTCATTTTTTATAGCACGTAAAAAGTAAGCATTATCTTCTTCTGGCTTCTTTAATAAAGATTAAATCAGTTTTCTTTGTTTTCCGAATCATTATTCGTTATTCACCTTATTTACATAGAAAAATTATTAAAGATTTTTAATAGAGTAGAATGAAGTTTAAATTATACCCAGATCTTCAGAGAATTTAGTTTATTGTAACTTTATCTAAATATTAACGAACATAAACTATCGACTTTTTGACATATTCTCAAAAATTTTTTATTTCTAAATGTACGAACTTCTTAGGTATTTTTGTGCACTTATGCGAAATCAAAATGCGTTTCACTTTTTCAAATAAAAATGATTGCTTTTTTTGAAAGTGGTATCGTAATTGCCGATTTAATATGGTAAACAAATAAACTTTATAGAAGAAATGATCGAGAATTTCTACTGTATAGTTTTCTAGGTATGAAACAATACATTATATTACGAGTCCTTTGAATTGCGAGAAATTATCACTTGTTTTCTAGAATTAATTCATAAACTGGAATTATAGTTACTAAAACTCACTTCTTGTATTCGCATTAATTAGCAGAGATATTTAAATTCTTTTGACTACGACAAAATGGAAAAATATCCTTCATTTTTTATAGGGAGAGCTAGAACTCTCTGGCAAAGATAACTAGAATTTATACGGATAACATGGAACTATTATTTCTACAGCCATAAATTATTTTCTAGATGCCAACGGCAGAATTTTTTTCAGTGTAGTTTGGTGTGTAACTTTCGTACTATGCCTAAAAGGATATTTCCTGTGACTCTATATTGATTTTTTTTCATTTTAGCTGCTGTGTAGCTTTATAATTAATAAGATAAAGAGAAGAAATAATTTAAATTAAGATTAACATCCATAGATGATCAACAACTAATTGTCTGAGAGAAGCGAAGGCTAATACTCAGCGCAATATTACTGCCTGGTCACATAACAGCTACGATGGATATTAACGCCATGTCCTACTAAAAAAAAAAACCCCTAATAAAAACCTTTCGTCAAGCATAACTCAAAAAATATTTGTCGGATTTCGTTTCTGATAGCACCAAAAGGTACCCATGAGAGTCACCTACTGAATGCACCTACTATGAAAAATTAGTTCCAAATAGTTTAAAAATTATATTAAAAAAACTGATAAAAAAGCACATTTTATCTGCATACGTCACAGATATTTGGTGTGCGTCACTTTCACCGGTAGATGTTTTCGCAAAAAAATGGTTTGAACACATGGAGCAAATAATAATAATAATAATAAAAACCGCACGCAGTAATAATGAAGTGCCATAAAACATAAATTTAATCAAACAGGAAAAGAAATCTGTTTGTTTTTCCATTTAAAAGAAAAAAAGGCATAAAATCTTTGATTTGAGATTTTGCGATATTTAATCAATAGCATTTTTTAATGACCAAAAGCATATTTTATATTTCGCGTGTGAAAATTAGAAACAATTATATGATGTTTAATAAAATATTTTGCTTTATAGCATCATTTCTTCTAATTTTCTTTATTTTTTAGGGTTTCGGTCATCTGACAAAACCCTATTCGTCTCGCTCCTCTGTCTGTTTCTCCGTCTGTCACAGAGCCCGTTCTCAGAAACTATACATGTTGGAGACTTGAAATTTTGCATACTTATAGCTGAACACCACATATCATACAACAAATCATAAAATTTTGAAAAAGTCGTACATTTAACCCTTTGGGCTCCCACATGTGTATTTTAAACAATTCTTTCTATGTGACCCCTAATTAAGTTGGAGGCGTGAAATTTTGCATACATATAGCTGAACACTTCACATCAAATGACAAACTATAAAATTTTGAAAAAGTCGTACATTTAATGTTTTGGGCTCCTCATGTGTATTTTAAGCAATTCTTTCTAATTGAGTCCTAATTAGGTTGGAGGCGTGAACTTTTGCATACTTATAGCTGAACATCTCACATCAAATGACAAACTATAAAATTTTGATAAAACCGTTCATTTAACCCTTTGGGCTCCCACATGTGTATTTTAAACAATTCTTTCTAAGTGAGCCCTAATTAGGTTGGAGGGGTGAAATTTTGTATACTTATACCTGAACACATCACATCAAATGACAAACTATAAAATTTTGAAAAAGTCGTAGGATTAACCCTTTGGGCTCCTCATGTATATTTTAAACAATTTTTTCCAACTAAGTCCTAATTAGGTTGGAGGCGTGAAATTTTGCATACTTATAGTTGAACATCTCACATCAAATGACAAACTATAAAATTTTGATAAAGTCCTTCATTTAAACCTTTGGGTTCCCACATGTGTATTTTAACACTAGAACGCCCGATGGAGTCGTTTCGACTCCAAATGCCCCTAAAATACCCATATCTCTAAGAAATTTTGATTTTTTTCCACCCGCTTCCTTGACTTTTATTATTTTTATAACCTCTATTTATTCTGAAATTTATAAATTATTTGCACATTTAATAAATTGATAATGAGGCATTACCCCTAGAACGCCCAACGGAGTCGAATCGACTCCAAAGTAAAATTTGTAAAATGCTTTCATTATTTTTGCGTAACATGACCTTGGGATTCATAATATTTTTATCTGTTATCAGGAAAGTAAATGTTTTTGCTCCTCTTTTCCCTACACCCCTTTTGTTGAAAAAATGGTTAGTTCCGTGCACCTGCTGAAATGATTGCGTACTGCTTGCAAAATTCTTTGTATCATTCTAATTGAATTTTTGTTTTAATTTTTATCTGTCTTGTGTTTCATTATAGCTAAGCAAATCCGTTCTTCCTTTTTATTCGAAATAAAACATAATGTCACGGAAAAAATTTCTAACACCGGACGAAATAACTGCTCTATTATGTGAGCTTTCAGATAATGAATCTGAAGGTGGTGAGTTATCAGAAAATGAAAACGAAATTCAAGAAATTAGTATTGGAAATAATTCTTCATCGGATTCCGTTACAAATGAAGATGCGCTAATTATTGCATCTGAAAGAGATGGTATTCATGTCTCTCCAGATGGCGCACAATGGAAAATTTGTGCAAATAAGAAAATTTTTGGAAGATATCCGAAGCAAAATATCATGTGTCAGTCTACTGGACCAACTATTTATACCAATAAATTCGTGAAATCTGAAAGCGTTTTGAGTTCATGGCTGTTATTTGTAGATAAAGAAATACTGGAACAAATACAAAGATGCACAGAAACAGAGGCAAGACGTGTTCTTGAAACCGATAACTGGACAGTTACGTTAGACGAGCTATATGCCTTTATTGTAATTTTGTATGCCCGAGGTGCATGTGGTGAAAATGGAATCGATATTCATTCTTTGTGGTCAAACTCATGTTGTTTGAATTTTTGCACTGAAACTATGGGAAGAAATAGGTTTTGTGAAATTTTACGCTTTTTGAGATTCGATTTGAAATCTACCAGATCTATACGTTTAAAAACAGATAAATTTGGAATGATATCTGATATATGGAATAGATTCACTGAAAACTGTATTGCCTGTTTCAAGCCTGGTGAAAATATAACAATAGATGAACAGTTATTTCCAAGCAAAACGCGTTGAACATTCACGCAATTCATACCTTCAAAACCGGATAAATAGTTTTGGCTTGCAGTAAGCAAAAGTTTTGGCTTGCAGTAGACCTTCGAACAAAATACTTACTGAATGCGTTCCCTTATTTAGGCAAATGTGAAGAACGGCCTTCAGATCAAACTTTATCAGAATATGTAGTTATGCGATTGATGCAGCCATTTGTAAACAAAGACCTTAACGTCACGGTTGAAAATTATTTCACGTCACTGCGTTTGGCTGAACAACTGAAAAAGAAAGGTAATAGTTTAGTAGGCACTATGAGAAAAACTAGGAGATAAATTCCAAAATCTTTGAAAGATTCGAAAGATAAATTATACGAAACAAAATTTCTAAAACACGAAAAAACCGGTACTACTCTAACCGTGTATCAAGGAAAGAGAAAGAAAAATGTTATTATTCTTAGCACTCTCCACCCATTCATTGATATTGAAAACAACGAAAAGAAACCCCCGGAAATGGGTACACGACATTTCGGTCCCGACACTTCGGTCCCGCCATTTCGGTCCCGCCGTTTCGGTCCCGAGACATTTCGGTCCCTGGCCATTTCGGTCCCGAGACATTTCGGTCCCTGGCCATTTCGGTCCCGAGACATTTCGGTCCCTGGCCATTTCGGTCCTGAGACATTCGGTCCCTGGCCATTTCGGTCCCGAGACATTTCGGTCCCTGGCCATTTCGGTCCCGAGACATTTCGGTCCCTGGCCATTTCGGTCCCGAGACATTTCGGTCCCTGGCCATTTCGGTCCCGAGACATTTCGGTCCCTGGCCATTTCGGTCCCGAGACATTTCGGTCCCGAGACATTTCGGTCTCTGGCCATTTCGGTCCCGAGACATTTCGGTCCCTGGCCATTTCGGTCCCCAGCCATTTCGGTCCCTGGCCATTTCGGTCCTTAGCCATTTCGGTCCCTTGTCATTTCGGTGCCCACCACCTTATAACTCGTATTCTAATTGTCGTGGGCCGCCAAACGCTGTAATTTAAACATTATTTGGGACCTTTTTTTAATTTTTTTAACACCCCCCCCCCACCCCCCAAATTAAAAAAAAAAAGCTGAATATAACAGTCCGATAAATTTAAACTTTTATAACTCGTGATAATGAAATCACAGCGAGCTGAAAATTTGTTTGATTGAACAATGTGATATAATTTTACAGGGGACATTGTCTTTTTATTATTATTATTATTTAACAAAATGGATTTTTTAAGCTTTATTATTTGTTATTAATATTAGGTATTTTATATATACTATAAACTGCCATAGATGATTTTTTGGTTGTTTTCATACGTTTTTTAGAACCTTTAAATTATCATCATTAATTAAATAATTTAAAAAACTGTTCTTATTTTTTCTCCTTCTTACAATTAGATTAATAATAAATGTTTTCAATAATTCAATTGGACACTTATAAGCTATTGTAGGTAAATATTTCCTCAAATCATTCTTCTACATCCTCTCCTTTAATAATTCAGAAATGAGATATATTTATTGAAGCAAAAATATTTAATTTTTCTTATTACTTTTATAATACAAAGTTATAATTTTGTTTTCATAAGTTACTTTACCATTATAAACATTGGAAAAATAATAGTGATTTGGTAATTAGGTGTGCCAGGAAAAATATTTTGTTGTCAGAAAACTCCACCCACTGCTTCATTTTTTTAAAAATAATTATTGGTTGCATTTTTAACAGTCTTCTCACCCATTGCAGACGATTTTTGTGAACTAATTTTATTGAAACTGGGCCTATTTCTTTGTAATAAGATGATTATTTTTTATTTTATGTAATAGTGTAAGTATTATTTTAATTAATTTTATTTTCAATTTTTAACTGACAAAACTAAGGTTTTTAGGTGCGTTCGTAATTATATAAATACGTAGTACCTATAGTCGTCGTTCAGTCCGTCCGTCTGCCCGTCTGTCTGTCCGCATATAACAGAGCAAAAACAACCCAACCGAATGGTCTGAAATTTTAAATATATGATTGTTGCATAATTTTGTCGAGCCATTTCAAATTTTATGGATATCGGATGCATAGTTTAATTACAGGGACCGTCAAAAGTTTTTCTTTACATTGCGGCCAATGGGAAAAATTATTGCAAGTGCATTTTAATGATGTTACAGCCTTCCGAATGGTCTGAAATTTTAAATATATAATTGTTGCAAAATTTTGTCGAGCCATTTCAAATTTTATGAAAATCGGATGTATAATTTAATTACAGGGACAGTAAAAATATTTCCGTTACATTACGGCCAATGGGAAAAAATTATTGCAAGTGCATTTTAATGATGTTACAGCCTTCCGAGTGGTCTGAAATTTTAAATATATAATTGTTACAAAATTTTGTCGAGCCAATTGAAATTTTATGAAAATCGGTGTATAGTTTAATTACACAGACAGTCAAAAGTTTTGCGTTACATTACGGGGAATGGGAAAAAATTATTGCAAGTGCATTTTAATGATGCCACAGGCTATGCACTCATGAAGTGCAAAAAAAAAAAAATATATATATACATTCAGTACAATATGGGGTGCAAAAAATAATTATAAAACTAGTTATAGTACGAACGCACCACATTTGCCACGTTTGACGAGCAATTTCCAACTTGTTTGTATTTGTCGTTTATTTATTGATTTTTAATATTACCCTTTTCCTCCCACTTTCCCAGAAAAAAAATTAATAATTTTTTATTTTAGTTTTATTATTAATTATATTAATGGTTTTAAATTTCGGTGACTTTAAATATAAAATAAATAAACATGTAAAAGATAAATTTCAGTTTATAACTACTATATGATAAATTGAATATAAAATATATTATGTATTGAGTTTATTTTAAAGTAAAAAAATGTAATGTATATTAATAATGTTATTAATTTAATAAATTAAGGATACATTAAATAAAAAATATATTTAATAAAATATTAATTTAATTTTTATACTAAAATTCCTAACTTTTTTGAGAATTAATTAATAGCAATTATTAGTAGCAATTATTAATAGCACTTAAAGTTTTTATTCAAAAGTTTTAATTTATAATTTCCAAAAAATAATATAGGAATTTTTTGAAAAATCAGCCAAAAACATAAAGTCTAAGTAATAGTTAATTAATTAATTAAACATAATAATAATAATAATAATAATGCAACATTGTACAAAAACGTAAAAATACCTCTTAACAGTGTTAGGTGATATTATGCAGATTTTAATTTTTAAAGTACAGTTATAATTTACAATTCGCAAAAAGTAAGAAATTATTAATTAATTATAATTAAAGAGAAAAAATAATATTATAAGCTAACTAATAAATGAATAAACAACATGTTTATCTTCAGAACCCTTATCACTTTTATACATCCTAATGAAGTTAATAACGTTATAATAACCGAAAATTAAAAAAATATATATTTGCATTTACCCTATAAAAACTATTATATAGTTCATGTAATAGTTTTTAAACAAGCAATTGATAAATTAGTTATCTAAACAATTAATAATTAAAATAATTTTGAATTGATAAATATGTTTAATAAAAACAATTTAATTTTTGAATTTTTTTTTACTTAACAATATAACAATATAATTTACTTAACAATAAGTGTTTTCAACTTGTCGTTCAAGTTAAATTCATGCTGTATCAAATTTATTGCAAACTAATGGCAAACAAGTAATCAAAAATACTGCAAACTTACTGCAAAGTAGTAATCTTTCCATATCACACTATAAGTTTAACCCCTTCGAAGGGGTCAATAGACCTGATCAGGTCTATTGATGCGAAAGCGCCGCCAGAAGGCGCACGCATAGGTTTTATCACCATAAACAAGTTTAGGTAATATTTGTACTTTTCATTTCGAGCATTTTTTGGTATTTAATAAGTATAGCGTTTAGAAAAAACGGTGCCTACCGAATAAAATTTCTGCAATTTCTGCGTATGTGCTGATTCTCATTGTTGTTGAGTCTGTCAACAGAGAGATTTTTTGCTTTCGTCACTTTCGTGAATTAAAGACAGTCTTGCCATCAGTTTCACAACAAACTACTCATGCAAGTGGGTGATGGTATACCTTACGGGAGATTTGCTGCGAATTTCTCAATTCAAATTTGTCACGGCAAGATAATATCAGAAAAAATCAAAATTTCTGCTAATGTTCTTGCTATCTGGGTTACCTCAAAAATTTCCATGGGGAGCGCGGCGGATCGCATGAACGGTTCATGCGATTGACACGTATGTGAAATCATTATCCAATATGTATTACAGCACAAATTCTTAATTCAATGGCAAGAAATTGAACATGAAAATTGCTGTTTTATACTTAACCACTTGGCCCTAACTTTATTGTAGGCAAATGTTATGTAATATGAAACTTGATTTAACCCATTCGCTGCCAAAACTAAGAATTTTCAAATTTTTTGTTGAAGGTCGTTTGCCAGCACAAATTCAGAAAGATAAATTTCGCTTTACTAATACAGCGAAATTTCTGCCAATAAATGAGGCTTTTTTTTTTTAATTCTAAAATAGTGGTGACAAAGTAATCAATAAATTAAAGCCACGAGTATACTCGTGAATGACAGCGAATGGGTTAATTAAATTTAACTCTTCAGTATGCGCTCAGCTTTTTACATCATAAGTGAATCTTTTTCACTGGTAAATATTAATGTAACTTGAATGTATTATTAGTTGCAGTTATAGAGATTGGCCTTATATTTTTTATCCATGCTTTTTTTTAAATTAAAAAATTAAATAAGGATATACCTAAATTCTTAAAGTTACTCGAAATACTTCTATCATATATACACAGTCAAGACAAGATTCCAAGCACTGGTAAAAAGCTCCATTTTAGACAGGCTTCCATGTAAAGAAGTGTAATTAATTATACTTCTAAGATACACTGCCTCAATAAGATCTATTGTTCGTTTCGCAGGGATTCTGAAACTCTTCCGTTTGAGACAGGATTCCGTTATAGAAAGATTCCGCTTTCACAGGTTTCACTATGCTTCACTAAAGAAGGGTGAAAATCCCCTTTTCAGACAGGTTTTCAGCAAATTTAGTTGTATCGCAATTCATATTAAGATCATGTAACGCTTACGTTAAAGACAGGATTCTGTTATAGACAATTACTATTTTGACAAGTTTTATTCTATTCATATGATATAAATAAGTATATTTATATAAATACACAAAACTTTTAAAAATGGAACCTGCCTATAACGGAGTTCTGTCTTAAACATAAATGTTCCATAGTGCTACGGAAAAGAATACTATACAAATACACAACACGGAAACCTGTGTAAAACGGAATTTTTCACCAATATTTACAATTTCATCTTGACAGGTTTTACTATATATATAACATGAAGGGAAAATTCTGGACCCCCCCCCCCCCACCCGAAACGAAATCCTGGCTACGCCACTGCATGTCGTCCCGGTTTTTTTAAGCCATTAAATTTGAAAAATGCCGTGTGGCCACAAAAAAAGCGCAGGCTGACTAGAACAAAGAGAGCGCGAGTAGAATAATTTTTCTATCTGGATCTTTATTTAGTATAATCAAATGGGGGAAGCCAGGACATCTACACTTGACATATATATATACATGTATAATATTCTTTTGAATGAATAACATATAGATATCAAGAAAAGCCAAATATGTTTTCTAAATTTCCAAATTTCTTCATTGTGATATATTTATAAAATTTCTTAATTTAAAATGAAATTTTACGTAAAAGTGATTCACTATACATTACTATTTTGAGATTTTATGTTATTTTTTTGTATTTTCATTTTTATTTTTTATTTGTCATATTAAAACATGTAGGCTGCTTTAATTCTAAGTATATAAGTCAAATAAATAACAAAGAAATATTTGAAATACAGAATTAATTTTAAATACGAAAAGAATATTTTATGACAATAGAAATTTTTAAATTTTGATTTATGTTTATTGTGCTTGTAGTTTTTAAATGTAATAAGCATATAAAAGTCTTAAATATATTAAAAAGGATTTGTAATTGTTGCAAACCACTTCACCGTCAACAGGTATGGGGAAAAAAGTGCTTTTATCCCCGAGTTATCTCGGGGCAAACGGTGAAGTGGTTCAAAATTAAAAATATTTTTAAACTTGTCATTCGACACCGGTAGAAATAGCGGTAATATTATTGTTACATGTAAAAAGATTAATGCAAACTTTTAAATAGTTTTTCAAAAAATAGTAAATTAAAATAATTATTAAAATAAAATAGAAAGTTCTAGTCTGTTCCGGTGCAGAATTTAAACAATAATGTGTCTTTATCACAATTCCATGTTAAGAACCCCCTTTTAAAAAAATATGTAAAAAGCAATACATTTAAAATTGATGCGCCGTTAAATAATAGGATAAAATAAAGATTTGTAAAAATATTTGCAGATTTTTTCATTATTAATCACATAGTGTGCAAATTATATACAATTGAATATGTGCATTTTGGCATGGGCATTTACATATGAAAATTAAAGCTCGACTTATAAATATTTTTAAATTGTCTGGACTTTATATTTATGATAGACTAAAATATCAGGAGCTTCTATAAAGAATCCACAGAACTCTCTCTTCCCCCACTCCTGAAAACGATTACTTCTACCATATAAAATTTGCATGGGGTGCTACAATTTGATTGCGAGTTATAAGTGTTTGCGGTTTTCGGGCCCTTATATTCGGTTATTCTAAAATTTCAAGGGTTCAGTTAAAAAATCTTATAATGTACCTCCTTTTTTAAAGATTACGTTTACCGTACAAAATATGAGTGTGATTACGATAATTACAGAGAGAGTTATAAATGTTTTAATTTATCAGGACCTTATACTTAAGATACACTAAAATATATAAAAAGTCAACAGAGCCCCCACCCCCCTGCCTTATAAAACGATTATGATTATCATAGGAAATTTGTGTGGGCTGCGACAATTTTGATCTGTGTTATAAGTGTTTGCGTTTTCGAGTCCTTATATTCGGGTTATACTAAAATTTAGGGAGTTCAGTTAAAAAATTTGATAATGTCCCTCCTTTTATAAAGATTACGTTTACCATACAAAATATGAGTGTTTTGCGATAATTATAGATCGAGTTATAAATGTCTTAATTTATCAGACCCTTATACTTATGATACACTAAAATATAGAAAATGTCAATCCCCCCCCCCTTGTTTTTTAAAATGATTACCATACGAAATTTGTGTGTGTTTACTAAAATTTTAAGGCCTTTATTTAAAAAACTCTACAATGTCCCCTATAAAATTGTCATCTATTTCAAGTGCACAAAATTTCAGCTTGCTGGAGAAGGGACCGAAATATCTCGGGACCGAAATGCCTTGGGACTGAATTGTCTCGGGATCGAAATGTCTTGGGACTGAATTGTCTCGGGACCGAAATGTCTTGGGACCGAAATGTCTCGGGACCGAATTGTCTCGGGACCGAAATGTCTCGGGACCGAATTGTCTCGGGACCGAATTGTCTCGGGACCGAAATGTCTCGGGACCGAAATGTCTTGGGACCGATATGTCTCGGGACCGAATTGTCTCGGGACCGAAATGTCTTGGGACCGAAATGTCTCGGGACCGAAATGTCTTGGGACCGAATTGTCTCGGGACCGAATTGTCTCGGGACCGAAATGTCTCGGGACCGAAATGTCTCGGGACCGAAACGGCGGGACCGAAATGGCGGGACCGAAGTGTCGGGACCGAAACGTCCTGCTTCCCCCGGAAATTGTTAGATTTTATAATGAAACTAAGTGTGGTGTTGACGTTATTGATCAAATGGGCAGGGCATATTCAGTGAAGGCGCCCTCCAGAAGATGGCCTGTGCATACATTATACAATCTCTTAGATTTAGCAGCAATAAATGCCTGTATCATTTATAAAGAAGTTACCGGAGAAACAAAAATAAGCAGGCAAGCATTTATTCAGTTATTAGCAGATGAATTGCGTCAAAATTATACATCTGCTAAAAATAAACCAACAAGAAAAAGACTCCCTGATACATCATCTGAAACAAAATCCCTAAAGAGAAGAAAATGCGAAGTAAAACTATGTAAAGGCAACATGACTTTCAATGATTGCATAACATGCAAGAAAATGGTTTGTGGAAAATGCTTGGCCAAAACTAACTATATACCTGCAAAAACTGTATTTCAGATTGAAAATTTGAAACGATTCTGTGAGTATTTTCTTTGAAAATATTTTCCAATTTCCTAAAAATGCGTATATTAATATTGTTCTTTAAATTGTAAAATGTATGTATGAATCTTAAATTCAAATATAAATATTATGTTTACTCTCTTCTATTCATTTCTATGCGTTTCGTTTATTTTTTCTCTTTTGAAACAGACAGGAGTCGAAGCGACTCCCGCGGGCGTTCTAGGGGGGAAATGGTAGCGGGCGTTCTAGTGTTAAACAATTCTTTCTAAGTGAACCCTAATTAAATTGGAGACTTGAAATTTTGCATACTTATAGCCGAACACCTCACACCAAATGACAAAATATAAAAATTTTAAAAAGTCGTACATTTAACCCTTTGGGCTCCCAGATGTGTATTTTAAAGAAATCTTTCTAAGTGAGCCCTAATTAGGTTGGAGGCGTGAAATTTTGCATACTTATAGCTGAACATCACACATCATACGACAAATCATAAAATTTTTTAAAAGTCGTTCATTTAACCTTTTGGGCTCCCACATGCGTATTTTAAGCAATTCTTTCTAACTGAGCCCCTTTTTAAATTGGAGATTTGAAAATTTGCATACTTATAGGAGAACACCTGAGGCCAGGCGAGAAATCATAAAATCTTGAAAAAGCCTTACGTTTAACCCTTTGAGCTACCACATATGTATTTTAAGCAATTCTGTCTAAGAGAGCCCCTAATTAAGTTGGAGGCATGAATTTTTGTATACGTATAGCTGAATACCTCAAACCACACGGCAAATCGTAAACTTTTCAAAAAGTCTTATATTATTTACTCCTCCGGGCTCTAACTTGTGTATTTTAAGCAATTTTTCTAACCTCCGATCTTTTCACCAGGGGAGGACTTTTCCAACTTTTGCCGACACCGATTTGACCATTCTTTCATATTATAAATCATAGCCTTACATATTTTAGTTCCACTTTTTACCGCCAGTGGCGCCTACTTATCTCGGGTGCTATAGGCCCAATCCCCTCGACTAATATATCTACGGATAGTATATAAAACGGAATTTCGTTCAGATAGAGGTTTATTTAGAGTAGAGAGCGCCCCTGGTTTCGAAGTGTGGAACTAACAGATTTTTCAAAAGGATAAAGTGTTTTGAAAGGAATATTAAACGAAACCCTCTGTGCGATCTGTGATCACACATATTCATTTTTTTTTTTTACATGCTTTCTTTTAACTCACAATTATATTTGTCTGCGGCACTCAAATTTTGTGATTCATTTTTCACCCACTTCCTGTTGACATAGAGTTTTGAAATTTGGAATATCTATGTATTCCTGAGAGCAATATATGAATTGGACATTGATTTTTTAAAATTCGATCCCTAAGGGGACAACGTTAGGGGGGGGGGGGTTGAATTAATGGTTACGTTTGATTTTCTATAGAGAAATCAGCATTAGCTTCAACAATGAGTATTTGTTGAAAAGTACCAATGACAGGGTTACCACGATATCGCCAAACTTTGGCCAACGTGGCGAAATATCGCGAAATTTGGCAACAAGAAAGTTTTTATATATGAACCCAACGTGGAGATAACTGGCTAATTTGGCAAAATTCCCATTTAAATCCTTTTATCTTCCATAATCGAACTTATCGAATTAAATTTAAACTCCGTGCATTTAAGGTTTTTTTTTTTTTTCAAGATTTTTCTACTATTTAGTGCATTTAAAAACATATATATTTTCTAAATTTTTGTGAATTTTAATGAAAGTATGATTAAGAAAAAACAATTTCCATTTATATTAATTTCTTTTTAGTCTTTAAAAATGAAATTGGTACTTTTCCTGTATAAAGGCCTTTGCGAGGTAGAGAAAATGGGTTTGACGAGTCAAATAAGCTTTTTATGCGTATTTTCGTGAAACTTATTCATTGTTTCATATACTCAAGCATTTTTTTTTATTTATAAAATTTATGTTGTGTAAACAAGCCACTTAACTATTTTTATATACAAACAAAAGTAAATTGTATATAAAAAGCAATGATATTCTATATATAAATAAAATGTTTATATTTATGTCACAGATGCCATATACGCACCGGGTATGGCGTGATTTTTTATGCCAGTTTGGCGAAAACGTCGTTTTCGAATACCAGTTACATGTAACGTGTTATAATTGCACGTTATTTTTTATTTCAATATGAAAACAAAATAAAATGATAAACAAGACATTATCTATTATTTTTAAAAGGAAATAACAATCAATAAATGATATAATTACAGAAAAAAAATTATAATAACGTTATATATGGTTACATCAGTGGTGGCTCGTGACTAGCATTTTGGGGGGCACTAAATCCATAGCTGCCAAATTTATTCTTCTCTTACCACTATTGCTTTAAAAGAAATCTTTGCCATATTTGTTGGCGGAATATTTGACCATTAAACAAGGTAATGATTTCTTTCAAGAAATAATGGTAAGAAAAGAATAATACTGCCCGCCATGCATTTAATGCCCCAAAATATGACAGTTACGAGCCGCCACTGGTTACGATGTCAGGCAAAGTAACGCCACTTTGACGCCAATTAGGTACCTCTCTGCGTTTATGACATCTGTGCCATATTTACTTGTAAAAATAAGCATAAACGTTCATTAAGTTTGTTTTCATAGATATTTATATCTTTTTGCAACGAACCTCACTTTTTGAGGCCGAAATTGCACAAAATTTTAAAAAAAACTAGAAAACGGGAATTCTGTTTTTTTTTCAGAATTTAGTGTCACCTCCGATGACAAACAAAATATATAAATATAGATAGTACAAAACATATTTCAGTTTTAAGACTTAAAACACACACTTTTATTTTGTACAGAATGACATCATCCGTATCCGCTTCATTTATCGATACAATCTTATAGAACTTCTACAGTAAAGTTCGCATAGGACTATCTCTGAGATATCGCTGATTAATACACAAATCCAAAAAAATATAGTTGTCGTCTATGATAGCTCCACATTTTAGCAGAAATCATTTATTTACATTTTTTTCAAAATAGCACGTATTTTAATTATGTATTTTTAAAGTTGTTAAGGGAAAAGGAAACAAAAATGTATAATTACTATTTTCCAACTATTTTCCCCCTACTTTCTACAGAAATGGAGTAATTGAGTTGCTAAAATTAAACAAATGGTGCTAAAAACTACAAAAAAATTATGTTTCAAAAATAAATTGAGATGCAGTTTCAATCAAATTGCATTTAAAAGTAGATTTTCTCCTTAATACGACGGTATAAAAATTAAAAATGTGCGATGTTTAGATTTAAAAATCTTAAAATAGTAGAATAGAGATGATTAAGTTAAATTGCAGTACAGTATTTGGCACTACATACCCAACAAACACAGAGCTATCGGAAAAACAATAGGACGACTGCCGCTTGCCGATTCTGGCGGTAACGGCGCGATATCAGGTTGCCGATATCGGTTCCAACACTTTTGTGGTCCCCCGGGCGATAGTCGGTCCGTTGGGCTGGCACTTGGTCGGACCGGTGCCGGCAGGATACTATGTCGGCTGCAGCCCGAGAGCAGCATAAATTGAAAAAAAAACCTTTTTTGATGGCGCCATTTATTAGGCATCTTGACATGTGTCTTTGTCAGTATTTCAAGGGAGCGTATTTCGGCGTTGGAACAGGTTGTTCTCGATCAGAGGACCCCAGGGACAGAAGGTAAACGCCTTAACCACTCAGCCACTGAGCCTTGCTGCGGGGAGGATTTTTATGGGGAAAATACGGGGAAGACATTTTTTTAAGTGATGGCTTGTTGTTGTGGATAGTTCGTAGATGGGAAAATTGGAATTTTGAAGTGTTTTAAATTTTTTTTTTTTTTTTTTTTTTTTTGTAATTGTCTTATCCGCATTTATTTAAAAGTTAATTTAGTATATTAATGAATGAAATAAATATTTTAGCAAACTAGTTAAAGCAAACGAATTGATTTTTTTTTTATAAATTTAAAAATTATTAAATATTTAATGAAATTAATTATTTTTAGAGGTTTTGTTTAATTAATAAAATTTTCTGATTAGTTGTTATAATATAATTACATGCTTTGCGTTATTTTATAAAACATATTTTTACTTTCTTCTATCTTTACAAGAAGAAAGTATTGCATTCATGAAAAATTTTGACTTCCGGTTTTTGACGGATTTACACGTTTTAGGGGTCAGAAATTCCGAAAAACATGTTTTTACAATATGTCTGTCTGTGAGTCTGTGGTTCTGTGAGTCTGTCTGTCTGTTTGTATGTGATACAAATTTTCTGGACGCTTTATCTCAAGAACTAATGCACGGAATTTAATAAAAATTTATATTTCAGTAGTCCCTAATATATAGTGGTGCAAGTAGTTTGTGGTGTAAATCGCCCCCACAGGTGGTGCTGCTATGCTGCATTTTTCGCGATTTCCGCAATAGCTCAAGTCCGTACAAGTTCAAGTCCTATACCGTCAACTATCTCAAGAAATAATGCTCGGATTTTCATCAAACTTCAGATTCAGTTAGTCCTTGACATAAATTGACGTTTTCGTGTAAATCGCTCAACAGGTGGCGCTCATTTTTGCGATTTCCACAATCTATCCAAGAACTAATACTTGGATTTTTAACAAACTTTAGATTCAGATATACCTGGATATGAATTAGTGCTGTTTATGTTTTGGCGTAAATTGCTCAACAGGAGGCGCTGCTATGCAGCATTTTTCAAGATTTCCACAATAGCTCAATATCCAGAACTAATGCACGGATTTTCATCAAATTTGAAATTCAGATATGCTTTGATATGAATTGGTGATAAATTGATG
Source organism: Maratus speciosus (assembly GCA_963932465.1). Taxonomy (NCBI): domain Eukaryota; kingdom Metazoa; phylum Arthropoda; class Arachnida; order Araneae; family Salticidae; genus Maratus; species Maratus speciosus. The sequence goes on along the minus strand of OZ010789.1, from coordinate 595,880,624 downwards.
TAATTTCTTCTACTATTTAAATGGTTTAATCGACGTGATTTATATAGAAAAAAGTTTCGTGATGGCCACAACATACTAGTTTTAACATGAAAAAACTTATTTTAATAAATAATGGTTGAAAATTAATCACTTTAATTAAAATTTTAATTAGAATAAGAATTCATTATCTGTCATTTGATGATTTAAAGTAGAATATATTTTTAATGACAAAGTAACAATATTTATTCTTTTACTTATGAGCCTTTTTTAATCTTAAAATAAAATAGAAATATTATTTTTTTTTTCGTTTAGTAAATAATTTTTTAGAAGGGAGAAATTTCGGAATCATTCTTTTAAATTTTAATGCTAAAAAGATGTGTAGATTTTTTGATATTTCTATAGCTTGTAAAATAATTTTAAAAGCTCTTTAATAATTTGATTTTTAAATAAAATAAGAAACTTAGCTATTATTTTTAAAATTAATATATAATTGGAAAATAATTTGAATTAGTTTGTGTAATAATTGAATAGTATTTTTTTTCTTTCTACGATTAAGTTTATAATGATTAATAATTTTAAAGAGCTATTTACAAAAATCTTTTGATGATTCAAAAAATTGTAAATCCTTTTAAAAATGAATTCAAAACATTTTTTTAAATAAATAAACATAGGTCTTTTTGACAATTTTTATGTTTATCACTGTTAGAATTTTATATCAAATATATAACTCTTATCAAAACTCAAACTCACACAAAATTAAGTAAAGGAAAAAATGTCGGTTAAGATTAAAAATTCCGAATTTGGACCGATGTTGGTAGTCATCTAATCTTACTGCTATCAGAAATGGCATTCGGTCCTGTGTCACTTGCCGATATAAATCGCTTGCCGATATGAAACCATAAGGGGACCAATTATGGTAACAGGCAGTCGAAAAAGAAGATTCTTGAGTTTCAGTTGCCGATATGCTGCCGAAACTTCACCGAAACCACTGTGACGATGCCGACACTTAACCGACACTGCCTGCTGCGGTTCGATCGTGTGCCGAAAAGTATGTGTTTGCTGGGTAGTTATCCCGTCGACCAAAAATCTATCTCCAAACTATAAGATTGAATACCAATAATGGTTGATCGTAAATGTCGCATTCTAAATACCTTATTACCATGCATTTAATGCTTTTCACGGTACTTTGCTGTTATATGGACTTTGGCAATTTTGTAAAAAAGCACGACATTCGGTGTTAAGAAAGTGAGATTTTTTGTCAAATCATATAAATGACTATGAAAATAAAACTAAATAAGTATTATACTGGTTTATATATATATATATAGTTAAAAACGCATCTGCTAACACGTATTAGATAAGTTATTTATGTTTGTATATAATCTAATATATAAAAATCAAAATTAGTCTATCTGTCTGTTTGAAATTCTATACAAATACATAGTTTGGAAGCCAGAATTGTGAAAAGATACGTACATGGGTATTAAAACACGGGCGAGGCAACTAAAGTAATCCGGAATCGAAATAATTTTTAGTTAATTTTTAATTAATAAAAAACCACCATTTTAACAGCAATTTCTTATCAAATTTAAACATTTTTCGTTATAGCAGTTGCCAACAATTAAAATATACAATAAAATTCTTACTACAACAATTAATTTTCTACTGCAAGATTTCCACGTGAAAAATGAAAATGAAATAAATATATTCTTCAAGGCTGGAGTAGCACAGTTGAAGTTTATTCCAACAGAGCGAAAAATGTCCAGACCAGGGATCGAACCTGGATACTTGGCGTGCCGTGCCAATGCCTTACCTGTTAGGCTATCCGGACCGATACCTGGCTGACACAATTCACTCTTATTAGTTGGACCAGTGTCAGCCACCTGGCTGATTTGTGTCAGCCAGGTATCGTCCGGATAGCCTAACAGGTAAGGCATTGGCACGGCACGCCAAGTATCCAGGTTCGATCCCTGGTCTGGACATTTTTCGCTCTGTTGGAATAAACTTCAACTGTGCTACTCCAGCCTTGAATATGATTTAATCCAGTTGGAAAAAATATTCGTTCCCTTCATTATGAAATAAATAGTTTGCCGAATTTAAAAAAGGATGAATATTAACGTCATAACTTTTCTATTGCAAGATATTCGTGTGAAAAATGAAAATGAAATAAATAGTTTGACGAATTTAAATGACAGTGAATATAACTTCATAACTTTTCTATTTCAAGAATTTCACGTGAAAAAGGAAAATATTACGTCATATAGGAAATATAAAGGACGTGGTAGATATAGTATAACGTCATGTGAGTGTGAAAAAACGTATGAAGCATGATAAAAACCGATTATGGAAATAGTGCCGTATTTTAACATTATTGCTCCAATGATATATTGAAATAAGTTCATTTATAGCTGTATTATTTTGCGTCTGTTATATACATTTATACATTTTTATATTGTGTTTCCATTTGATTCATGTGTACAACACTTCGACTGCTTTTTTTATGTTTCTTTTACGTTGTATGTTAAATTTTAAAATTGATTTTTCAGAACAAACATTCTTCAAATTCTAAGCAACATCGGTCACTTTAGTTTCTAACAGATAAATGGCTTCTGTATCTGTACATCTATGCTAATAACATAAAGCGTTATGATATTATAAAATGTATAATATTATTAATGTTTGTGCGTTTGTGAGGTGTTATCTCTCAAACTACATAGCCAACTTAAAAAAATGTTCGTGGCCATATCTGCTCCGAAAAAAGACTATATTTTATGTCAGTGCAACAACCTACATCGCTGCAGGAGCAAAAAAGTTCTAAAATTGCGATTTCTGTGATAGTGATTAGGGTTACAAATTAAAATTCGGTGTAGTGGTTACTTTTAAGATGTAAATACTTGTTGTGAAAAGGTTCGAAAATTCAATTTAACAGATAAACGTAAAAATTTCTAGAATGGTTCTAAATTATGACTTATTTGGAATACTGAAAATTCTGGGATACTGTTGGGATTAGAAACTAGAACTTTGGCATGACAGTAATTTTTAAGATGTAAATGCTCGTTGTAGAACGAATTCTAAAAAATTGAAAGGCTAAACAAAACGGAAAAAGATCTAAAGATGATCTAAGTAACGAAGTACATGGAATTGTTAGGAATATAAACATGAAAATTGACATGACTGTATTTATTATGACGTAAATTCTAGCAATAGAACAATTTCTAAAAATGTCGCTACAAAAAACACTGCAGAAACAAAAAAATTTCGAATTTTTTTTATTCCTGTGTTACTGCTGAGCCCAAAAACTTGAAAATTTTCTTCGGGTTAGTTCTAAAATATAATTTTTTTTTTTTAATGAATGGTTTCTAAAAAATTTAAAATTTAAAAAGATAAAATAAACGGAAAGCGTTCTCATTTACCATTAATTTGGAATTATTAGGTATAGAAACTTTAAATATTTCATAATGCTGCCGTTTTATATTTGATATGAACTTTTTTTTTTTTCTGAATTATTTTTTTAGGCATTTTATCATAAGGTCATATTCTCAATTGCCATTAGTAGATTTTTTATATATTAACTTATTCTGGTAAAATTTCATAATCGGGTTCATATTGGCGTATTTTAGCTTGCATGATTTGCTGAAAAAATATGTATGGATTTGTAAATTTTTTCAAATGACATTTTGACAGCTCAAAGGTTATGCAGACGATATATTCAGATCTTGTGTCATACTTTATGCTGCAATCATTGCCGATTTCTTTTATTTAATACGTGCTAAATACAGCCCAACTTGCGCAAAATATGTTTGAAAACAAAATAATACAGCTTATGTAGTGGACAGCATACACTCATCATTTAAATCCAATCGAGCATATCTAAAACACACTCTATCGATGTATTGCATGCCACTGTTGATGTGTTCGGTACTTTGATACTGTATCAGATTTTGAAGAGAGAATTCCTTAATTCTTATCGACAACCTCATTGCATCCGTGGAAAACAGATATTGTACAATATTAACTATGCCGGGAGAGCACACACCATATAAAATATAGTCCATTCTTTTCAAACTCTATATATTTGTCATTTAAAGTTACTCAAATTGGTGCGAAGCGTCTGATTATGCTCTTGACAGCATTTTATACAGTTAAACTTCCGATATAAGATAATTTAGTGTTTCATTTTCAATTTTACTTTTAATATATTGCGTACTTTCAATTTTATTTCTATGCATGGCTGTCTTGCATGGTTTGCTTTCCCACTTTTTTAAACAGTGTATACGAATTTATATACAAGATTTTGTAATTCTACGATTCGTTTATTTTCATCATTTCAATTTACCGCAGTAAATGGACAATTAAAGATGACATCTCATTTTCTTTGCTTCCACACGTTATTATTAAATCTATGTTCTTTGCAATATCGCTCAGACTAATCCCTCTGAGGGAAGTCCTAGTTATTGTATATCTTTATCCATCTTTGTATTTTGTTTAAAGATTATGTATAACTTCAAAAAACAAAAATACTTATTCTATGTACCACCGAATAACGGAAGTAGATACATTTTCAAAAAAATATTTTTATATGTATGATTTACTGCTTATAAAGTACTGTTGTTTGACAATTAACTATTTCATTTCATCCTGCTGAAAGATCAACTTTATAGTTTAGACCAACACAAAAACAAAAACAACAAATCTTGCTGGAAATCTACAGAAAATAATTGCTTCAAATTAAGATGTTTTATTATATCGCAAGATTTGTATCCATCTTAAGTTACTAGGACACGAATATTTTGGTTTTGCTTACTGTATTGCCCTTTTTTTTCGTAATGCTTTTACGAATATATTGCCATTATTGTTTCATGGCAGTAGATTTTGAATGAAATAATTCTTATATTTCAGCAAAAAACTAATTGAATATTTTCAAATCTAGACACACGGCAATGTATCAGCCAAGTTCGTCTGACATACTATTGTGTTTAAATTACACGAAACATTTCGAGCAGTTTTCGCCAAATTTCGACACCTACTATTGAAAATCTATGTGACTACGTACTTGTTATACGAATTACGTAGTAAGACCATTATAATTACCTAGAATCTAAAATTTTATAAATAACGCATAATTAGTTTCTGAGATAATGATACTTGAAAATGTCTGATAATCGATAATTTTAACACTGACTGACTCGCTCATCAAAAAGATCTCATATATCTACTGCATCTGCAGACTTCAAATTATGTGTGAAGTTCGTTTATACTATAAAACTAAGGAATCCAAAAAAAATTGTGAAAATCAACTAATTACCCACTTGGGGGTGTCCATTTTTACTTTAACATTACGTCTATTAGGCGAAATTTTAATTTGCCACAAAAAAGCGCCCAATGTTGTATAGAGAGTGTTGCATTGAGAGAATACATAGGTTGAAATAGTCATATATTTCGAAACATCCGTAGTGGAAATTAGTCTAATACCAGAATTAAAAATATAAACAAAAGGAGAGTCATTCCTATGATTCAAATAAATATTGATCATGGATGTGATCTAGGCAGTGTAGCTGTGGAAAACTTTGCAGTGTCTCGCACTCTCAATGTCAGTGCTGCAGGTAGTCTATCGATTATGCGTTACCATAGGGAAGACCCTGCTCTGTTGCCAAATGCCGCCAAATTTGTCGCCAACATGGCGATATATCGCCAATTTTGGCGACCAAATTAGTCGCCAAAAGTGACACCAAATTGGCGATAACTCTAATATTTCGCCAAATTCCCATAGGTTTCGATTATAAACCAATAGGGTTTACTTGCTTACAGAAAATCAACAAATTGAGATATTTTAATGAAAATGTAAGTGCGTACGAGTAATAAGCCTTAGTTACGTCCACTAATAACCATTTCACAATATATATTCCTACCGGAAAAGTAAAATATTTATTTACTTAAAAGACGTTATTGTTAATAACGTCTTTTAAGCAAATAATTATTTTACTTTTCCGTTTGGAATATATATCGTGATATTTTAATGCAACAAAAACTAATATTAGCTTAAGGGATTGTATTAATTACATTTAAGGGAGTCCAAGTAAATTAAATTATGAATAAAAGTAACATGATACAATGCTTAGCATGCTTTCCCAAACATAAATTTTAAGGGAGTCCAAACTGGTCGCCAAGGGCGTCTAGTAAAGGAAGAAATATTTTCAAATTTTGACTTGTGTAAATATTATCAATGTAATTATTGTTGTTTCAGAAACAATAAAAATTTGGAATAAATACGTTTCGTTTCAAAACATACTTTTAATACAGCACTGTCTATTACTATGAATTCAAAGTCTCTGCGTGTCCCTAACAATTATGGTTGGGCCGCCTCATCGTAATGAATAATTGTTGAAAAATACTAATGGCAGGATTACCACAATAACGCCAAATGTTGACCAACTTGGCGAAATATTGCCAAATTTGGCGACAAAAAAGAGTTGTCATATATGAAGCCAATTTGGCCATAGCTGACTAATTTGGTAAAATTCCCATTTGAAACTATTAATCTTCCATAGCCGGAGTGGGAGTGTATCTATGTGTTTATTGGCTTATCAAATCGTTAACATGAGTTATTTGTTTATAATATTAACTGTATTAAAAAAATTATAACGACATTGTTATTAATATTAACATCATCATTTTATTAAGGCATGAAAATGATAGGCATAACATTTATCAAAACCTTGCCAAGTTCTAGATTTATTATTAATATGCTATCAATAATTTTTTTAAACAAATTAAACAATGCTATAATACTTCAGTAGGTAAGTTTGAGCGGATTTTATTTGAACTTGGCACACACTTAAACAACGCTTCTGTTCTTGGCATTTTTTTTAAACAGAATTTGGCTGCTTTTTTTTTCACAGTTATGTTTTTGTTAGATTTCCTTTACCATACAGAAAAATATTTCATAACATGTTAGTACTTAAAAACAAATGATGAACTATTCGTATAGGTAAATATCTGCCAAATATTTGGTGAAGATTATATACAATATAATTTCAACTTATAAAAATGATTATCTATATCTACATTTTAAAGACTTCAGATTACGCTCTTGATAATGTATCATATATCTGATCACAGCTGCAAAGAAAAATAATTTATCATTCAATAGTAATTCGATTTTTGAATCTAAAGAGAAATGAAATTAACAAAATTACTTTCCATCTGGCGCAGGATATCTTCATACACTTAATTAAGTTTCTTTCAGGAAAGTTGTGCAGAAGAATTGTGGAAAAACTTTGCATAGAAGAAGATAAGAAATACTTCTTTAATTAAAGTTGAAAAGATTTATGTATATTTATTCAATGCGATCGGAAAGAATTTGGTTTTTATTAATTATGAATATACATTGTAAACTAAAGAAAATATTAATACATTCGAGCATCAAAGTAAACAATCTCAGCAAATTTAACATTCCTTAATTTATTACATTAAAAATATTTTCCTTTCTTTTTTATTCCAAGTTTGCATTTAAATTTATTCAAACCAAAAATATGTGTAAATTTCACTTTAAACTATACCTTCGTAGATAACCATTCGTTTACATAGTGTATGCTTTTTTATGTCTTAAAAAATATATATTTTTTATATCATATTGTGATTCACTGTATTGTATTCAATACATGAATTTTAAAATTTATTTATTTTTATTTATTACTCAATTTGAAATTCATTGAAACTCTTCAGTAGTATAACTTCAATATTTCCTCGAAGAGTCATAAATACTTCAGAAATTTTAAGTTATCACAAATCCTTTTTTCTTTTGAAAATTCATATTTTCCGCTTGAGATGTTAGAACTTTTAGTTGTTCTCAAAAGATTTCCCGGCTGTATTTTGAGAGAAATGAGGCAGCAAGTTCCTCTTATCTTTTGTATTGTTTACTATCAGACAGAATATTTTCTTTGTGAAAAATTCTATTTGTTTTCTTTACCAAATTCCTTTTATAATACATCACTATTGTTACAATATCTATATCTATCTATCTATCTATGTATCTAGATACAGTGGCGGTCAAAAGTTTCCGGCCAGTTAGTTTTTTTGATTTGTTTGTCTGAACGTTTTAGCGAAGAAGAAGTTCAATTGCTCCAAAAGTTAGGAATAAGCAAATTACCTCTGACCACATGATCATTTGGATTGGTTACTTAAGATACTTGATGCAAAGGGGAGTAATTCAAAATTCGCGCTTGCAAAAGTTTCCGGCCATTCGTCATTCATTAGTTTTTGCTATCGCTAAAGCGTTTTTTTGGCCATGTTTGTTAATTAATCAAGGTGAATAATGTATTTAAAATTCAAAAATGAAAAATTTAACAATTTATTGCTCTTAAATGAGGGATTTGTTTATCGCTAAAGGGACAATCCTCTCGTGAGATTGCGGCAAAGTTGTCGATCTGAAAATTTGCTGTAAACGATATTTTAAAAAATATATAAAGATGGTCATGGCCTTCGGAACTTGTCACGGTCCAGGGGACCCCGGAAAACAACTATTCTTGCGGACAAAATTATCAGAAGTAAAGCAGTTGATGACCCGCATAAAAATGCCGCTGCAATTCCACGCTATTTATGGTGTTAAAAGCGAGTTATGGTGTTATGGTTATTGCTGAAACAAGTCTATCAACAGTGTCAAGACGCTTATGTGACGTAGAACTTTATGGAACATTCGGGGTTAAAAAACCTTTCACAAGTAAAAAAATTCAGAGGGCCCAACTGGCGTTAGCGAAGGAATAACAAGACTGGACAAATGAAAACTGGAAAAAAGGTACTATTTTCAGATGAATCGACGTTCAATATTTTTGTGAGTGATAAAAAAACATTACAACCGATGACCTAAAAACAAAAGATAAGGTGCGAGATATATTATTTCCACAATGAAGCACGGCGGAGGACATGTTATGCTGTGGGGAGCATTTTCTGAAAAATGTGCCTGTTCGTTATTTAAAATCCGCGCAAGATGAATAGCGCAATGCATAAGGATATCTCGCAAGATCATTTGCTGCCTTATTGGAGGAAAAATTGTGGTCGCAACTATTTGTTTCATCATTATAACGACCAAAACATACATCCAAGGTCGTCAAGCAGTGGCTTTCGCACAAAAAAACTTCGCTTTTGAATTGTACAGCCCAATCATCCGATCTGAATAAAATAGAAAATCTTTGAAAGTAACTTGAAAACGTGTGTGGAATTATAAATATTCCAATTTAGCAGCATTTTCACAAAAATTGCTAGAACCGTGGACAAAACTTAACATTGATGATCTACAACTGTTCATTGAATCGATGTCACGTTGCTGCGCCGCAGTACTTATTGCTCAATGTATGAATACAAAATACTAATTGTAAATGTTGTTGATCACTGTTATTTTCTTTTATAACACCATTTTTTTCCAAACTTGCCAAAGTGGCCGGAAACTTTTGAGAACATGCATTTTCTTTTGCAATTAGTTTTGTCAATTAAATTTATTAATATTTAATTTTTATTCCATTAATAAGTTCTTAACTGTTATGTCAATAAAATGTGTAAGTATCACTTTTAGATTCCACTTCATATTGGTATGCTTAGAAATTAACCAAAAAAATTATGCTGGCCGGAAACGTTTGACCGCCACTGTATATATATATATATATATATATATATATATAGTACCTGGTACACCGAGCATCACTCGGTGATTTTTTTATTCTGCGATCATATTGCATTGAAAAAATGTTATTTATTTATTCTTTAAGCGTATTTATTTCTACATGAACAAGAACATGTAATTTCTACTTTCTAAAAATTATAATAACACATACTAAATATTCGTTATTTGAGCTTTTTATTTATTTACAAATCTATATCCGTTTCTTAGTACTTTCTAGTAAACCATTTTGTTACTTATTTCTGCAGTCTTTTAAATACTAAATTGATTGGTTGTTGGTGTATTCAATACTTCTTTCCATACAACATTATGAGTGTGATGAGGATTTTCTGTAGGTAGAAGTACCTTTAAGTTGTTTTACCTATTAACCCTGGAAAAAGCAACGTAGAGCATTCCATGCATAAAAACAGGTGTCCGTAAGTCGACGCCAACAAATTCGAAGGTCTGACCTTGAGCTTTATGTATAGTTATTGCAAATGCTGGCCTCACAGGACATTGATGCCTTTGCATAGTGCATCCAAGTTGACCTCTGCTTGAATCGAGAGTTATTCACGGAATATGTACTTCGATACCTGAATATTCTCCTGTGATTATTTTTGCTTTGATTATGTTATTGCAAATATCTTTAACAATTAGCCTTGTTCCATTGCAAAGGCCTTCTGAAACATCTAAATTGCGCAATAGTATGATTATTGCGTTATTTTTAAGCTTTAACTCAGGAGGTGGCAAATCAGCTATTTCGATTGAATTGAGAAATTCCGTCGTAAACTGGGCTGCTCCTTCAGGTTGATCTTTGACGGAATCGTAGCTGTGGTAGATTTTATGCTCTCCAGGAAGCTTTTCAATAATTTCGGCGTTAATTTTGCTGACATCTTTATTTAATGACGCAAGGATAGCTCGATCCTTCATTTCTTCATAACTTCCTTTCATTAAGCAGTTTCCAAAGATTTCATCAATGAGATGACCATTTGAAAGTATATCTACGGGTAGTTCTATTTCACCCATCGCGTTCTCAGGTAGCTCCCCATTTCCAAGTTCCAAAAGATATTTGGCAAATTCTCTTTGTTTGGGATCATCGCGCATGTTATCTGTTAATGAAATTGAATTGAAGTGGTGCCACAGTTCACTTTTTTGATTGATAAATACAATATTTCAATACTGTTTGCTCGTAGTTGGACGGGTATACATTGATGGAAGTCCCCTCCTAGGACCATAATCTTTCCACCAAATGGCAAAATTGGAATTCCAATAGAGCGCAGCAATTGATCTATGTTGTGAAGTCCGTATTTTGGCAGCATAGGAGCTTCATCCATCAAAAATACATCAACTTTGCTGAGTTCGACTACTTTAGCGGATCTAGGTTTGATGTTGGAAATTGAATCCGATGTCAATGGAACTTTAAGTCTAAAAGTCTTGTGTGAAGTACTTCCATCAGGTAGCAGATCAGAAGCAATCCTAGTGAATGCCATGCACTTTACTTTATGCTTTTGTCCTGAAAGGATGTAATAAAGAGTTTTGTATAAGAAAGTCTTTCTAGTGCCTCCAGGTCCATCAATAAAGAAACATTTTCATCGAGGGGTTGAATCGTTTACTGAATGTAAGAAGTTATCAACAATTTGTCTCCCTTTAAGAAGTTGATACATATTAGACCGGGCGGCGGCGACACGAATGACTACGTCATCGGGTTACGGGATGAAATCATGATGCAGGACAAGATTTTTAGAAGTAGATTAAGGAATTACTGGTCTGCCTCGACATTTCTTGGTACGATAGGCGCAGCAGCGGGCGCCAACTCGTGTACATATGAAAACCCTATAAAGATAGTATTTTACATTACATTGCCATATATACCATTTCGTATCGACCTTCAAGATGAATTAAGGGTTTAGGAAAAGCTTAATAAGAGAATGTGAGGAAAAGACTGATTTGGCATAACTTGGTACAAAGCGCGAAGAACGGGGGGCGCCAATTCGTTATTTTTACAGTGTTATTACGTCATCGAGTTACGGCTTGAAATTTTGGCAAATGAAACATACCGATTATTATAATACGAATATTTCAGTCTGCCTTGTCATATCTTGGTAGGAGATGAGCAGAGCGGGGCGCCAATTCTTAATTTTGGCGGTATAATCACCTCATTGAGCTACGACTTTAAAATTTTGCACATTAAAGGAACATATCAGTACAATAAGAATATTTCAGTCTGCCTCGTACGAGACGAGCAGAGCGGGGCGCCAATTTTTAATTTGTGCGGTATAATCGCGTCATCGAGTTACGGGATGAAATCATGATGCAGGACAAGATTTTTAGGCGTACATTAAGGAATGACTAGTCTGCCTCGACATTTCTTGGTACGTTAGGCGCAGCAGCGGGCGCCAACTCGTCATTTTGGCGTCACTATCACGTCATTGAGTTACGGGATGAAACCGGTGCCAAATTAAAGGTGAAAAAAAGTCTTTTAAGAATATTTTGGTCTGCCTGCGCATATCCTGGTAGAAACCCCTGGCAGAATGAAATGTATAATAAAAAAAAATACGTCATAATGTACAAATGAAAACCCTATAAACATAGCATTTTACATTTTACATTAAACATTCCGATTAGTACGATACGAATATTTCAGTCTGCCTCGTCATATCTTGGTAGGAGATTAGCAGAGCGGGGCGCCAATCTTTTTATTTGGCAGTTTAATCACCTCGTCGAGCTACGAGTATAACATTTTGCACATTAAAGGAACATATCAGTACAATAAGAATATTTCAGTCTGCCTCGTCATATCTTGATAGGAGACGAGCAGGGCGGGGCGCCAATTTTAAATTTTTGCGGTATAATCACGTCATTGAGCTACGATTGTAAAATTTTGCACATTAAAGGAACATATCAGTACAATAAGAATATTTCAGTCTGCCTCGTCATAACTTGATAGGAGAAGAGGTATCACGAGCCAAGATATCACGAAGCAGACTGAAATATTCGTATCGTACTAATCGGAATGTTTAATGTAAAATACTATGTTTATAGGGTTTTCATTTGTACATTATGGCGTATTTTTTTTGTTATAGATTTTAGTCTGCCGGGAGTTTCTATCAGGATATGCGCAGACAGGCCAAAATATTCTTAAAAGACTTTTTTTCACCATTAATTTGGCACCGGTTTCATCCCGTAACTCGATGACGTGATAGTGACGCAAAAATGACGAATTGGCGTCCGCTGCTGCGCCTAACGTACCAAGAAATGTCGAGGCAGACCAGTCATTCTTTAATATACGCCTAAAAATCTTGTCCTGCATCACGATTTCATCCCGTAACTCGATGACATGATTATACCGCAAAAAATTAAAATTGGCGCCCCGCTCTGCTCGTCTCGTACCAAGATATGACGAGGCAGACTGAAATATTCTTATTGTACTGACATGTTCCTTTAATGTGCGAAATTTTAAAGTCGTAGCTCGATGAGGTGATTATACTGCCAAAATTAAGAATTGGCGCCCCGCTCTGCTCATCTCCTACCAAGATATGACGAGGCAGACTGAAATATTCGTATTGTAATAATCGGTATGTTTCATTTGCCGAAATTTCAAGCCGTAACTCGATGACGTAATAACACTGTGAAACTAACGAATTGGCGCCCCCTTCTTCGCGCTTTGTGCCAAGTTATGCCGAATCAGTCTTTTCCTCACGTACTCTTAATAAGCTTTTCCTAAACCCTTAATTCATCTTGAAAGTCGATACGAAGTAGTATATATGGCAATGTAATGTAAAATACTATGTTTATAGGGTTTTCATTTGTACACGAGTTGGCGCGCGCTGCTGCGCCTATCGTACCAAGAAATGTCGAGGCAGACCAGTCATTCCTTAATGTACTCCTAAAAATCTTGTCCTGCATCATGATTTCATCCCGTAACTCGATGACGTAGTCATTCGTGTCGCCGCCGCCCGCTCTATATGTTCTCCAATAGAAATAGACTCATTGGTGTTTATAGTTTCTTCATTTAGCAAGTTCTCGTATCCATCAATATCGTCCATACCAAGTTGATGAACCCAGTATAGGAAATTCCTACCTTCAGCAGCTTCTGTATTTAACTTGAATGCGATAATTCGATAAGCACGCTTAAGCGCTTCTTCGCAGAATTAAACATCCGTCCTGTTTCTCGGAAGAAGTCTTCAGCCAAATCTTTCTTAAACATTTCCCACAGGCATCTTGGATTTTCAGGGGGTCCAAAAATGAGAATCTGTGTAAACAGCGTTCTCATGACTTTAGGCATCTTCGACATAGCAGATTCTCGCAGACTTTCAATCCATTGTTGGTCATCGTAAGTTAGTGCACGAACTAAACAAACTTGTTTATATGATGCATATGTAATGCCATCTACTGTTAGCATATCTTCGAAGCTTGTTGCATTCTTAACATGGTACAGCAATATTCGTAAGTGGTAGAGTTCTGGCTGGGAGATGAAATTTACGTTATGTAGTCGACCAATAACGCGTAAACGGTGTCTTCTCTGAATCTATTCGCTGGATTTTCCATCCCATTTGAAGTATTCAGGAATTTGCCAATAGTAGTGATATATAACTTCTTGAGAATTTCCGTTCAGAAGATTATTTTCTTCTATTTGTTTTAGGCCTCCATTATGCCCGAAATATGCCTCTAATGTTGAACCTTTCTGACCCGTATCTGCTAAATCTTCTTGTGCTAGATCAATGTTTGCAATTCGAAATTGACCTGGTAAATGGATATCTAAGCGTTGAACAGAATGGCTTTTCTTTTGAATCTCGTTGCCAAATAATCGCCAACACGTTTCTGGTGGAGTGATACATCGACCTTCAATATAGGTGTCTACTTCATTGTACATAAGTTTTCTTTGGTTTTCAGCGATCGTTATTGTTGCACAGTCATGCCCTTTGTAGATATATTTGTAGAGATATTTTACAGCACGAATATTTACTACATATTCAACGTTTATATGACACTTGTATCTCTTCAACAGATAAGCATTGTATGGAGCTACGTGACGGTTATCTCTTGTTATTTTGCAACCATTTATATCCTTTCGATAAACAGAATGCTCGTGCGAAAATTCTAAACTATGTTGATCCAACTGTGGATTATATCTACGTCGATAATTTTGTTTTTCATCGACCGCTAAAGAAGAGATTTCGTTAAACATTTTAGGATAGTTGAAGCGACATTTCATGCACCCATTTTTATTAATCATACACGGTGCATTTGGGTTTAGTTTCCCACACGGATTGTGAATCATCAATTTTAGCACCAGATTTCGTAATTCAGGATCATTATTAATGGGAATTTCCGCTGAAATCAGGTCATCAAGTTCCTCTGGGTTACGGATTCTATCTTCAGGAACCATAATCAGCAGCAGATGCATATGTGGGAGGCCACGTTTCTGGAATTCTGTTGTATAAACGTAAGCGGCAACATTTCAAAATACTTGTTTTTTGTCCAATTCATCAATAATATCGAATTTAATTGCCGAAACGTCAGTGAAGACTTACTGTGGAGACACGAAAAGTTTTGGTTTCTGTTAGTCTGTCTGTTAGTCAGTCTGTTAGTCAGTCTGTTAGTCAGTCTGTTAGTCTGTCTGTTAGACTGTCTGTCTGTTCCGCGATAACTGCCGCAAAAAGCATCCGGTCGCTTTGAAATTCACTGGGCATGTTGATGAGGTACCCGGACTTAGCTGTATAGTTTTTGGTTAAATTTGGTTCATTCATTCGGGAAATATGGAACATTTTATTTTGCTTTATAATGCTTTTCTATGGCAAGTCAGACGATTTTCAGATTTTCATTTGTTGAAAGAAATGGCTCATATGAAAAATAGATTTAAATGGTAATTTTTTTTTATGCTGAAACTTTTAAATAAGATTATTAAATTATTCCAATTAGCTTGAAAATTTGTCAATATATTCGCGAGATTTTTTAAAATTAGGTTTATAATATTGGGGGAATTTTATGCATGCTTTCCAATAATATAAAGGATTTTGTTTTATCAATTTGAAATAATGCATATTTCATATTTTTCCTCTTCTTTCATCTGTTGCCTAGCAACGTATTTGGTCCTAATAATATTAGTATAATTGCGTGTATAATGTTTGAGTAAAGCCAACGTCAAAACGGATGAATTAATGCATTTGTATCTTTGCATATAGATGGATTTTAGCCCAGAAATAAAAATAGGCAATATTTCATTTATTTTATTTATTTTATTTAAATATTTTGCTTAAAAATACAAAAGTTCATTATTTTCATAGAGAATAACGGAACATTTTTCCATAACATTTACCAATATTTCTTTAACTGTTGCCAAGGAAATTAAAACCCGGAATAATATTTTCTTTTAAATAATTTTCAATTGAAATGTTTTGTCGTGAAACAGGAAAATGAAAAATAAAATTAAGAATAGAAAAATTAATATGTGACATATTGGAAATAAAAAGAAAACGCTCGAGTATTTCTTAATATAACAAGATGAATCGGTTAAAATAAAATTAACTATTATTCACGCAGGGAAGAGATAGATGGAGATGCAGTATGCCGTAAAAACAGTTTGCAATACGATGTGCGTTATCGCTCAGATTTAAATGCCCTCCTTCGGCCCAAACAAAACCAGCACGTGAAACAGGGACCGAATTCTTTGACTTCATCCGTGCATTTTTTCTGTAAAATGAAAATGATCTACTTATATTTAAGCAATAAGCATTCTAAGGTAGCATTTCATTGTATTATGAATTAAAAACTGTATTACGAAAAATACTATTATTTTTTTTTCTCTTAAGCACGCCGTTGTGTTGTGCCGAATGTAGCAGATTTTAGGGTTACATTTTTGGCGTCACTTCAAGATTTATTGTCTGTGTACGGTTAACTTGAATATTTTATTTTAAATTTAAATTTTATTAATTTGTAAAAAAAAGTATGCTTATCAATAAATCACAGCGTAAAAAAAATCTAAGATATACTATAACCACCCGCACAATCAATAAAAAATTACGAATTTAAATTTAAATAGACTACGGGGGGTTCAGGGGGGCAGAGCCCCCCCCTGAAGAAATGCAATTTTTGATTTAAAAAATTACCAGAATAAGTAGCTCATCAGAATTTCAGAACATCAATGTATAACCACTTGTTTAACACTTTTAATTTCTGAGACTTTACGAAGGATCTTGTATGCTTATAAATATTTATGTAATTTGAAAACTTTAAAAAGCGATTTGTAGGAAGTTGAATATTACGCAATGAGTGTTAAAAAACAATGAATTGCAAAGATGACGTTGAGGCTCCTGATCTGCAGATTTACTATTTTCTAGCCATTCAGGATTTGATGTGACAGTGATAAAGAAATCTGGCGATCCATATCTGTAGACAATGGCCATCGCATCTTCGAACTGTTCAACATAGTATCGGGTCGATCCAATGAATGAAGATGGCAGTATAATCTTTTCACCAACAATGGCATTTTTCTTTTCAGCGAGTGCCTTAGTAATGTGGGTAACGCCAGAATATTGGTCGGCAAGAATTTTTTTTTTGATTAGCCTTGATCCATTCGATGCGATCGCGCTCTACTCTGATGTATGTATCAACGAGGTATTGTTGGAAAAGCCGACCACCAAAATGCAAAGCGTTGAAGTGTATTTTGCGCAAATCTGCACCTATAATGCACCTGTTCCTGGAGGAAGGTATTTAGTAAGTTCAAGTCGAAAAGCAATTCTATATTGTGCTAATTCTAATCGAGTAAGATGCTGACGACTTGTATAAATGTGTTTGCAATTGTAGATCCACAGAATAGCCAAATGTTCCTTTGGGGTAAAATAGTGGATACGTGAATGGTTCTATCCGTTTATCAATATTACGCAAATTGACAATTTTTTCCCACGTTGATGTACCACCATTTCGTTATCTGGAAAGCTTTTATCGGCGTTGAGTGTAAGCACCGCGCATACATCATTGGTCATAGGGACATTGAATCTTCTGTATTCAACATTTTCTTGCATTGTAAACAGAAATTTGACATATGGAGCTTTTATTTCTTCTGCTTTAGCATGTCGATTCACTTCATCTTCAACTTCTCGCATCATCATAAATGGCTGTGCAAACATATTTTGAGACCGAATAATATGCTCTAAAAGCTCCATTAAATTTCGTCTGATTCCTTGGTTGAGAGGATATTCGAGTCTTTCGTTAACAGCATCTTCTGAACTTAAAAAGTACATCTGACCACATTGCGGTCGTTCGAATTCGCCTTCACTGTTGTGTGTTGCATGAGCTGCCATATTCATCTTATGATAAACTTGTCCGCCGGCGACAAAGCTGTAAATATCATGGCTGTTAATTGTTCGATCATCAAGTGTCTTAAATGAAGCCAAAGCAAAGCATGAATTTAAATTGCGAATTATTTTTCTGGAAATTTTCAGCAAATGGATGGCATTTTAAAAAACGACGCACCAATTCATTTGGAAAAATTGGGAAGTCAAGCTTAACTCATCCATGTAAGCAGCAGTTGCCAAATGAGTCCTGGTTAATTTGATTAGACACACGTTCTTCTGGAAAATTAATTGCTTTGCAATGAATACATTCAATGTTAAAAGAACCCAATTTTTGGTATGTTTCTTCTTTGATAACTGCGCACTTCCATGTTCGCATTCGTTTCTTTACTAAAATTTACAGGCGTTTTATGTTACGGCGTCTTTGTTCTTCTAAATCTTGATCTTGTCGCTTATTTATTTCATTTGCTATGTGCTGAATGGAACAATGCTGCATTTCACGTATGGGTTGAATGCGACTTTAGTTTGTTTTGCCAACACTTTTCCGTCTTTTTAATGTACACAATTGATCTAATTCTTGGGATCCAGATTCATTAAGACAATACATCATATCTGCGATCTTCTGTCGGCTTCTTTCTTTAGCAGCACGCATTGGTCTAGGCCTTGAAATATCATTTTCAATTTCAACATTTTTAATCGGACTCGGCTTTCTTTCGTTAAAGTTGAATTCTCGTTTTTTTAGGCCGTCCTGCAGACATAATGAATTTGCAGTTATACTGACTAAATTTAAAGACAAATGAATACTTTAGTTCTAACTTCACAGTATTAGAAATATTTACTTTTTCCAGTAAACATAGAAAAGTGATAGCTGCTAAATATTAGTAGAATATCAATAAATCATGGAGTTAACGTTTGTATTTACGGCTCCTAGTCTTAGCACGATCAGAAACTAAAAGTCAGAGAAAATGATCTCATAGATGGGCAAAAGTTGAGATATTTCACTATAGAAAAATTACTTGTTTTCTTTTAAATATAGTGTCATTTATTCAGTGGGGGGAAGAAATATAAAATTTAATTTTTTTATTCCGAAGCATTTATTCGAGTACGTAAATAATATATTTTAAAGTAAAAAAATGAAAAGAAAAGAAAACTTTACATAGCCGGAAATTTGGATTGCCATATATGAAAATAAACTATTTTTATATGCATGCGATTATCAAGCATATCCTGGGTGCTATACTCCATGTTTCATAAATTAAATGATTATTAACAAAATATGTTGTCTAAGTCAAGGTTTGGTTACAAAAATGAGCTATGTGGAAAGACTGCCACAGAAAAATGATCTTGCTTTTAAAATTGTTGCTAATTTTGCGCCAGGTTATAACGCCCATGGCAACAAACTATACAGATGTTTGTAACAATATGGCAGTTATTTTAAACTTAGCAAAAGTATAAACACAGTTATTTCTCAAGAAATAAAACTAATGTTTATGAAAATATTTAAATTCACGAAATATAATCATAATCAATAATTATAATCAATCTATTTTTTTTTCTAGCCAGTTAAAACAAATTTTACCGTATTTTTGATCTACATAAGCCGTTATCTAGTGCTCGATTAAGTGTAGAAGGAAATCTTTTAGTGCCACTTTCGAGATTACCTTTCATTGTGTTGGCAAGGATTCCGATTACGGATGATTAAACATAAAAAAATGCTTAAAATTACATTTTTCCTACCTAAGTCGAGACTGAGTTGGAAGTTTTTCTCATATTAGAATAAAGTATATTTCATAAAAAACGTCAGAATTTTTTTCGATTAATACCACTTTTTTGAGTAATGAGCTTATTTTAATGACAAAAAACGATTTTTCTCAAATTAACGACTTAGCTAAATTGATTTCTTGAGCTCGAATTAGAATAGGCGTCAAATTTTATGAAAATCTTTAGAGCCATTTCGATATATAGCAACATTTTCAGTGCTGAGTTTGTTTTAATCGATAAAAACGAATTTTCTCGAATTCGAAACCTAGCTAGATGTATTTCTCGTGCTCGAATTAGTATAGAAACACGTTTCATGTTAATTGCATGAGAATGTTTCGATATATAGCAAGCAGAAGTTTGGACTAAGATCTTGTTTTACCCTGTAAAAACGAATTTTCTTGAATTCTGGACCTAGCTAGATCTTTTTCTCGTGCTCGTCTTAGTATAGGAGACAAGTTTCATGAAAATCGATCCAGTAGTTTACGATATCATCCGTAATCGGGAAAATCGCTTGCTCGTTTAATATATATGATATATATATATATAGATATAGATATAGATATATATTACTTGTTTGTTTTCCAGTATAAAACGTACTTTTTTTTCCGCGTTATGTAATATAAGAAAGTGATTTACAAACTATCCTAAAGAGGTGTATAATTCACACCTAATTTACACTGTATTGCCAAGAATCACCGAATACTTTCGATTTTAGATGTTGTGTAGAAACGTACTCTTTTTGTCTGTTTTGTATAATTTAAGAAAGTGATTTACAAACTATCGTAAAGATGCATATAATTCACACTTAATTTACATTGTATTGCAAGAATCACCGGGCACTTTCGATTTTAGATGATTTGTAGAATATCTAGAGAAATATTTGACGAATTGTTATAGAACTTCAAGAACATAAAGAACAAGTTTGCACTCATATTTTTCAGGGAAAGATTGATCGCGAGGGCAATTAGGGGACAAACGAAAAAAATTAAACGTCTGGTACTCGCGTATGTTTTTGTCATGGTAGCAGTCTTGGGGTTGTTGTAAATAACACAAAGATTTTATCAAAATTTTTAGGTTTTAAAGAATTATAATAAATTTGTAATTTAATAGTAATTGTTAATTTCTCTAGAAAGATAAATTAATTTTTTATCTCTATATTCATATGTATACGTAATTAAATCTTCGATTATATCACAAATAATTGTACAAAAATTACTTTAACGTGCATAAATATAATATAAAAATATTTAAAATACAAATTTAAAATATCTCAAAATACCTCAGAAAAACCTAGAACGCTTTCAACCATTACAAGGCCATCTTCAGAAGATTTTACACGTTGTTATTTTCTTTGCGCTTATTTGAGAATTGTCCAGAAGATAAATATTGTAATTTAAATTTAAATCTTGTACATGAGATGAAATGCCAGATTTTAAATTTGTATTTTAAATACCATTATATTATATTTATGCAACTGAACGTAATTTTTGTAGAATTATTTGTGCTTTATGTATATTTTAATTATTTAACTCAAGGTGAATATAGTACTAGAATTTTACTTTTCATTTATTCGATTATATCATCTGATATAAAAAGTTCGAAAAAGTGAATAGTCGTTTTACATGACTTTTAGTACATCAATGTTTGTTGTAATGAATAAAAGATCATGGAGTATATGTGTGGAAATTAACAATTTTCATGTAAGATTTCGTATATAGATCCCTGCATAATATGGAAAGACAGACTGTGTTTCAATATAAGTACCTCATTACAATATTTATTCTGACTCGATGTTTGGCATCTTTCACAATTGGTTGCCTAATTATCTTAATTCTTTATTATCAATAATATCTTAAAATGGAATTAAAACTTCGCTGAAAAATAAATAAATAATATACACATTTACTAAATAATTAATCCAATTACGTGCATAACGTTTTCCTATTTTTGAAAATTTTGGGCCCCCTCCCATCCTTGTGAAATCATACGTTATTATTCTTTGACCCCCCCTCTCCCTAATTATGTCGTTATTCGTGTCTATTTTTTTTTAGTTTTTTATCTTTCTTTTTCTTTTTATACATTTCTAATGATATAAATATAGGGTAATACATTTAATTTTTGCATATTTTACTGATTTAAATGAAGTGAAAAATTCAACGTAATACCACTATTATATATGAAAGAACTTTATACTAAATAAAACTTTAAAGATCTACTAGTAAAATAAGATTTTTGCACTTTCCACAGCACGGGGGTAAGCAGACATTCTTAGAAACTATGCAGGTAGACAGCATTCTTTCCCATTTTTACAAGTAAACGTCACAAATATTATTTCGAAACTGGTTTATCTAATAAGAAATTACAAGCGTTTAAGGCAGAAGAATAGCAATGGAGAACTTTGCGATAATCCATATGTTTGATTGAAATGATTTTAATTCACTTAATGCTTTTAATATTAATTTTGTATTTTCATAAAAATAGATAAGAATGAAAAAATGAAAACATACTATATTGAGGAATAGAAAAAGTTTACAGAAAAAGAAAATTTTGTTTGGATAAAAATTTATAAAGATGGTAAAAGACAAATCCCCTAAATTCTTAGAGATTTTTTACGATATCAGGTACCAGAGACACGTCCCAACTCCCACCCCCTAAATGGATAACGATATATACACTATTTGGCCAAAGGTCCCAGGTCGAAATTCATGCTGGTATTTGTTT
Source organism: Maratus speciosus (assembly GCA_963932465.1). Taxonomy (NCBI): domain Eukaryota; kingdom Metazoa; phylum Arthropoda; class Arachnida; order Araneae; family Salticidae; genus Maratus; species Maratus speciosus. The sequence goes on along the minus strand of OZ010789.1, from coordinate 595,858,217 downwards.
GCTAGACAAGCATTAAATGCTGTATGCCAGCAAAGTTAACTAGCATAAACTACCATAACACACTTGCTGGTTCCACCATAATTACCAGGAGGTCATGGCGTGTATTGGAACACTTTTACTGCTTGGCCAGCATACATATTCCAGCTTGTGTTGCTTGAATATGTTGCTGGGCTAGCAGCAATCCAGACCACCACTAGCTTGTAATTTCTGCTTTCTAGCAGTAATTCACCAGCAACAGCAACAGATACTTTTTTTGTTGTCAGTCATTTCTACCATTAGTTGCTTTTAATTTTCTAGCATCAGTTGCTTTTAATTTTTGCTATGCTGGCATTACATTTCTAGCATCACTTGCTTTTATCTTTTGCTATTCTAGCATTATTTTCCTAGCATCACTTGCTTTTATTTTTTGCTATTATCCCGGTTAGAAAAAAAATGACGCTGGTGGCGCCATCTTTGGAGATTTTCTGAAGTACCTACAGCTTTTAGAAGGAGAAACTTAGGTCGGCTTTTCTTTTCCTCTGAGAAGGACAGAGCTCACTTGCTCACTATCTCCGGTTTGGAAGCCAGATGCTTTACTTACTTCGCCACTGGGGTCGTGTTGGCAAACGATTTTAAATGCGGGTAATGGGTGTAGAGCTGATTCTGCTGTGTGTTGATATTTTTATAAGATAGAGGGTTATCGATTATTATAAGATTATTTATAAGACATAGAATTTATTGATGCTGTTATTCACCAAGTTTCAATTAATAAGGTTGATTTATTATTAGGGTTTTTTCTATGTTTAATGGATAATTAGAATATGGCTTGATTATTATAATTCATTTGTGGAATTTTCTTTGCTTAGTGAATGGTTTGAATATGGTCATAATTATTTGTTCCAGAAAAATAAAACATTTTGAAGTGTATTTAGGATAGAATTTATCAATTTAGGATGGGGTTAAAATTTTAAAAGTTAGTCCTTATTGGAGGGGCGGGGGGTGTCAATTGTACATATTTTCAATTCGGCTGTTATAAACTTATTTATTAAATGAAACAGTGCTCCTTGAATTTTGAAATTTAACTGAATAAATTCTCTTTTTGAAAAGCACGGATTTTTTTTTTTTTTTTTTTGTATAATTAAAATAATTAAACACTCAGAGAATGAACAGCTAAGAATTTTATGATAGGGGAGTGGAGGGGAGCCGCTTTTTACCAAAAATCCTTCACGGAAATTAATTTTCATTTTTTTTTTTTTTTTTTTTTTTTTATGTTTTAATTTTTATCTAAACCAGGGGGGTGGGCGCTTTTTCCCAATAAACCCTTTATAGAAATTATTTTCCAGTTTTTTTTAGATTTATGAGTTTATATTTTATCTAAAACGGGTATACGAAGGCAGTATTGAATTTACGTTGTAGTGGTTCGAAAAAGGACCCGCCCCTGGATTTTGAAATTTAACAAAATAATACCTTTTCTCTGATTTAAATAAACATAGCAAATTTAATCTTTTCGAGAAACTTAAAGAATTAAATACTAAGAGAAATTGCTGCGAGGAATTTTCTTCCAATTCGGGGGAGGGGGCTTTTTCCCTTTAAGTATACCATTGAAATTATTTGTTATTTTTTTTAAGTTTAAGTGTTAAAAAATTATCTCAAACATGTTCAAGGGACAGTGTTTAATTCATGTGGCAGTGACACAGCCCTCCCCCCCCCCCCTCACAGCTTTTGAAATTTAATAAACAAAATTTTATTTTTCTCCCATTTTTAAAGATATAGAAAATTTATAATTTACAGGTAACCTAAAATAACTTAACAGTAAGAGAAAGATCAGTTTATTTATTTATTTTTTTTGGGGGGGGGGAGGGGGAGTTACTCTTCTATATCCGCTTTGGTAATTAGTTTTTAGTTCTGTTTCTTTTGATATTTAGATGTTAAAAACTACTCTCAATTGGATGATTTAAGACAGTATTAAATTCAGGAGAGGGCCAGCCCGGATTTTGATTTTAATGAACAAAAATTTTTTTTCTGCATTTTTTAAAGATATACTGCATTTTTTCGAGTAAGTTAGAATATTTAAATTCTAAGAAACAGAAGAAAAAATTCCTTTATAGGGGGCGGGGGGGGCTCCCCTAGAAGACTCTCCTAAAAGTTAAATCCCTCATAGAATTTAATCCACCCCCATAGAAGTTAATTTAAAAAATAGAAGTTAATTTAAAAAATAAACGTTATATTTTACATCTTGCAAAATTGCAATGTACAGTGAAACCTCCATAACACAAACTCCTGAATATTCCGTTAAGGGAAGAGGGCTTAGGTGATCCATTAAGCCTCCCTCGAATTTGAAATTTAACTAAGTTTTTTCTCCGATTTTGAAAAACAAATTGAAATTTTATCTTTTCCCTTAGCTTAAAATAAAAGAGAAACTAATAATTTTCTGTTGGGGGGGGGGGGGGGAGGGACGAGCTGGAAGAGAGCTATTGTCTCGCCCCGGATTTGAAAAATGAATTTAATTTATAATTAAAATTTCCTTTTCTTCTATTTTTAAAAAACATAGTCAAATTTATACTTTCGTGTAACAAAAAAAAAAAAAAAAAAAAAAAAAAAAAATAAGCATTTGATGCTACCAAGCAATAACAACCACACAATCCTTCATTTAAGTACCTACATCATAATTATTGGGAAGAGACTTGTGTAGCAAATTAGCACATCTTACAGGCACATAATACGTCATGCTCTTTTCTATCAAAGCTGGTTGCATAGCATATTATGCTGGCAAGCATAAAAAAGCATATAATAGCATGTAAAGGTACCTACCTCTTCATGCTTTAACAGAAGTTGAAACAGCAGATAAGCACATAAAATGCTTGTACATAACTTGTGATGCTATTTCTTCCTGATCTGGCTGCATAGCATATTATGCGGGCAAGCATAAAAATGCATATAATAGCACATTAAGGTACCTACCTCTCCATGCTTTGAAAGAAGCTTAAACAGCAAATAAGCATAACATGCTTGTACATAGCTTGCCAAGCTATTTCTCAATAAGCTGGCTGCATAGCCTATTGTATGCTGACAAGCATAAGAAAGCATATAATAGCACATTAAGGTACCTACCTCTCCATGCTTTGGAAGAAGCTTGAACAGTAAATAAGCATAACGTGCTTGTACATAGCTTGTCATGCTATTTCTCAATAAGCTGGCTGCATAGCATATTATGCGGGCAAGCAAAAAAAGCATATAATAACACGTTAAGGTACCTACCTCTCCATGCTTTGGAAAAAGCTTAAAATGCAAACAAGCATAAAATGCTTGTATATAGCTTGTCATGCTATTACTGTGTAAGCTAGCTATATAGCATGTGATGCTGGCTAGCATAAAAAAGCATATAATAGCACGTTAAGGTACCTACCTCTCCATGTTTTGGAAGAAGTTTAAACAACAAACAAGCATAAAATGCTTCTACATAGCTTGTCATGCTTTTTTTTTTCCCTAAGCTGGCTGCATAGCATATTATGCTGCAATCATAAAAAAGCATATAATAGCACGGTAAGGTACCTACCTCACCATGCTTTGGAAGAAGCTTAACCAGCAAACAAGCATAAAATGCTTGTATATAGCTTGTCATGCTATTACTGTGTAAGCTAGCTATATAGCATGTGATGCTGGCTAGCATTATAAAGCATATACTAACATGAAAATCTAGCACACAAAGCAATACATAGCAATAACTAGCATATTTCTGATGCTAGTACTAGCACGAATTTTGACCTGGGGTGACCGGCCACTTGCGATTTTAGACGTTTTGTTAAATATCTAGAAAATTACACGAGGAATTAACCTGAAACTCCAGGTGTGTAAGCAGTATAGTTTAGATCATATACTTCCGCGAAGATTTTTTCCCTAAACCCCATAGGGGATCGTCAACAAATTGAAAAACGAATATCTTTTGGATAACTCTCTCAAAACTAATGTAGTAAAAGAGTTCAAATTGTAGAGTATGATTAAGTGGCTTATTGTAATAATTTGTGTTCATTTGTATGAGGGTAGCATGTATACTCGAATAGAAATTCGGGTTTGCTTAAAAACAGTCTAGAAATTTTCCAAGTTTTTTGCTTATAATTTCCAGTGTTCTGAATATAAAAAAAGGGATTTTTTCAAAAAATATGACAAACAACATTGTACACAATACCCTGCAATCAGAATTAAAATATGCATGTATATATCCATTGATTAGTGCCCATATAACATACACAATATTGCACGCACTACTGTATTTGAATACAACCTCTCATCATTTTGCTTCCTTTAGGGAATAAAGGATTTTGAGCATATTCTGTCAACGAACATTTTCAGATTTTTCAAACTATGTTTTTGAGACATTCACAAACGTTGCTCTATACATTTAGCTAATAAATTATGCACATTATATTTTGATTACATTCGGGCATGCGCAGCGAATCATTATTTAATAAACGTGCTCATTTTTCATACAATTTTTATTATTTTTTAATTCTGATTGCAGGGTATTGCGAACAATGTTGTTTGTCATATTTTCTGAAAATAACTTTTTTTATATATTAAGAATTCTAGAAATTATAAGGAAAAAAACTTGGCAAAATTTGGGACTATTTTTATAAAATCTTTAATTTCTCTCAAAATCTTTAATTTACACATGCTATCTTTATAAAAATGAACACTGTTTATTACAATAAGGCATTTAATCATAATCTACAGTTTGAACGCTTTTGCTGCACCAGTTTTTACAGGGTTATCCAAAATATATTCTTTATTTTTTTCAATTTGTTGACAATCCCTTATGGGATTTCCGGAAAAATCGTCACGGAAATGTATGACTTGTACTATTCTGTTTACACACCTGGTGTTTCAGGATAATTCCTCATGTTGTTTTCTAGATATTTAACAAAACGTCCTAAGTCGCAAGTAGCCGGCCACCTTTGGCCATATAGTATATATACAGTCCCTAAGCATTGGAATCATTAGAATCATAAAGATTGCTGCAAGGTTAAAATATTTGGAGATACCTTTTGTTATTAAGAAAAGGCAACCGGTAATATGATAGTATCGATTTTAATAAATTTCAAAACTTAACTAGAATACATGATTGATATTTTTCATATAAAAATGCTCTTTTATGTTTTTTGTGAGTAATCTAAAAAATTTATTAAAAGTGAAAATCTCATAATGTGTACAATGAAAACAAAAAAGGGTGCATTTCCGTGTTCTCTATACTAAGCAGTATGTTCTGTATCTCGGGAAATAACGGGTTCAATAATGTGGGTTATAAAAAAAAAAAAAAAAAAAAAAAAAAAAAAAAAAAAATCAGTTTTGTCTCAAATAAGGAAGATATAAACATGCTGCTGTTAAAATGCTTAATTATTACATAGTATTCAGCATTGTATCTTTAGACAAATTCTCAAGTAAATCTTTTTAAGAAATCTTTTACAGTGAAATGAGATATCACATGTATATTATACGTTATTAGACATATCTGTTTGAAATATTAATCATATTTTAATGAAAAATCGATTTATGTATTTAGATGAATATGAAACATATTTCCCTCATCCACATAAAATTCAAAACGCTTGTGAGAAATGTTATATGAATGTGAAACTTTATTCCAAAACAAAACGATTTCTTGAGTGTATACTTGAAATATCAAGGATAAGTAACTATTTTAAAACAAAGTTTCCTCATAAAATGCCTCATTCAGCAATAATGATCATTAGTTCGCTCGTTTACCCAAGACAGAATAATGGCTAATTAGGGCACACAAATTAAAGTTCTTAATTACAAATTTTCAAATAATGATTAAGAGGGTTTTATTTGTAGAAATATGGGTTTCATATACTGCCAATTAAAGAACAAGTACTACTCCTTTCGCAATTTACAATATTAGGTCTTTTTATAAAAAAAGAAAATTACTATAATAAGTTATAAAATTTCTTCAAAATTATATGTACTCTTGGTTTTTTATTTTAGTTGTTTTTCATATGATATTCTTTTACATTTAATTCGGATTAATTATTATTCTGTTAAATTTCTATTAATCATTGGAATATTTTTAAAAAAATGTTAAAATGAATAAAAAAAGAAAAATATTCATTTTGTGGTTTGTTAATAATTGATGTTTTTTTTTACAGTTTTATTCTTTTTTATAAGAAAAATAGGCAAAATTGTGTTATATATCTGAAACGGATTTGATGACAATATTTTAATCATTTTCTTCAATAACACATGTTGAATTCTATGTGTTAGTGTCACCATTGGTTAATAAAACGTGGTCACGCATTGGTTCTTATAAAATATTTTTAATGGCCTTTCTAACACTATATGAAAGTTTATGGGGCTCATAGACTGTGTTTGTCTACATTGAAATGACTATTCTATTTTACTTAACATTTTTCTAAGTACCTCAGGTAGGCAGGCAAACGTTTAGCTTAAGTGCTAGAAAATGTGCGACCGTTTTTCCTAAACATTTGAAAAACAAACTAAACTTGAACAAGAATTTCTATAAAAGTGATTTCGATAAAAGTGAGTCTCGTCGTCTTTTAAGAATGGAAAAACATGGAAAAGTGTCACACGTAAAACACCTGTTTCACGATTAAAGGTTTAAAATTTCACAGTTATTTTAATATGTGTCCTATTTAATCGCAAATCTCTATATTTAAATATGGCGAAAATTACTCTAGGCGTTTTGATATTTTTTAACATAAAAAAAATTTGCATATTTATTTTAAAAAAAGGAATAGGTGTACCTTTTTCTGAGATTAACTTTAAAACAAAACAAGACTCAAAACATGCAGAACACAAAAAAATAAAATTCCTTTTGTTATACTCAATTATACGGATTGTTAAAAACATCATACAATTTCACTTTTTTTTTTTAACTGAATGAAAGAATGTCCTGGCTGAGAATAAAATCCAAGATCTTTGGTTTTAATTGAGAACGCTGTGCCTATAGAAACTTTTAGAGCGACGATATGCCTAACATAATGAAACTAAATCATGCTATTATTACGCAGATGAACTTTTTTTTAAATCTCAATCTTCATGTTTAATCTTTCGTAATCGGAATTGTTTTATTATTATTTTTTTTATACTCTGTGAAATTCACGTGTTAAAGAATTGATAAAAGAAAAAAGAGATGAATGGAAATATGTATGGAGGAAAATATGCAAAATGATAAAATAAAAAGTTCTTTTTTTTAATTGTTTGAATACATGGATAAAATTCTTTCACGTGATAAACATGTGATTTAAAAACCTCACACACACGTTGAGAAAATGGTAAACTAATCTTACAAATTTAAGACTCCCCACCCCCCATTTGGAATTTTAAGCATATATAATTTAACATTTAAATCAATCAGACGGGCAAAATTTTAAAATCACATACATGAAAAAAAACATTATGAGGTAATATATTATACTCTATATTTTCTGAACGAAGAAACCAAATTTTACTAAAATCCATACAGTGAAATGCTTGTACCAAATACCTTACGAATTATAAACAAATCGGCTAATTTTTACAGCAGTCATTGCCTAAAATGCAAACCAATAAGACAGAAAACAAAACATTTTCGTGTCTCAACAGTGAGTCTTAACTGACGTTTTGGTAATTACCGTCACGATCTTAAAATTCTTGCATTGAAGCTTTAAAAAAATTTAATCATAAAGTATTTCATAAAACTGTTGCATTAATTCGTTTCATAAAATAGTTACATTAAAATTTTATATATATAGTGTAGATGAGAATATCTTATTTCGTAAATAAAACTTTAAAGTGATTTTGGAGGCTACATTTGTTTTAACAAAATATCAACGTTTGTTCCCAATATGAAATCTTGTAAAATTTTTAAATACAAGGCAAAATCAATATATATATATATTTTTTATGAGATTTCTAAAATTTTCTAACACAATGCAAATTTATTTAAAATTTATATTTCCCTTTTTATATATAATTTATTGTACGCTTTTATCTGCATATTATGTCCTACTGATATTAATACTACCCAAAAAAGGAACTATTACCCATTATACTAAGTGATCCTTGAAATCAGTGAAAATTAAATATCCGTTTTGTACAATCTTTTCTTTTTAACACTTTATAAGAAAGTTGAAAAGTGTTTGTAACGTCGGTTTGTCAGTCCGCGTGTCCGCAATCTAACTCTTGTAAATATTCTCGGATTGTCCTGAAATTTGTGTATGTTATTGATGTTTACCATTGCACAACCTCTATTTAAAATGAAGTTTGTAGCATCTATAGTTCATTTAATGGGACCTAAAAACTTTTCGGGTACAGTACGGTCAGTGGGAAAAAATCCTTTCAAATATTTTTTTATGATGTTACTTCCATTCAAACATAATAAAATTTATATGCATTTATGAAGTGCACTAAAATATACATTATGTAGAATATATAATACAAACAATAGTTCTTATTCATTTACATGTCCATACAAAAGAATTCCGTTACAAAATGGTACAGGGGGAAAAACAGTTTACGGGTGTATTTTAATTATGTTAAATATACGTTGCTGAGCTTTACTAGAGGTTATTTCCTGTATAATATTAAGTGCGTATCATTTACAGGAATCATAAAGTGTACTTATCATAACGTTGATTTTTTAAATACACCCGACTTGATTTAAAGTTTATTGTATTACAGTTTAATTGCTTTAAATTTAGAAACTGTTTAATTTATTTAAGGGGTCTCATAACTCTAAAAGCTTCAAAAGTTTCGAAATTTTAATTTGAAATTTTTGCAAAAGTTGCAAAACTTTTAATTATTCTGGTGTTTTTAACGTTGCTTTTTAAATTTATATCATTCTGCGCCAAGTAGCATCTTAATAATTATATCAAAATGCTCTAAATATAAATTTATTTAGCTTCAGGGGAATTATTACAAGCTGATGTATAAGTAGGCACCAAAATGTCTATTCTAGTTGCAAAATTTATTTTGTAATCCTGTATTTTGGAATCTTGTATTTTTTAATCCTGTATTTTGTAATCCTGTATTTTGTAATCCTGTACTTTGTAAGCTGTTATAATAATTTTCTGTGGTATGAATGAGGTACCATGTATTCTACCGTGTTGGTTTCTCCTTAATATTTTCCCTGAGGATCTGTAACTTTTTATTGTCCGAAACTGTAGGAATATAATTGTATTTTATCATTGTATGTAGTATGGGACTTTAAATATGAATTTTAAAATGTATTGTATACACTGATTAGCCGTAGTCTTAGTGTATTTATTTTAATACAGTGTAATATGTTCTTTTAGAAATAATCAGTAATACCTGTTAGCAGAATCTCCTTTCTATCATATTATGTCAATTATGAGATATTAAGTAATAAACAAATAAAAAATATTCAATTATATAGAGTTTATTCAAATACATTCGAGTTTTTCAGTAACAGAACGATTCTTTTACGATGATAGATAGTTTTAACGTGTGTTGCTTTTTTCAGGCGCTTTCTGAAAGCTGGAGCAGTTTTCGGTTTGATGCATTTTCTTTATCGCCTATGAGTAAAATCACATAATCTTTGTTAAAAAAATATCTTTTCTATCATATTATGTCAGTTATGACATATTAAGTAAAAATCAAATCATAAACATTAAAAAGAGTTTATTCCAATATTTGTCAAGATGTTCAGTAACAAATTAATTATTTCTCGAAGGTACATAGCTTTGACGTTTGTAACTTACTCAAAGGCATTTTCTGTTTCTTAGGCTATTTTTCGGTTTGTTGTATCTGTGTCTAAGAATAAAAGCACGTAATCTCTAAAAAAAAATATCTTAGCTGCTTGTATTTCATGAAATTGTGACTAAAAAAATCATTACTGATGATTCTAAATCCTAAAGGATAAATTCGGGAGATCAGCTTTCTTATATTTAACGTATTTATTGAATTTCAAGACATTCATTTTTTCCATTACAGTCATTTTTTATTAATTTTTTTAAATATCCGGTCATTATACATATATTACTATAACTTTTTTCTACATTTTTTAACTGTTATTCTCAATTTTCTTGTTTATTTAGGTTTTTTTTTCTTGTTTGTCTTGTTTCTACTTTCTTTACAGAATATCTGTTCATTTTTCTGAATACCAAATACTCATAATTAAAACTCTTCATCTTAGGAAAATCAAGGATGTCATTTAAAAAATACATTATTAGAAAAAGAAAATTTGCATTAGACCGAATAATAAATTATTATTTATCCTAACCTAAATAACGAAAATAATCTTAAATTTTCCGTAAATTTTGTGAGTTATGACAAATGTTTTTATTTTTTTAAACATTTGAAAGATATATTTCCTTTCAGTAAGTTCGTAATTAGTAACGAGAAATAAGAAAAAAAAAAACTTATAAAAGAGGAAAAAAATAATCCGATTTGTCAAAAATACGTACATACATAAGCAATCAGAAACGTCATAAAATTACTGTTATATAGATTAATAGTATGATAGTCTACGTGATATTAATGATATTCGCAAATTAAAGAATAACACTTTTTTTTTTCTTTTTTTCCCGCATTAGAAAAATTACTGTTGCTTGATGCTTGTAACTCGAATTGAAGTTTTGTTAAATATTTTGTAAAATGTTTGTATAATATTTTGTTTAATATTTTGTTTGATTTATTATCTCCCTTTGTGCATAAATACAAACATTTATTTTTGTACTGTGTCCATTACTAAAATTTCCAGGATCACCAATGAATTTTACTAAGTTTTGATTTACTTTTGGTCCTATACAATTCAATTAGTTTTTCGTTCATAATGTGATATATGACCGCAAATGTATCTAAAGAATGTTAATAGAATAATATAATACAAATTCAGTCAGAAATAATGATTTAATAGATTAATTAATAACCACTTTTTAAAGAAAATTGTTACCGAAAACATTACTGGTACATTAAACATAATTTAGTATGATATAAAAGAGGATGATAGCGCGACAAAACCAAAACTAACAACTATAAATCAAAATCTTCCGTTATTTTCTCAGATAAATCTTACAACCCTAAGGCACACAAATAATATAGATATGAGTTTTTGCTTTTCTTTTAAAGAAATTTTAAAAAATAAAATACAATTCATTACATATGTTTTATAATTTCATTTTTATTTATTTATTTATTTATTTATGTTGATGTTGTTGCAGTCTTACAGAAAGTAAATTACTGTGACATTTGTTTTCAAGTAATTCACCTTTATTATGAAAACATTTTTCTTCGTAGTTGTAAAGTTTAATATAATTTTTTTAAATTTTATTTATGCAGTTTTATTATATACAGGATTTTAATCAATAAAGCCAGCGGAATGATTAAAAGTCCTTTAGAATATTTGTATGAATTGAAAATTCCTTTTTTTAAGAATCAATTTTAACATTAATTATAATTCCCAAAGCTTATTTCCAATAGAATTTTGAATAAATACTTTCGGGAAAATATACACTCGATTTATTAGACTATAAACGAATTCACTGTAAGCTAATGCTTCACATGTTCAGTGTTATTTTAATGATTTTGTTCATTATCATTGCGATACATAATATCATAACAATAATTAAATAGAAATGTTGCAGTTTCGCTTCTGCTGTGTTAGTATTATTAATCATTAAAGTTTATATTTGTTAATTGCAATATTCACAAAACTAATTAGAATATTTACTAGTAGGGGAACTGTTTTAGCAAGACCGAGTTTTCTGAAGTAGAAAGAGAAATGTTATGTTTGGAAAATAATATAGTATATTTATTTATTGTTCAATATTTTGTGTATGAAGACATGAGTTTCAAAACTCGCCTTATCCCGAAAATCGAATTTTACAAAAACTATGTTAACAAATTTTGTTGTTTATTAATTTATTTTTAAATATAGTAAAATTAATTTTATATGAACTGTTACAGTATTCCTTTGTAGTATTAAATATATTACCATTTAATTTTTCAAATAAAAAAATAAAGGATAATTTTATTTTTTCATAACATTAACAAATCGTCATCTTGCCCCAATAGTGGGGCAAGATGTCAACTCTAAAAAAGGTTGAACATATTTTATTTTTTTAATAGGTTACATGGTTTAACAAATGATAAGTGTGTTTTTACATCTTACAAAGTATCAAACTAATCATAATGCACTGTAACGTAATGTTGAAGTATTTAGTTGTGCAGCTAACAATAGTCACAAATAAAAATACCATTTTCATAATTGGAACATTCCTCATGCCACCTTTCTTGGCATTTACAGCACTGTATCCATTCTTCTGTTGGTGGGTCACTATATTCCTCGTCACAAGTAGGGCATCTGAAAACACCATCTTTTGAAGTTGATGCAACTGGACTGTTTGGCCTGGATTTAATAGACTTAGGCCTACAGGAATTTAGTTTGAGTTTTGTTCTCCCTTTTTAGCTGCAACAGCCTATTTTCTTGTTCTTCCTTCTGCTTTTTTTTTTGTTTTGATATTTCTTTGATGGGTGTGATTGTAAGAATGCTTGAGCTCTGTGTTTTTCTTTTTCTTTTTTCCTCACATCGTGTTGCTTTAGGCAATGGTTTGAATTCAAAAACACTAACAGACTTCTTTGGTGCACCGGCATCAGCATTTGCCATAAGTTCCGGTTCTTCTGGAGGATTTATACGTTGGTTTTCTTGTACTAGTGTCTGAGGATGACGATCTCGTCATCTTGCCCCGGACTGCGCGTTTAAAAATATTCATTTTCATTGCCATGAAGGAAGGCGATTAATTGAAATTTATTCATGGTAATAGGTAGTATTTAAACTAAGTTACTCATAAATATTAAAGAGAAACGATAAATATCACCTGTATCTGTAGCAGAGCTTATTTACACATGCATAAAACTTATGACGTGGCAGCGGTTAACAATCAAAGCTTCACAACTAACCAAATAATGGCGATTTCAGCGTTTCTATACTATTGTTTAACAAACGGCCGATTGGAGAGCCTGTAGTGCCCGGTTGATGCTGCCACCTAGTGGAAAACGGAAATTGAAGACATTCGTCATCTTGCCCCGGTCTCCCCTACCTATATTTAAGTACATAAGTACTTACTTTATTTTTATATTTTTGGTATAAATAAATCTAATATTTTCACTTTTAGTGCTTTTTTTAGAAACATTAACATCAAAGGTTTCCCTTACAACACTGTTTAGTTGATATATAATTTTCATGATCTGCCTAGTTTAAATTTTTTTAAGTTGTTTGCACTTTTTCAAACAGGACCTGATATCCCACATGAAAAAAAAAAAAAAAAAAAAAAAAAAAAAAAAAAAAAAAAAAAAAAAAAAAAAAAACGGGTGTGAACATAGACCTTCCTGGCCCAGTTACCCCATTTTTATAGGGCAACTGGACCCATGACGAAAGAAATATGAAATATGCATATTTTTATATTTTTAATTTTTTAAATGTAATTTTTAGCATTTCTGTCTTATAGAGGGAACCTAACTGCACACATTTACAGAAGTTCAGAGTTTAATTCAAATGAACATTAGCTTTTTGAAGCTGAATTGTCAGAAGCTCCAGAGTCACATTGTAAAATCATGGCCCAGTTGCCCCTACTAACCTTACAGGTTTAATAAAATACTCATTAATATCTGTCATTTTCAAATGTTATATTTTTGTAATGCTCAATTTCATATCAACATTTGTTTTTTCATAGGTTAGATTTCACATGAATTTCACTTTTTACCAATTGTTAAATTTTGTGACATTGGTGTTGTTATAACGTAAATAGATGCTACCAGGGAAATTACCCATGTTTGTAGAGATTTCAAAAATCGAGAAAATGGTGATATTTTAATTGTTAGTATATATTTCTCATACGGTAACTCTAATAAACAAATAAAGGGATGTTGCCATTCTGAATTTTTAAAAGTTATAGATAGGTCACTTGGTAGATTTAGAGAAAAAAGACACTGAAGAATAGTGTGCCTTTATATGGGAGTGAGGACACACTGGATATGAAATTTAATTGGTTGAATCGATTTTGGATTAAGAAGACTAAGGGCAATTTCACATTTAGATACAGAATAGTAAATTAAACCAAAAAGGTATTTTTTAAATATTTCTTTATGAATAAAATATAAATATTTTAGTTCCCAAATCTAATAAGATACATATTTAGATATGATAAAATATGAAGAGTAAGAAACAACGTCTTTATGCATAATTCATCAAAATTACAGAAAATGTTAACGATTATTTCGAAAAAAAAAGACGAAATCCGTCAAAGCTACGATCACTAACATACGTATGAGCATTTTGTACCCATGGATGGACCCCCCCCCCCCCCAAAAAAAAAAAAAAAAATCACCGAATGCAGCAAACTCGATGTGTATCAATACTCTAAAATGCACAAAATTTGCCCAATCCGCGATCACTAACGCACGTATGAGCATTTGACGTAATGAGGAAAACATATGATTGGGTTCAGCCAACTCGTTCTCAAGCAATGTCTAAATTGCATGGAATTCGTTAAAGCTGCGGTCACGTTAGTATGTATGACTGTTGATGAAAACAAAACAAACTCGTTGTGCAGCAATCTCCAAAATACACGAAATTCCTTGAATATGGGTTCATTAACACTTGTATGAGGGCTGAGCGCCATGAAAACAAACAAATAAAAACATCATTGTATGCAGCAAATTCACTGTGCAGCAATTTCTAAAATGCGCGAAATACGTCAAAGCTGAGATCGCTAAAAGTGTCAACTATCAGTAACTTTCAACAATAAAATTTACAGTATGTTTTTATGAAAACAGATGTTAAATATTTATTCCCTTAAAAATGTTTTCCTTAACCATTCTTGTTGGCTGGTGCATAAACATTTGTGATGTCACTTGAAATTAATCTATTTTACTTAACTCTGCATCGCAAAAATTTTTTCATTGCTTCTTTCTCTTTTAATATTATCATGTCACTGTTCAATGGTGTAATTGATATTTTAAATAAAGTGAGAACTATTAAAACTTTAAAAGTTTCCTGAAATCCATAACATTTTTGAATTCTTTATAAAACAAAAATTCATCTTACATATAATTTAGGTTTTTAAAAAAAGCAATTACAAACATGCAATCAATGTATGCAATCAAGAGAAAGTAGCTAATAAAGGACTCATTTCTAGTTTTTGTTATTAACAATTAAAAACTCAGTGAAAATTACGTCATCTTTGCGCAATCATGTAAATTAGTTTTAGTTTTATCTATGCAAAAATGCATTTTAAGCTAAGACAATGTCATTTTCAATGGCGCAAAGTTTTCACATTTTTTTATATACGCACCTTTATTCTTAAACACCATGAATTCAATTTTTATTTATTTAATTGTAGCAAAAGAAGTGGAATCAATAACGATATAATGCATTGAGGTAAAATAAGCCCAATAGTCACTTTCTCGTGACGTCACAATAAATACAAATTTTTATTCAGTTATAAAAACAAAGTATATGTGCAGAAATATTTTTTACCGAAATTTAATCAAAATGCAAAAAAAATATATATACTAGCAGAACTACCCGGATTCGCCCGTGTCAATTATAAGGAGCCTTCCAGGTAAAATAAATTAAAACGAAATAATACGGCAATCAGAATGACTGAAATTTGTGCATTTCATCCACAAATCGTTATAAAGACAATCAAAAAACATGGCGTTATTGTCTCGCAACGATAGTAAAATCCCTGAGCTTTAATAACAGAACGCACGTTTTCTGGTTGGCGGGTGTAAAAGAAAAATATGTGATTTTCCTGACAATACGAAAAAAAAAAAAATTCCTCCAAATCGCGCAGCACTTAGTGAAATTCTCGTGTGTATGGTATTATCTATATTATAAAGTAAAAACAATATGTCAGTGCCCATAAATTGTGCCCCATAAAATGTACCTTTACTGCAATTTTTCTAACTTTTAAACATCACACAATTTCATTTTTTACAATGTCGAATAGTAAAAAGTTCTTTCAAATGAAATTTGTTTGAAAATTGTACCTCAGTTTTCTGATTTTAATGGATTTTAAAGTAATTTTTAAGCATGGATATTTTTAAAGTTGAGTGCAACCCGATTACGAAAGATGAACCTGTTTACACTTAATGCAAAAGTATACAGAAAAGACATGTCTATGAGTAACGCTGGTATCATATTTTCGGTGGCAACAACCTAACACAACAATAAATTTCATTTTTACTGCAGTTTAACGTCTAAACATTGTACATTCGATTGTTCTAACGTATTATAGAAAACAAAAGTACTTTCAGTAATATTTGTTTGTAATGTTTATCTCAATTAACAAAATTTTTACGGGTTTAAAAAAAATTTTCTACATGCATATTTTTTAAATATGCTTGCCCAAATACAAAATATTAACTCAATTGTTCAAAAACATTGTAAATAATTCACAATTTGTTTGCTTTCGCGTAATATTCAGTAACTAAATTGGCAAGCGAAATTAAAACGCCAAAATTAAAATAAAATAAAACTCGAGTTTAACAGATATCAAATCAAACTACTCAAAATAACCTGATAAGTATATAAAATTCAAACGGGAATTTCGTTCCGGGTGCCTATAACTTGAATTCTTCAGAACGGATTTCCATGCGACTTGCACTATTAGTTTTTTCGGGTAGATTATAGTGCGTAACATATTGCTTTCCGTTGCTTAGTCATAGAATTATAGGGGAAAGTTATATAATCATATGAACCCAATTATGAAGAATTAGTCATATTAGCTGAATGAAAAATGCAGAACTATTTTTATCTCTAAGTATATTGACGGGTTTATCTTCAGTAATGGCGCTGTGCGCTAGGGTATTCTTATTTTAGAGAGTGTGCCTGACACCTATTACGGCATGCACCTTTGTTTAAAACAATATAGAATGACTTATGTTTTAAGCGACTATCTGGCATGCAACTTTTACTGGCATTACAAAATACTAACCTGCAATAATGCTTAAGGTGCTTCTCCAGTTCCCTGCTCAACAACGCGAAACTTTCTGACACATTTTCTGACTCATTAAACGTAAAGGCTTAAAATTTGTAGGCCTGGCTATTAAAGCGATTTGGAATTGAAATGAGTTTTCCCTTTTTTCATAAATAAATTACTTATCGAGTTATGAACAATTGTGGTTGTGTGACGGCCGGTTTTTCTCCTTTATTGCACTGTTGCGTCCGAAGTTCAGTTCAAAACACCAACTGAAAAATCTTATACCTTTACCAAAATATGGGAACTAGCTTTCTATTACACAGTTTCTAAATAAGTACTCCTGTCAATTTCTTGCGTTTCCGAACAAAAATTAATTAAAAAAATATGTCAGAAAATAGATCCTTTGGATTTGAGAACAGTCTTAACTTTATGAACCGCCTTAACTTGACGTTTATGAAAAAACTCACATTTTTAGTTTTAATTTTGGAACTCGCGAAATTTAAATTCAGAAAAAGGATGTTCTTTTGACACATTGTGGTAATTTTTTTAACTTTAAAAATTAAAATACATGTTTTATTTGCCGTGCGTAACAGAAGTATACAATATCTCCCACAATACGGGGGAAAATGCAAAAAAAAAAAAAAAAAAAGCATCCAAATGAGGTAGTAGTTACTAAAATTTATTTTCCATAAACTTTAAATCAAGACATCTGTCAAGAATTTTTCTGAAAATGTAAACAACCGCTCTCTTTTTGCTATAAATCACAAAAAATGTTAGCACTGAATCTAAACCAATACAACACTTAGCGATAACGTATAGCTATAAGATATGGCTGTAGTATACAATCGAAGTAGTAAGCAAAATATAGGAACCATATGTTTACAATGAGTTTGATTACGCATTGAAAAGATTTGATAGAATGTGACGTCATATCTAGCCTTCTTTTTTCTTTTTCTTAAATTGTTTTCATGAAATTTGACTGCTCGTATTAAAATAGATGTTTTAATTAAAATAAAAAACATTCAAATTTAGGTGCTACGCTATTTTCCCGCTCTTATAATTAAAGTTTTTATTTTATATACAAAGAAATGTGAATTTTCTCTTTAGGATGACGTCAATTCAAACACGCAAAAATATAGCAAAAAAATCTGAATTTTATCGGCAAGTAGAAACAAAATACACGCGTTATCTTATTTTTTTTCACATTATTGTGTCATTTATTAGGGTGTGGCAACAGCAAAGAAACGTTTGAATTAAAAAAAGATTTAAAAAGAGATATATCTATAATGTTAAATTATGAAAGTGGTAGAAAAAAGTTATAAATAGTGGTCTGATCATTTTTTTAAAGCTGACAGGCATCTATTCCACGTTCTAAAGCCTATGTACATGAAGTTTCGTGCAAATCGGTCAAAAATTAAAGATTTGTATAAAGGACATAAACACAGAGAACGGCTTTTATATATACGAGTTAGAACACGTCGAAATTCGACGAACTAAAATGTTAGAAAGGAACTGTCCGATCGAATTTATAATAAACCTACAAAAATAATTGCAATAAAAAATTCATCTTACATTGGTTGTCTAACTCTTAAAACAAATAATATTTTTAACCTAAAATTATTAAAAAGTTATTTCCACAAACTTCAACTGCTTAAATTAATTAAACTGCATTAGAATACGTATTCAAGATAAGTAATTATGATGAAGTTATCGATTGAAGCTCTTATGTTTGTTTTTTTAAGGAATAAAAAATCATTAAAAAGGATTTCGCTTTGTCACATCAAAAAACTTTCCCCAATAAAATCTAAACTGTGCGTTATTTTCACATTCTCATAATTTACATACGCACGACTCAAATTCACAATTTGAAAGTATTTTAACGCGCAATAGAATATTAATGAATGTATTTCCAAAGTTAAAGTCACGTTTGTCGGATATAACTTTTCATGTGAACATTCGCACAAACTTTTAAGTTCTAATCTCAGTACCCGCGAAAAAAAAATTCAGAAATTTGCCTTTAGTTGTCATACTATTGGCCATTTAGTATTGGTAAAATATTTAGTTTTATCATAAAAAAATGATCGTTCTGTTTTAAATATAGCATCATTTTGGCTCACTGAATCATTTTGCCTAGCGTCTCAAACTCGGTATCAGCGTAATGTAAAAATATTGAAATGTAACTGATTTATGAAGAAGAATGCGTGTTTTTTTTTTAATGTCTGACGTCATTTTCTGTTCAAAAATTATAAAAAAGTTACTTTTATTTGTAATGTGAAAATGGCATCAATAAGGATATAATCGATAAAAATAATAAACCATGACTATTTTCTCTTTACTTTCAATATAAATGGAGTACTTCAGTTGCCACAATTACAAAATCTGTATTAAAAACTACAAAAAAATTAATATCTCAAAAATAAATTGAGATACAGCTTCCAAACAAATTGCATTTAAAAGCATATTTTTTTCCCCGTACAGGGGTGTAAAAATTGAAAATATGCGATGTTTTGAAGTTTAAAAATTTGCTATAACGAAAATTGCAAACCGAAATTTCACTTAAAATTTCAAAGTGTTGCCATTCGCAAAATGACGTATGCGTTACACACAGATATGTTTGTCCTTTATAATATAGATAGATATACCTTCAAAAATTTACATTATCTGAATATTTTTCCGTATTTCTATTTTCTCTGCAACAATTAAAGTAATCTGTTGATTCCTACGAATTATTTGTTTCGTCTCGGAATCGTAACACTGTGTTTTTCTATATAGAGATTTTTTCTAATCTGCGCATTCGAAATATAAATGCATGTGATTGGTAAAAATAAAAATGCTGGCGAGATTTGCGCCCGTGCTAACATAAAAATACTCAAAAGTCTTTTGGCGATATTTGCGACAGGCTAACATAAACATACCCTAATTTTGGTAAAATTAATAGAATTGATGAATTTGAATATTTTTTCTAAACTTTCTACATGTATTAAAACTTATATTCTGTAAGTACGCAAAAATGTCTTGATAGGATGTTCTCATTATCTTATAAGATTTGAATTCATAACGACACTGTTGCTAAGATCACTATTATTTCTTGTCAAGCTAGGCGAAATACCCATTACCCAATTATGGGATTTTAATTTAGTAGTCTGTAATTCAGGAAATCTAAAAAAATATTCCAATGTAACAGTAATTTTTTAATGCAACAGTAAAGTATTACACTCTATCGAAAAGTATTCTTATAAATCGTATACAGTTGTAGGGTATTAGTAATTGTTAATGTAAAAATAATGATATTAATCTTTCTCAAACTTTGACAAAAGATAAGAAAAAAGCAGATGTCATCCGCTATCTGGGATTGAGTATAATTGTAAACAAAGGTTACGCTGATACCATGCTGAGTCTATATTGAAGTTTTGTGGCAAATACGGCTACGCTTTATCAAATATATTGCATGCGCCACAGTTAAAATTTTCAAATCGCAAAAATTTGCTTCTTTTAATTTTTTTTAAATGAGTCTAAAAAATGAATGACTCGCTATCACATCTTCTTGTTTACGCTACGTTTGTTTTAAACTCGATTTTTGAAATCGGTTTTTAACTGCGCAAATCATAAAAATCTCTTATAGAAAATTATGTTAAAAAGAGAATATTTGAGGTAGAAAATGTTAGTATTTAGGCAGATAAGTTTTCTCATATACATCAAAAATCGAAATCAATCCTAACAAGGTTCCATTTTATCGGAGACTGGTGAGATGGATGGGTTTGACCCGGAATCGTCACATTGTCTTTTATTATATTTAGATTATGGCATTTTTTAAACTTTTGCACATCTCAGACAATAAAGTAAACTAAACGTATGACATTTTAAAATGTATTCTATAGCATGTACTCAGGGTTCTTCGATTATTTTATAAACTATAGTAGTATATCCAGGTGTACAAAAATGTATGTAATATTATTATAGAAATATATGTGGAGCAAGGCCAACTCAATATGAAACATATTTGTTTTTAATTTTGGACTAATAAATACCTGGACTGGTTTAAAAAATACATTCCACTTCAGACGATGCACAGTGTAAGATTTTGCGAATCAAGCGAGTCAAAATTCAATTTTTGAAAATTATCGATATTAAAGTAATAAAATTGATCCTGCTAGGGATAAAATGGTTCTGTAATTATGGAAAAATATATCTTTACGCATTACGTTGTACAATTTGCGTCTTTGTTATTCCGTCATCATAATCTTAATAGAAAGATGTTTAGTCATTTTCATATGTTGACATTTACGTAGTGTTATGGTATTCAATACACATTTTTAAAAATGTAGTATATATTTATTTTCAAGAAGAAGAGTTTTCGTGTATTAAAAAAATATCATTTAATTAATTACATACTGCTATAGTCACTAGTGTTATCATAAAGGAAACAATTGTCATTTTTCGTTGTTTGCTATTATTTTATTATTTATATATTCGGTGACCGTATAAATGCTAAATCTTCAGAGCGATTTCAGCAGTTCTATCGTTTTATTGAGATGTTAATTTCAAGATTTGTAATGCTTAAAGGCAGATATATTTATCTTGTATTCACACGCCAAGTAAAATAATATAAAATCGCTGAATAAGAGCTTATCAGCACTTCTTATGATAACGGTCACAGCAGCATCCTTACAATCTGTATTTTCTATTTCGTACATTACTATTATCCTGTCCTTGTTTTGGAGTTTTTCATAATAATTCTTTTTTAGGTCTAAATCTTTCAATTGTATTATTTTCTTTCTGCGATACTTAATTTTCTTCCGGTTTTCGGAGCTATTTCTTTACATCAAATCTATAACCATTATGTAAGAGGCATCCCAGAAATCTTAATTGTGCATGTAGTGCCGATAAGCCCCAAGAAAACTAGTGAGATTATTCGTATATTATTAAACCAGTTTTAAGTTATTCATCACCTTGGACTTTCCGTTACAGGCGTTGCAATTTAAGTTGCTTTATTTGAAGATGGAATGCCGCACATTGTGCTATCTACCACTGTATCTTCAAATGTGTGCTCAATGTCATACGTCCGAACATTGAATTCTACTATTTTTAGTGCAAGAGTTGTAAAGATTTAATTTCTGACAATTTCAAATTCTTCTGTTACTGACTCATCGGTTTCCGTGATAAACTTAAACTTTATGGATCTAAAGTAAGAAATAGATGACGGGTGTGGATTTAGCAATTATAAAATTTTGATTATCTTCATTACACCTTTTTTTTATATGACGTGTATCCGAATTTTTGAAGGATTTTTTAAAATGTCGTTGCCCTTTAACGGCTTTCAGATATTTTTTTAACACACCCGCAGCATTCTTTCGTTCAGATTGTCTTAGTTTTAAATACGTGGCACGTGTTAATTCATTTGTTTTCCGGGATTAGCGAATGCACCTTTGTCTTTTGATTTCGCTCCACTTAAATAAAACAAATTCTTTGATCTTCATACCTTATTCTGGTAGTCATCATTACTTCTGCCCTGTAAATATATTTATTACTAATATTCTTACCTTATCATCTCTTATTTTACTTCAACAAACATTCTTTAAGCGATGGCAGTTTCTTCATCTTTGATTACTGCCAAATGTAAATGAATGTATCAGCCGCTTAATCTGGTCTAACATAACAGATGAAAAATGCTGAAGATTATATTTGTGTAATGCATAGTCCATCAGGATATTTTTAGAATTAAGAGCAAATGATTCGTGTCCAGTAATATAATTTTGCAAAATCTCATATAATTCTCATTTTGAAATTTAGACTTCCGTACCTGAAAAAAAAAATACTTATATTCAAGAGTTGCAAATATTTGCAACTGAAATTGATTTATTTTATTTCTATATGCACAAATAATTACAAAAAAATATATATATATTACAATGTACCGGTTTGCAAAATCTTTTTGGCAACTTTTTAAATTTTATCATATACTATTAAATTTTCACATAATTTTTATACAGACTTAAAAAATATTTTTTTAAATATAACGCTTAAAAATAACTATTACAACTGTACAGTATAAAGCATCTGCATTGTTTTAAAGATTCCATGCTATCATAAAAAATATTTCCAAAATAAGTACGTTTTTAGCCAAAAATATCAATGACAATTACAACTACAGCAATCGCCATTCTAAAAAGTTTTAAAGAAAATTTGGTTTTGGGGCCGTTTTTTGATAGTGTTGTTTTGGAGTTAGGCTGTTATCACTCTATATTTTTTTTCCTCCAATGTGTTAGATGTTATTTGAAATGTCTAAAATTTGACCATAATATTATTAAAAAGAGTAAATAAATTGTGGACGAAATAGTCGTAATATATAGCGTCAATGTTATTTTAAATTTACATGAAGCACATGTCAGAATGTACAATTTCTAAATGCCTAAGATTGCAGCAAACGTTACTCAAAATGTGTAAATTAAAAAATAATTAAATGCATTTTATACAAAATTGCAAGTAGAATAAATAGTAATAAGCGTGTTTGTTTCAAATTTAAAATCTGTAACATATTTCAGACTTAACGCAACATTAATTTCTCGCGACGTATTGAAACGGAAGAAAATTGTATAGTGTTCAAACATTCTGGAATCTTCTTTAATTCGTTTCAACTTTTCTTATTTGCCATAAAAACGTCAACTATTTTTCGTTCGAAACACATCATTTGTAAGCAGTTTTCATGAGAAAAAAAATTCCCATTTGTATTTAGAATTAACAGATACTGCTTTAACTTTTTAATAAATGCATTTTATTTAAGGAAAAATTGTAATTAGAATACTCACTTTTTCAAATTCAATATAGTCAATACGCAAAATAAATTAAAATCACATTGAATTGTTGTAGCAATGTTTAAAATTACCTCATAAAATAATAATTTAAATGTAAACGAAGTTAACCAAGATTAAAAAAAAAAAAAAAAAAAAAAAAAAAAAATCCTTCCTGTGCTTTATTAAAGTCAAGCATAAAATTTGCAGTTTAATCTATACAACATGCATTTTTCGAATTTGAAGTTGATTTTTAAATAATCGCTTAACTGAAGTGTAAAGATATTTCTACTGAAATTTACGTTATCTTTTATTAGAATAGTTATGTACAGAATTGTTATTTTCTACCTTATAACACTGATTGATATTGAAACGGAAATCATAGTTCAGATTTTTTTCAGAAAATAAATCGATTTTTGTTTTTGTGGTAGTATTTGCTTTAAAAGGCAAAAACGTTTATTATAATAAACAAAACTTCTTTTTCTGCAGACTGCTTTAAAAGTAAAGTTGTTTAATATCTGGACATAATTAATGCCTTTAAATAATGTTGTAGATTACATCCATTAGTTTAAGCGTAATTGCGAAATAAAATTATAATAAATGAGTCTGAGTAGAATACGTAAAGTTTAATTTCATTCTATAATGTAATACACATTTGTGCGTTAACTTTTCCACCTTCAAAATAATTAACGTTACACTTTTAAGACTTCTTCATTAAACTTTTCTTGAATCCCTTTAAAAAAACTTCATGGAACCTGGATATTTTTTCCTTCAGTACATTAATTTTCGCACTTTTTTGTAAGGCATGTAATTAAAACGAGGAAAAGTAGAATTAATTGAACAAAAATACTTTAGCATTCTGTTGGAGATATAGAAGTGGAAAAAATTTCTATATACATCTTTTTAAAGTTTTTACTCAGAAAAAAAAATATTAACCATATTACATTTTTTTTATTCATCATTTTCCCCACTGAATGTGAGCTTTATATAGAGAGAAAATAAAACTTCAGCAAAATATCAACTAATTATTTTTTATTTATAGATATGTATTATTTAACTTCATTTTTATTATATTTTTACTATCCTAAAAAAATAATAATATTAATACTTAATCATCAAACATTTCACAATAATTGAAATTTTCATATTCAGAGAAACCAAATGAAATTTCGTTTTTAAAGCTATTATTTCTATATCACGACTGATGAATAGTTTTTCAAGAATACCGTAATCCTCAGAATAAAATAATTCAATATTTTTAGCATAATATGACAAGCTACGTTTTATGTACAGTCATGGAAAAAAAAGTAAACACCCCCTACTAACTCATCAACAAATTATCGTAGAAGAAAGTTATTGTTACCGAACGATTGGAAATAAAGTCTACTTTTAAATGATATAGATAAAATTTGCATATACATATTAAAACGAACTATAACTTTGTTTTTTTTCAATAGCAGTACACAATTCTGACAGCATAAATGAACTTTGCACCCTTCATTTAGCCTAAGAACAAATTGTTATGCAAATCGTACCATAAGTTTCTGAGAAATTACTCTTCCTTTCTTTCTAACCGATGACCAGGCCCCTACCTGCCGGGTTGCCCCAGCTTAACGGGTTTAGTACAACTGAGAAATTACTTATTTTAAAACGAGCGTATTTTAAGGGTTGTATCCGACTTAAAGTTCGGAACTCCATTGTTAACCGAGAGAGCCCCCATCTTGATCAAGGCACCTTAAGAAGTGAATGAAGCCTGCTAGATTACAGGATAGCAGAAGAAATTTCAAAGTATATAGTCACTTCTATTATAGACGGCCCCTTAAACCATCATTTTACCGTTTTTTAAACATAATTTGAAAACTACTTGGAAGAAAAATGTGAAATTTTGGATTTCCATAAAGCAGGACTCAATAAATCTAAATCCATCAAAAAAATTGTAGGTCGCAATTCGTAAGTTTTTCGAATATTAATTTCATAATTCATAATTCATAATTCATATAATAAAATTATAAAAATTACAAATTCAACGCATTTATGTTTGGGTCTATCAGTATTATTGCTACACAAAAAAATTAGCACATTAGGAGCATAATTTCAGGAGATATAAATAAAAATATGAAAATGTAATTTAACATTAGAAGTACTCAATTTTGAATGTTTATAATTCAAAAAATTATCATCCAAATGACTTGAAATTTGGTTTCTAGGCATAGTTTGAACTGAAGATTTGAAATATATCGTTAAAATTGGGTATTGCCATTGAAAAAAATTTACTTTGGGTTCGTTTTAATATGTAGATGGCCCCCTAATCAAATTTTATATTTATCATTTAAAAGTAGACTTTATTTACAATCGTTCCGTACCAGTAACTTTCTTCTACGATAATTTGTTGAGGAGTTAGTAGGGGTGTCTACTTTTTTTTTTTCTACGACTGTACATTGACGAAAAAATATTTATGTACAAGGTGATTTTTTTTAAGTCGTGAATGTAAAATCCTATAACAAAAGAACCACTGATCCAAATGACCTGAAATTTCACCAGTATGCTCCCGAAGCAATGGGAATTTTTTAGCCGTGGTTAAAAAAAACTTAAAATAGCACCGACAGATGGCGCTGTATATACAGTAAAGTCGGAAGACGAGCTTTCACACGACACACGCACAGTGACAATAAAAACCTGAAGCAAGCACACCTCGTGTTCATTATTCTGATCTCAATCCCTGCTATTTCTGGCTCTGGGGGTACCCAAGAATGCTGTGTATTGTGATGGTGTTACGAACTTAGCTGACCTGAAAGCACGCACTGTGACCAGATCCACAGCATCCAGCCGGATATTCTTTGCTTTGTTGTGGAACATACGGTTTCACGTTTCCAACTCGAAGCTGAAAACGGGGGACAGAACATTGAAAATCTCTTGTGTTAGTCGTGCAGTTCCGTATGAATGCTTTGCTCCATATTTTTATTTCGTTCTGTTTCTGCGAAGGTGTTCGCAGTGTCTTTACCCAGTTACTGCATTCTGTATGTTTTTCATATGCGTAATAAAGTTTTCTTTTTCTTGAAGTACCGGCCATTGTTTTCCTCCCACTGACGATATTCTTTGTTTCTGTTAACTTACAGTGCCATCTGTCGGTGCGATTTTAAGGGTTTTTTTTTAGACATGCCAAAAAAATTCCCATTACTTTGCGAGTATACTGGTGAAATTTCAGGTCATTTGGAACAGTGGTTCTTTTGTTATAGGGTTTTACTTTCACGACTTTAAAAAAAATCACCCTGTATTATGATCTGCGAAGCTTCAAATTGAAATATTGTTTAGAATTGTATAGTATTTTTCTTATTTTAATTAACATTTCACTACATTTATTAATTGGAATTTTTTGTTTCATTTTTAATCAAATAACAGTTTCTTTTCTATTATAGTTACTCTACTTAAAGTTATAGATAAAGTTAAGAGATATAAAGTTAAGAGATGAAATAATGCTAATTGCTATATTTTCCTTAAATGAAATGCATTTATCAAAAACTGAGAGCAGCACCAATTTATGCAAAATAGAAAATGAAATTTTCTCATCTCAGTCTAATTGCTTACAAATGACGTTTTTTGAACAAAAACAATTGACATTTTTTAAAGCAGATAAGAAAAGTTGTAACGAAAAGAAAAAGAAATATCAAGAATATTTGAGCGCTATACAATTTTCTTCTGTTTGTATATTCTGTAACAAATTAATGTTGTGTTATTGTTGAGACAAGTTACAGATTTTACGTTTAAAACGAAAAAGTTTCTTAAAACAAGAAATAAGTGGTCTGGAGCCTCTCAATAATCTTGGCAAAGTGAAATTCAAATTCCACTTCCACTTATTCATACTCCAATTTGAATGCACCACTTTTAGCAAAAATTAAAAAATACGAACATGATTATGTCTGGTAAATCATCCATTCATAAATAAATATGTGACTACAGATATGAAAAGATAAAATTACTAAAATAAAAAACAATTAATTGTAGACCTTTCGACTACATTCTGTAGTCCTCATTATTACACGCACACAATCATTAAACTAACTGGAACTAAAACAAATAAAACTCTTATTAAGGTAATCTTTCTGAAAACATTTCAGCCATTCTGAGGAATATTAATATTAGGGCTACTTATGCGCATTTGAATCCTATTTCTAATTTCTCGGTAACTATAAACATAGGTATCCGAAATTTAACCTTAAAGGTGACATTTACATTTCTTGTAAGTGATCCAATACCACCTACATTGGTGAGACCGGACGATTTCTAATACAGTACTTAATAATCATAAAAAGCTTATAGTAAAGGTACTTTAAACTGATGATTGGTTGCACATGCACTTGAATACAACCATGTTCCCGACTTCGTTACTGCTTAAGTAGAGAAATCTAATTGCTTCTTATGCATTGGTCGTGTTTTACTAGAGGGTCAGTTGACTGTTCTAGCTGAATCTCCAATTAATGAAGCAACTTATGACTATATTGTCCCTTTTATACTGTAGTTTTAAATGATTTTAATTGTTTTGGTTACAGTATGTTTTTTAAATATGGATGTGTTCTGATAATTATTACGAGATGTAGTCGAAAAGTGTCTACAATTAATCGTATTTTAATTGTTTTTAGTAATGTTATCTTCGTATGTCTGCAGG
This sequence comes from Maratus speciosus, assembly GCA_963932465.1. NCBI lineage: Eukaryota > Metazoa > Arthropoda > Arachnida > Araneae > Salticidae > Maratus > Maratus speciosus. The sequence continues at coordinate 595,829,829 of OZ010789.1, read as the reverse complement.
CATATATTTTATTTGTATGTTAGAAAAAACTTAAATTACGTGGCGGAGAATGGCTATTTAAATCTAATTTTATGATAGTCAACATTTGCAAATGGCTAGTCAATCTGAAAACATTTAATGTATCTTTCAAAGCTACCTTTATTGTCACTAACTGACGGTTTCAGTGAATCCCAACTTCAGTTTCCTTATAAATCTTAAATTTGACTCTTCTTCTTAAATTTCTTGACAAAACCACGCTCATTCCTTTCGGGAAAATTTCTTTTTAAGCCACGTCAATCGTTGTATTTAACGGGCACTGAATTTATCTGCACTGGAATGCTGAAGGGCTGCCTCACAAATCAACCAGTTTGAGATTCAGTTGATAGAGTCTTTAAAACTTTTATTCTCATATTTATAGTTCGCCACCTGACTATAACTACCAAATTATCATAAAAGTGTGTGAAATAACGACTAAACTCGAGTTAAGGGGGAGGGGGCAGAATCTCCCAGGTGAAAATAAAAATAAGATAAAGTTTGGGCGTTGCTTTCACTCACGCATGTTAGCATAGAAAAATACATCAAAACATAGACTCCCTTTATATGTAAATAGCCAGCCCCTACCATAATATTTCTGAAAAGATTTCTTCTTTGCTCTTAATTAGCTAAATATTGCAAAAAAATAAATAAATAAATAAATAAATAAATAAAATAAAATAAAATAAAAAATAAAAAAATTCTAAAATCTGATGAAGAATTTATTTTTTTTAATTCGTAACATTAATGGAAAAGAAGAACATTGTTTCAATTCTGAACTAATTACTATTAGAGTTTAAAGGTAAAAATGTCCTATTTTTTTTCAAAACTGCATTAACATTTAGAGACTATGTCCGAAGTAAAAATAATTCATTTTCTCTAATTACTGTGCATAATTACAATAAATGATTATGATTTCATTGTATCAAATGTAACATTTTTCATCTTCCAAACAATGGACAATTAAGTGTTTCTGAATCTATCAGCAAAGTAATTTTCACTAAAACATTAATAGTTAATCATCATTTGTCTCTTACGAAGACACGTTAATAGAGGATAAAAAATATGCCCCTTCTGTCATTTTCCACTGTTATTTCTCTTCTTCTTTTTTTTTTGGTAATTGTTATAATTACCGAGACAGATTTCAAGTAAAATATAATTCACCCTGAAGATATTAGGCATCTATATTGTACAAGGGGATAAAAATAGCAAAATATGATTGTTTTATTTAGTTTGTTTGTTTATATTTCTGTATAATGTGCGCATAATTTCTCCGTGTATTACATATATTAGTAATTAACATAAAAATTAAATAGAAAACACCTTTCAAATAGTACGCTTATATAAAACTTATTACACTACACGGTTTACAGTTTCTTGGAAAAACTCTAAACAATGTTTATTTCGAAAAAAAAAAAATAGTGAATAATTACAGAATCTAAATTTTTATACGGTCTCACGGTCCTATAAGTTATATTTAGTAAAATTTTCCTGTTACACTGACAAGTAGGTGGGGAAAAAGTCCCGTTATTCTACGATTAAAATTAACTGAATAGTAGCTGTTTAAAGTTGGAGCATACTTTTTGCTGCAAATTTGGGGTCATTCACAAATTTAGTAGAAATATAACTCCGTCAGATATATTAAACAAATGGTTGAGATAAAATTAGCATTGCAATATAAATATGAAATATTTAATCGTTCTGACATATTACTGTAAAATATACAATTTACGCAGAACATATAAGAGGATACAAATAACAGAATTTCTGTTAAATAAAAGGATGAAAAACAAGAGTCTCAGTTCTTTACAAAATGATACATATTTTTAAATGCTGTTAGATTACAGTCTTTAAAATTTTTGGATTGTGTCATGTTTCTTAGCTTTTGAAAATTGATTCTTATGTATTTTGTAGCGCTAAATCCGAATCCATTTTAACCTTTAACTGATGTTACCGGTCTCTCAGACCGCGGATTTTTTCAATTTTTATAGTTTAAATTGCAATTTTCAGATTAACTACTAACACTACCGAAATTTTGTTCCGTTTAGAACTTTAGAACTATCACCAAATACTTTTGAATAAGGGAATTTTAATTATAACAGTCCTGTACAAAAAGTTTAGTACAAAAACACCATCCTATGAGTTAATCGTGCCTTTTATGCATCTTTCCGTGGAGCGGTCTCCAGACCGCTTCACACTAATTATGTGACAATTTCTGTGACATCAGTTAAAGGTTAAATCATCCCGTCAGGATTTTTCTCAAATTGCAAATTTTAAAGTTAAAAAGATCAAAGATAAAATTGATCCCCCTTCACCTCCCAACGTCATCGGGCCCCCAAGTTGTTTAGCTGCAAGAAACACAGTATAAGCCAAAAAATTTAATAAATTATTGATTTAAATAAAATGAAACTGAATAAAAAAGTCTTACATCTATTTTATAGTATTAGATTTTTCGCTATGTTTTAACTTTGAAATTTGCGATTTGCGAAGAATCCTGACATGGTGACTAAAATTGCATTTAATTTGTTTATTCAGCGTTAAAAAATATATAAAAGGATTATAAATGTTAAAAAACACAACCATCGCAATTTTATGTTATCTAATCTAAAACACTTTATTAAATTTGATGACGGTAATCTATCCTATTTTTTTTTGTTTTATCCTCTAATATAAGTATGTGTACGATGTTAAGCGTCTAATATCATAATAATATTACATTGTCATCGGATTTAAGTCAGTATGTAAAATTTAACTTCGATCACACATTTGAAAGTGAGGTAAAGTTCGAGTACAAATTTTAAACTGGAAAGACGATCGTTGCAAGTTAAATAAAACCTTATGAAAATAATATATTTTTTGTTAAAAGAAATCATATCCTCAAATCCTTACAAAATAAAATATATGTTAAAATACAATTATTTTAACTAAGCTGAAACTTAACTAATAAAAGCTAACTCAATCGTAATATTTGTACGATTTCTTCCAAAGCGCAGATACCTTGAAATAAGTACTTTATATACGACCCCTAAAAGCATAGTCGAAATCATCTGTTTTGAGTCGCAAAAAAGTGGTATAAGCATGCAGTTCAAACTTTAATAAATCAGTCAATTTTAATGTTAGATGAATGGGATTTTTTTTACTTACTTGTTAGTGCCACAGTAAATTTTTACTAAATATGACTTATAGGAGCGGGGGGTTTATAAACAACCTTTACACGGATAGGGACATGGGAAAGAATCTTGTGAGTTGATTGGCTAATAGTATATGCTAACGTCACACGTCCCGGCCACGTTTTCCGATGTATTGAAGGAGAGTAGTAATGCCATGGCTTTATGGCTGATAAACATGGTTATTTACATGCAAGAAGAAAAAATGTCAATTTATGGACGATTTTTTAATTCCGTTTTATAATTTTGTTTATCGTCTCTGATAAGGCAACTCAAAATCGAATGAACTTCAGAAATTCAGCATTAGATGGATTAATATTTACAATGCTTTATACGCATGTTTACAGCGTAGCTGCATTTCAATACAATATTAAACCATATTATACTATAAAAAACTCTAGCTAGAATGTGATTGGAAACTGCAAAGTGCATGGTTCGTTTCAGTCTTTAAGTGTATACTTGCTAGTTCAGTGTTTATAATAACCAGTCTTAAATAAAAATGGACATTTCAATAGTCATTTGAGCAATATAAAACGGACCATCCAGCAATGCTTTAGAAATTCCATATTTACCTCTTAGGAAATTTTACTTCCGCACTTTTTGTATGACTATAATATTTTGTACATCATGTATATTAGGCTTCTTTATGACAAGTATCAACAAAACAAACGCCTTTTAAAACCGGATTAAAGAGACGAAAGAACCGATCAGCCAATCACAGCGGATGATTTTTTTCCATGTCCCTATTCATGTAAAGGTTATATGCGCCCGGGGGACCATATAAAAATTTAAATTTCGTAATTTTTTAATAAAAGTTTTTCTTGACCCAAATCGCTTTAAAAATAATTCTTTACCTTATTTAAACCAATTTTATAATTGGAAGTATGCATCTAGGACCCGCAGTTGCGAAAATAATGTTCAGTCATGTTATACGTGGACACACTGTAGATTATATGCATATATAATACGTGATTTAGCACATTGTTAACTAAGAGTAGAACCAACAATGTGAAAAATATCCAATCCGGAAATCGTACCTGAAACCCTTGGAAAAGCGCTCCAAATGCTGTACCATTTAAGCTACGAGAAAGATGCCCAGCTTAGCATTTCCGGCATGTGTCTGTAAAGCTGCGACTGCAGCACAAGGTGGAAAAGTCATCATGAGCACACAATCCTGAAGGGAAACATGAGACACAAACAAACCCATCATCTATAAACACATATACAATACCAATTTTTCATTTAATTGAAAAATTAATTAATATTACATAGATCATACGCGTTGCATAGAATACTGTTACTTTCTGCTATTTATAATAGAAGAAAATGCTGTGATCGATTGGTTTTCGACTTCCAGATTTTAACGGATTTAAATGTTTCAGGGGTCAGACATGCCGAAAGAAACGTCTTCACAAATTGTTTTTCTATCCGTGTGGGTGTCTTCTTTCTATAATCGAAAATTGTATGAAGTTATGCATACAATTTAAAGAAACGTCATGTAGGGTGATGGGGGCACATGTGAACATGGGGCAGATGTGAACATCACAATTTTTCAATAGTTATAAAATGTTTATTTATTTGAAAAAAATATCAAATAAGGTAGCACCCATAGTCATATGGTAAAATATTTTTGAAGGTCTTTACATTTTGTTTGTCCTCAATAGTCAAAATACTGTTTATAGACCTCAAGAGTAAAATCTAAGTTCCAATTTGATAAGCGAATAACTTTACTTATTTATTAATTTATTTGAATTTGAATTTTTTAACATATACTATGTATACTAATAAATATTTATGATAACGATTTTTTTCTTCTAAAATTGAGAAATATTAATGATTTATCAATTTAACTCTAACAGACATGTGGGGCACATGTGAACAGAGTAGTTGGGGGCAGATATGAACAGTTCATAAGTGACCCAATAATCTTTCTGTGATTCTCTTCCTTTCAGTAAATCTCATGAGAAACAATGTCAGCTCTATAATCTATAATTTTCCTGAATTAGAAGAGATTTCCGTCGTACAAAGCTGATTTTGTATTGAAACTTCCATAAACACATCTGTCAGCGAGTACATAAAGAGCAACAAGCTCGTTTACGACCAATTGTAATTTAAAAAAATTCAAAGTTTTCTAAAATGCAATAAGTATTATTTTATTAAACGGTTTACAGCAATATTTTTTATGCATTGTTAATGCAAAAAGTATTACGTTAAACAAATGTGCAAATTTTTCTATTTCATTTCATCCAAACTTGCAATAATGGCTTGCTTCCATCTCAAAAACAGTTATATATTTGAATGGAGATAGATATGAGTAATATTTTCAGATAGTAAAATTTTTAAACTGATAACTACCGTAAAAATCCAATTGTACCCCCCTTCGCTCTCCTTCAAAAGCAAAAGAAGTTAAATTTGGTGGGGGGAAGGGGGGAGCGAGTTATAGTCGAGATTTTTTTAATCATTAAAAAACCCTTCTTTATCTATAATTTAAAAGTAAATAAGGGAAATACAGGAGTGAGAATATTTCGTATTTCGGCAGATTTCCGATAAATAGTATCTAAATGCATCCTCCCTAAAATTTCCCACAAACAAAGCCCCCTAAGCAAAATTTAAAAGTTTTAATTTCTTTTTTAAAATTACTTTTTTTATTGCAACAATACTTAAGGAATCATCTAAGCCCCCCCCCCCCCCCCTCCCTAACCCAATCTACTTATTTTCATTTTATAATCCTTTGCTTAAACATATTACCCAGAATTTAGAGAAATATATGTATATTTTTTTTCTTTATGATGAATTTAACAGGTAATATAACTAATGATTATGGCGAAAAATTAATAACATTATAAAAAACATGTCAAATGATATTTTTTCCTTGTGTTCAGTTGTGCCCCACGTGTGTTCACAAGTACCCTACTAATGGGGCACATGTGAACAATTTTTTTTAATTTATAAAAATGTAAGAACAACTATATAGATGAATTTTAAAAAAATTACCATGGGTAAAAGAAAGTTCTGTTTACTATATTGTGTAGTTTTTTTTAAAAAATAGAAATTAATCCAGTTATGAGAAAAAGGTATATATATGCGAACTGTTCACATGTGCCCCCATCTCCCCTACATGTGTTTCGGTATGGCCAGCTTGTCCCTAGTTGAAAAAAAAAATATCCTTTCCGGCTCGTTCTACAGGTACAGGTAGATTTCAAATTTAAGTACTAATTTCAACAACGGAAACTAAATTAAGATTAGAGATAAGCCCAGTTTAACAATTTTACCTGGCAGCTTTTGACGAGTTTTTAATTTCCTTTTTCTGCAAGATCTGGTTTTATCAGACGGGTGTCAATACGATATTTTTTCTTCAAGCTCTATTTTTTTATTTAATTTTTTTATTAATTTTTTTTTCTGTAAGAGTCGGGTCTATCGAAAACTTGTGAATATAAAAGATGTTGGTAATATTAAGACGATTCATATTAACTTTATAGGGATTTGATGTGAATTGATTAAGTTATGATTTTTTTTCTTCTTAAAACCATATTTCTGCGTTCCTTGGGACCATTTTTAATTATATCAAAAATCTGCTACACATAAATTTTTGGCCTCTTTCCTAGAAGTAATAATATCTTAAGTTATTAGGTTTTGTATGTTTTCTCAAAAACCGTCCCGATTTTCACTCTCTTGGCCCAATTTCCCCATTAACGACCGAGATTTTCTGCCACTTGATTTTCTATATCAGTTTGGAAGAGATTTGTTCAGAATTATGGAAGTTATCGTGTGCATAAAAAAGTGGTAGCTTGATAAAAGATAGATCGGTAGATAAAGTTTTGAACTGGGGGTAGCTTTAGGTTCTAGGGGTCATGATCGGCGTAGATCTGCAATTTTTTTTCAGAAATTCCAACATAGGGGAGAATGTAATAGGTAGTATTTCTTACGAAATCTACCTAATAGAGATGTTTCTCGCAAAGGGGGGGGGGAGGGGCTATGATAGCGATATTTGTTGTCATTTCCCTTATTGTATCATCGGAATGTGTACGAAGTTATGAATATAATTGAAGCAAATTTTATATATATGTTTTGACTTTGCCCGTCATGTCCCAGGTGAAAATGTGTATACTATAGCAGTAAAGGGCGCTATGATAGTGTTTTTTGTGTGATTCTTTTGATTTTTTGTAGTTATGTTGTATATAGGCTACTCAGGTAGAGAAGGGTGTTTCGAATCTAGGAAATCCAGTGATTCCCAAGCAGCTTACGTACAAGTGAATTACACAAAATATTGATTTTAGTTAAGCGTATGATTGAAGTTTTATTTATTCTCAAGAATAAAATGAAGCAGAAATTTAAAATTAAACTGAAAGTCGGTATATTTCTCTTTTGCACCAGTTGCTCATGCATCTACGCACACTTTGTTATCTTGTTCGTTTCTGAAATGCATAATGAAGAAAAAATCTACTGTTTGACGTATTAACAGGTATTAGAAAAATCAAAGTTTTGAGATTAGCACATCCGCCTAGTCATTTTATTTATTTTATTTTAATTATTTTAATTATTTTAATTATTTTATTTTATTTTATTTTATTTTATTTTATTTTTTAGTAACGAAAACAGCATCAGAACATCAGAAAGAAACCATCTAGATTAAATACTGAATATTTATTTGTTTTTTTTTTTATTGCATATGTTTCATTCAGTTCGACAAGATGGGAACAAGATGCATTTCTCAGCTGAATAGAAGTGAAAGATGATATTCTGAGAGGGATTCTAGGCCGTCTGTAGCAGCCGAAAATTTGTTCCAACCGTCATCTTATATGACATTCAGCCTCGTGGAAAGAAGACATGTCAGAAGAAGACAAAACGTTCCCTCAAGCTGGTCCGGCAAATATTTGATAAATCCCGATCCTTGACGCACTACGTCTTATAAAAGAAACGTGTTCAATTAAGTATTCAATTTCAACTCATATTGTTAAATTTGTACTATTATGGATCTACTATTCAATCTAAATCTGCACGTACTTACATTATTTATTTACCGCCAAGTTTACTCTTACTTAGTTATTGCAAAGCTAAAATCTTTAACAAAGCTTTTACGCACAAATAACGTACAGACACGACAAAAAATTCCCATACGATCATTTCGAGTATTCCTGGATCCCCTTCCTCAGTCAGAAAAAAAAGAAAAAGAAAAAAGGAAAAAAAAAAGAATTAAAATGGGTTCAAAGAACCCCTCAGTTATAGCACCGAGTACTGGCTTATGGACTAATGGATTATGTTTCCATAAGCCAGTACTTGGACTACAACCGAGGGGTTCTTCGAACCCATTTTAATTCTTTTTTTTCTTTTTTTTTCTCACTGAGGAAGGTGATCTAGGAATCCTCGAAACGATCGTATGGGGATTTTTTGTCGTGTCTGTACGTTATTTGTGCGTAAAACCGTTGTTAAAGATTTTAGATTTTTATTAAAATTCGCACAAAGTTTTATCTATGCTTATATCTTACTTAGTTAGTTTATACTTTGTCTATTAGTCCTGAACATATTTTACTTAAGCAACATTATGCTGTATCTCTCTGTTTTACTTTGTTATAACATGATATTCATTACCTGTCATTTAATTCTACTATTTTAAATCTATGAATTTAAATGTATATATTTATAATACATATACGTTTGTGTATTTTTTAATTTATTGATAGATCTACAGACGCCCACAGACAGGTAGAAATATACAGGGTGATTCATAAAAGATGGGCAGAACTTTAAGGGGTTATAGTACACTTAAAGACAAATAATATTAAATAGGAGACTAAGGGTCCCAGACGTATTCCCAAGGAGATAGGGGGCATTAAAGTTTAGGGTCCGAAATTTCAAATGATTATAAAACATGGAAAAATTGGTCGATTCGTTTGCGGTTTTTGCAAAAAATTTTCTTTATGCCAGTATTTTCTTGAAATAAAATTTTAAAGTTCAATTTCAAAAAATGCCAATAGGGGGCGCTTTAGACTTTGGAGTAACAAACAACTATTTTTTAACGTTATTTTTTGTATTTCTTTAAATGATTTCGAAAGCTTAGACTTAAACTTAAATTTTGATCTAAAAATCTGAGTCCTAACGAGTAGTTAAGTAGCGTAAACTGAAATTTGAAATTTGAAACCCTTCTCCCCCCAGAACAAAAATCAGTTATTCCCGATCTTTGTGTCGTAGATTAGGCTCTAACTACTGCCGCGTTTTGCTAAAATTATTCTTTATGTCAGTATTTTCTTGAAAATAAATTTTAAAGAAAATTTTCAAAAAATTCCGATAGAGGGCGCTTTAGACTTTGGAGTAACGAACAACTATTTTATACCGTTATTTTTTGTGTCTCATTAAATGCTTTCTAAAGCTTAGACTTAAATTTTCAGCCCAAAATCTGAATCGTTAGACGTGGTTAAGTTTCTGGGGAGAGGGGTTTGAAATTTCTACTCCTGAGCACAGTTCAGTTTACCATGTCCACACATTGTGTGCTGTGATACGAGGTAAAAAGACACAAATTAGGATTATGTTACCAAAGCATATTTATTAACATGTAATTACAATAAATGTTCAAAATTGTGACCACCAGAGGTTATGCACGCAGAACAACGGCGAAGAATGGAACGGCGAACATTCGCGAAAACATCAGGCTTTTCGAGCACTTCCCCTACAGCGGCGGAAAGTCTGGCGACCAGTTCCTCGGGGGATTCACTGGGTGTCTCATACATAAGAGCCTTCAATCGTCCCCAAAAAAAGAAATCGAGGGTTGAAAGATCTGGCGAGCGAGCAAGCCAAGCAACAGGACCACCTCGACCAATCCATCTGTTCGGAAATGTGATGTCCAGATAGTTGCGGACGTCTCGTACGTAATGGGCTGACGCTCCATCGTGCTGGAACCACATGACCCGCCGGATGCGTGGAGGAACAACGTTTAACAGGTCTGGCAGCACATGTTGCAGAAATGTGAGGTATGTTTTACCGTTGAGGCGTTCAGGAAGAAGGTACGGTCCGATTAGGTGGTCTCCGAGGATTCCTGCCCAAACATTGATGGAAAAGCGTCTCTGATGAGCATGTGGATACGTAGCATGTGGATTGACATCCGCCCATACATGTGCATTGTGTGTGTTAAATGTACCTACACGTGTGAAGGTACATTCATCGGTGAAAAGCACAGTTCGTCCAAAATGTGGATTTAGCGCGTTCTGCTGCAGAAACCAGCGGGCGAATTCAATACGATTTGGATAATCCCCTGGAGACAGTTTCTGGACTCGTTGCACATGAAACGGGAGCAAATGTTCATCCTTCAGTACCCTCCAAGTCATGGACTGTGAGGTATCCACCTGCCTAGCCACTGTTCGTGTACTTGTACTTGGCTGCGCCGCTACTACATCCAGAATGGCTTCTGCAACAACTACTCATTCGTCCTTTTTTGCACGACCTGCATTCGACCGGGAAGCGAGAAATGATCCCGTCTCACACAACTGTCTGTGCAAGCGCTCGAAAGTTTTGCGGTTAGGCAACCGCCTGTTGGGAAATCGCTCTCCGTACATTCGTTGTGCCTCTGCACCATTTCCATCTGCCGCTCCGTAAATTAAATGCATCTCAGCCTTTTCCTTATTCGTGAAGGGCACCATCTTCCGATTCATTACTACAGCGACTTACACTTGACTCACCGTTCAGTGGTTTTTATGCCTGAATCGTGTCGAAATTTTGCATACGTGTTCTTCTTCTTCCCCATTTGACATTTGCATACTTTCTGTTTCCTTCTTCACCCGGTGACTAGCGTCAGGAATGGAGCTTTAACGTTTGCATGAGCGACATTTCCAACTGTGCCAGTGCCTTTATGAGTGAATTCCGACTATGCAGTCCTTGACGAAAGTTGTATTTTTGCCTCGTATCACAGCACAGAATCGTTGGGCATGGTTAAGTAGTGCAAACTGAACTATGTTCAGAAGTTGAAATTTGAACCCCATCCCCTCGCTACTGAACCACGCTCAGCGATTCAGATTTTGAGCTGAAAATTTAAGTTTAAGTCTAAGCTTTAGAAAGCATTTAATGAGACACAAAAAATAACGGTATAAAATAGTTGTTCGTTACTCCAAAGTCTAAAGCGCCCTCTATCGGAATTTTTTGAAAATTTTCTTTAAAATTTATTTTCAAGAAAATACTGACATAAAGAATAATTTTAGCAAAACGCGGCAGTAGTTAGAGCCTAATCTACGACACAAAGATCGGGAATAACTGATTTTTGTTCTGGGGGGAGAAGGGTTTCAAATTTCAAATTTCAGTTTATGCTACTTAACTACTCATTAGGACTCAGATTTTTAGATCAAAATTTAAGTTTAAGTCTAAGCTTTCGAAATCATTTAAAGAAATACAAAATATAACGTTAAAAAATAGTTGTTTGTTACTCCAAAGTCTAAAGCGCCCCCTATCGGCATTTTTTGAAATTGAACTTTAAAATTTTATTTCAAGAAAATACTGGCATAAAGAAATTTTTTTGCAAAAACCGCAAACGAATCGACCAATTTTTCCATGTTTTATAATCATTTGAAATTTCGGACCCTAAACTTTAATGCCCCCTATCTCCTTGGGAATACGTCTGGGACCCTTAGTCTCCTATTTAATATTATTTGTCTTTAAGTGTACTATAACCCCTTAAAGTTCTGCCCATCTTTTATGAATCACCCTGTATAAGTGTCAGTGGCGTGGCGTCCGGTCATCGCTGGATGCGGCGATGGCCAAGCAATATTTTAAAACTCTTAATAAGCTTTTAAAACTCTACGATCCAGTTTTAGCAGAACATTTGGAATTCATGTATAAGTGAAGGTAAGATTTAAAGTTTCTTTTTTGAACATTCAACCATTGAATTTTAGAGTTAATAATTTTTCACCACAAACTTAAATAATTGCGATGACCACCGAAAATTTTCACGCCACGCCACTGATAAGTGTGTTTTTATTTCTGGTTTTAAAAAATCGTAACGATTTTTTTCTTAGAAGTCAAGCAGGAATTTATTTTCACCTACTAATAAAACTATTATAACCTACTTCTAATAAGATGATTTTAAGACATACGATATTATACACATACGTCCATAAGAGCAATTACAGATACTTGGAATACTGTCTGTAAGACACGCCAATATTCATTTTATAGTTTGGAAACACAGTTGAAATTATTTCGTAGATTTTTTCTTTCTATTTTTTTTATTTTTTTTTTTAATTTTACTATGGGGCTCCGCCCCTCCCCCCCCCCCACCCGCTTTGTTCACAAACCTCCGTTTAGACACCGCAAACTCTAAAAGTACGCTAGTTTGATCGGCTTTAAAAAAATTTCGAAAGGCTGAATTATAAGTAAAAAAAAACAAAAACAGTGGCGATCTCCTGTTAATGGGCTGATTTCGTCTTTGATTAAATTAAATCAGTGAAAATTTTGAAAATTAGTAAATATAAAATTAATTAAGTAAACAAAGTCTTGGTCTCCAGTATTTTTAGGTAGCTTTCATTACAAAAAGCTACCTATTGCAGCCGTTCGGAGGAAAGCGATTTCAAAAAATTTTGGTATATTTTCATCGATCATGACCCCCAGACCCCGAAACCACCCTCCGTTCAAAAGTTGACATATATATATATATATATATATATATATCCATATATATATATATATATATATATATATATGACCTTTGTCATACTGTAACTCACGAATTTATGAACCGATTTGGATGTAATTCGGTATGTACATAGTACATACCAATGTCTCGACCGAGTTCGTTGGCCAGCTTCATCCGCCATTTTGTTTCAAAATAGCGGCCATTTGAAATTTTCTTAAAAATTTGAAATTTGAAATGTGGTACCAAAGAATTGGAAATGGAAAAATATTTTTTTCTTATGTATTTGACCTTTTTACAAAGATTCCGGAGCAGTTTTTGTTTCGTCTATATCTTAAAAAATGGCTGAGTTATAGCATTTTGAATTTCTAGCGTGGCTGACATTTTGAAAAATCCTGAATTTTGTCACGCAATAAAAGGCGTATTTATGAACCGATTTGGATGTAACTTCGTTTTTACATAGTACATACCAATGTCTCGACCGAGTTCATTGGCCAGCTTCATCCGCCAACTTGTTTAAAAATGGCAGCCATTTAAATTTTTAAGAAAAAATTAAATTTGAAATGTGGTACCAAAAAAATTGAAAATTGAAAAAATATTTTTTTTTATGTATTTGACCTTGATACAAAGATTCGGTAGCAGTTTTTGTTTCGTCTATATCTCAAAAAATGGCTGAGTTATAGCATTTTGAATTTCTAGCGTAGCTGACATTTTGAAACGACCTGATATTTGTCACGTGATAACAGGCGTATTTATGAACCGATTTGGATGTACTTTGGTGTGTACATAGTACATACAAATATCTCGACCGAGTTCATTGGCCAGCTTCATCCGCCATCTTGTTTCAAAATGGCGGCCATTTAAAAAAAATTTAAAAATTTAAAATTTAAAATGAGGTACCAAAATATTGGAAAATGAAAAAGATTTTTTTGTATGTGTTTGACCTTAATACAAAGATCCCGGAACAGTTTGTGTTTCGTCTATATCAAAACAAATGGCTGAGTTACAGCGTTTTGAATTTCTATTGTGGCTGACATTTTAAAACGACCTGATTTTTGTCACGCGATAACAAGCGTATTTATGAACCGATTTGGATGTTACTTGGTCTGTACATAGTACATACCAATGTCTCGACCGAGTTCATTGGCTAGCTTCATTCGCCATCTTGTTTCAAAAGGGTTGCCATTTAAAAAAAATAAATTTAAAATTTAAAATGAGGTATTAAAAAATTGGAAAATGAAAAAGATTTTTTTATGTGTTTGGCCTTGATACAAAGATTCCGGAGTAGATTTTGTTTCTGAAAATTTGTTCTTTTGTTTATATCTTAAAAAATTGTTGAATTATAGCACTTTGAATTTCTAGTATGGCTAACATTTTGAAACGATGTTGTATTTGTCACGCGATAACACACGTATTCGCCTATTTCCATGTGAGAAAGCATGTGGATAGTATACATCAACATCTCAGCCAAATATAAGTTACTTTAAATAAAAGCAGCTTGGATAAAGCTGACTAATTTCGCGAAATTCTCATTCATAATGATTTAGTATTGCTAAAAATTAGTATTGAATCTCCTATATTCGGTTTCCACTAAATTGAGCTTCGTGTGTTTGAATAATATAAGTTGACTTTTATAAAATAAGGTATTTGAAAGCTACCTCTTCCTCCCGGCACTGGCCGGAAGGACTTTTGTAACAAAGATATGAGAAAGTGCTTTTAAATAATAAGACAATTTAAATGAATCGTTTTAAATCTGACATAATTTTCACCAAAGTTTTCGTTTTATTTTTAATATTTACGTGAAAATACTTTTGTTGTTAGAAAGGAAATTCAGCCTGTCTTAGAATTCCCAACAATAGTTTAAGGGGACACAGTACCTTTTAAACTACTTTTTCGATTTTGAATAATACTGTGATATACTTAAATATAATGTCACTACAGATATTAGGTACTATAAAGCAAATATAATTTCATATAATTTCAAAAAAAAAAAAAAAATCTTGTAGAACAGCCTATTTAACTAAAATTTAAATTAAAAAAATGAAAAATGAAAATTAAAATCCCTACTACTTTTTTAAATATGTATATTTTTGCTTCGAATTTTTTTTCTCCATATTCCTTATATTATACTACATAAAACAGTGCATGGATTTTTCGATGTATGGAATATTACATTTAATATCAATCTTTTTTCTGTTTTGTATAGTAAAAAATCAAGAAAAAATAATTCAAATTCTTAAAAAAAACTAACTATAACCTTGAATATTAAATCCATGCACAATTTTATGTAGTATGTTTTTAGGATTATGGAGAAAAATTTTGAAGCAAAAATATTCATATTTAAAAAAGTAGTAGGGATTTAAAATATATATATATATATTTTTTTTATTTAAATTTTTAGTTAAACTAGGGGATCGTACCCGGGCTTCCCGGGTTAAAGAATATCGGTGAAAACATTTTTTTTTTAATTGAAAACTGATAATTTTTTTTATATGCAATACATTTTTTAGATTGCTCACTTACATTAAAAAAGCATTTTTCATATGGAAAATAAGAATTATACAATCAAATAAATTTTTGAAATTTATCAAAAGCGATATTTTCTTATTAGCCGCATGCT
The DNA here is from genome assembly GCA_963932465.1 of Maratus speciosus. Classification (NCBI taxonomy): domain Eukaryota; kingdom Metazoa; phylum Arthropoda; class Arachnida; order Araneae; family Salticidae; genus Maratus; species Maratus speciosus. Next base: position 595,814,420 of record OZ010789.1, on the reverse strand, counting down.
AAGACTTATTTGCCCAAGATTTTTCTACTTATGGCATACTTTTATATTCTGATAATTTCAGAGCTTATACATGTCTGTTAAATTTGTGTTTCATTTATATTATTTTATTTATTTATTCATAGGGAAGTTTTTTTTAAATTGAAAATATTTGCCGTAAGAAAATTATGAACTCTTTATTTTGTTTTAAGGGCAAACGGATTAATCTTTCGTAATCGAGCTCCGCGCGATATAGATAAATTAAAAATATATTTTTTATGCTTTAAAATTGTTTGTTTTTAAAACCATAGACAATCAGTAAACTGAGATGAACTTTGCAAATAAATTCCATTTGAAAAAAAAATCGTATTTGGTGATCTAAAAATTTAAATTGTACGATTACAAATATGTTAGATTTGTGTTTTTTCAATATTATTCTGTTATTTGTTTATAAAAGAAGTATTAATTTCGTTAATTTGTCTTTCAGAAATATGTTAGACTGGTGATTGTTTTAATATTATTCTTTTATTTGTTTATAAAGGAAGTATTAATTTCGTTATGCAAAAATAGTCAGAAACAAATGCTGAAAAATGTTTGTTGCTGTATGTGTAAAATGTTTAGTATTATTATGTATTGAAACCGGCACGTGATAAGATAAACTTTTAAAAAATCATGCTTAAAAATTATTTTAGTAAATATAATACGTCAATCAATTAAGATACAGTTTTTTAACAAATTGCATTTGAAAGTAATTTTTTCCCTATGCGACGAAAATTAAAAATGTACGATGGTCAGAAGATTAAAAAGTTGCAGTGGCCGAAATTTCAAGACCGAAATTTGGTTGAGAAGTGTTGCCATTCGCAAAATGACGTCAGCATTACGCACGTTTGTTCTTTATAATATAGATACTTAATCAGAATTTTAAAGCAGCTGGTCTGTGAAAATGACGCACTTCTGCAAATTATAATTCAGGTTTCAGAATTAAAATACACGCTTTTTTTTTTATAAAATGACGTCATTTGCATCCGCTAAAGCAATCCAGTCTTAAACGTCGTCTATAGAAAAGTATGCATATGACGCCATTATCACGGAATAACAGTAATATTCTTGACATAGCCCATATTTTAATTTTAACTTTTTTTTTCAGATTTTATGAGAAAATGGCAACAAAAAGATGCAGTACCTCCTATTTTCGAAAACTTTCCGTTTACTTTCAATAACATTCAATAGAAATGGGGTACTTTTGTTACCACTATAAGAAAAATGGTATTAAAAAACTACAAAAAAATTAATATCTCAAAAATAAATTGAGATACAGCTTTCAAATAAATTGCATTTAAAAGAGCATTTTTTCCTTATACGACGGTGTAAAAATTTAAAATGCGCGATGTTTAGAAGTTTAAAAATTTGCAGTAGAGAAAATTGCAAAACCAAATTTCATTTCAAATTTCAAAGTGTTGCCATTCGCAAAATGACGTATGCGTTACGCACAGATATGTTTGTCCTTTATAATATAGATAGGCTGTTCTACAAGATTTTTTTTTTTTTTGGAAATAATATGAAATTATATTTGCTTTATAGTACCTAATATCTGTAGTGACATTACATTTAAATTTATTACAGTATTATTCAAAATCGAAAAAGTAGTTTAAAAGGTACGGTGTCCCCTTAAAAGATTATCTCAAAATATGAAATAAATGTCTCGCGCAAATATATTTTTTTAATTTAAACTGTTTGGTAATATTATTGTTTTGCCGTTTTAAATATGATGTAATTTCCTCTATTTATGATTTTTAAAGCATATTAATGAACTTATTATTTTACAATTTTCTTTCTCTTTTAAAATTTACGTGTCTTTTATGACTTAATTTTCTATATATTCCTGCTTTTAAAACGTAATCATTTAATTCTAATTTGAAAGTTTTTTTTTTCTCTTTATAACAGACACGTGTAAATAAATTTTATAGCAAATATTATTGTTTGTACTGTTTTAAAAATTGGGAACAATTTAAAATATTACCCTTTTCTAAAAGATGCATAAAATATTTCTCGAAATGCTGAAATTTTGAATATAAATGAAAATAAATCCTCAAAAAAAATGAATCAAATGAAAACAAAATAAATGCAGTCTGCACACTGCAAACTTCTAATGTATAAAATGACCTAAAATTATTAAATTGTGGTGTATACTTTTTGCTCCTATAAAACGTTTTCAATGGAATGTTTCTGACCAACTTTAACATTAAATACCTCTTAAAATAATTATTCGATTTGAAAACTGTCTGCATCAGAGAGTTTATCAAACATTTCTCTGTTACACCACTTTTTATCATATTTTTGTCTGAAGCAGTTTTCTTACTATTAACGAAGGTAGACCTCCGGTCACAAAAAAAAAAATCAAAAACAGTGGCGGTGACAGCATTAGTTATTTTTTTTAGAATAGAGAGATACCAATTTCATTTATTATTCAAGAATAACTAGCATTAGCATCATAAAATATTTTTAGATTATTAATACTTAATCCACAACACCACATAGAAGTTAATCACAAGTTATTTGACACGGTTTTTGAAATATAAATATTCATTAAAATATTAACTTAATCATTAAGTTTGTTTTAATGCATATTCATTAAATCAAATAGTAATTTACCATCGTTTCTTTCCATGAATTGGATTTTCCGAGATTAATTATGTTATTAATATTAAATAACAAAACAATGAACTGAAACAAACGCGGTGTGCAATTAAAGATTTTTTGTGTGAGCCAATTATTGTTTCTTATCAGAAAAATATCAGTTAACTGCATTTATTTGTTTTCGGGAAATGTTCTTGTATTTTTTGCGATAAAAGTGTATTATTTCAACAGCTTGTTTAGATTTTAACTCATGATCCATAAAGCTACCTATTAAAAGATTTCATAATAGTGTTTAGGAAAAGGAAGAAATGAGAAGCTGCATTTACTATACAAAGTTTTTTTATTATTATTATTACCTTAGATAGTGTTTAAGTTTCGCTTATTTAATTGTACTTAACTATATGAGTAAAATTAATTTTTAATTGCAGAATTTTGGGGAATTGGACATTTGTTCAATAAAACAAACATTGCAACTCCATTTTGTTATGGAACTTTGCATTTTATTCCTAATACATTTAAATTGTCTTTTTTTTCTGACATAAGCAAAATTTATATTTAAAAATTAGCCTGCGTTACAAACTTTATACGTTTATTACCAAAAGCTATTCAAGAGCTATTTCTTTCAATGCTTAACTGAAACTGAGTTTAATGAAAATCCGTGCATTAATTTTTGAGATAGAGCTATTACGTAAATCGTGAAATATTCTGCACATCAATGCCACCTGTTGAGATATTTACACCAAAAACTAATCAGCACAAATTTATGGACTAACAACCATGGAATCATGGACTAACAGAATCTAAATTTTGAAGAAAATTCAGGAATTATTTCTTGAAGTAGAGCTATTGCGGAAATCGTAAAAAAATATTGCAGCGTAACAGTGCAGTTCGGAAACACAATTAAACTTGTTTCGTAACACATGTTTTTTTTTTTTTTTTTTTTTTTTTTTTTTTAATAAATATTTAATCCACTACACCATTAATCACAATTTTTTGACATGGTTTTGAAACATAAATGCTCATTAAATTATTAACTTAATCATTAAGCTGGTTTTAATGAATATTCATTAAATTAAATAGTATTTCCCCTTAGTTTCTTTTCATGAATTGGATTTTCGGAGATTAATTATGTCTTTGATTATAAATAACAAAATAATGGACTGAAACAAACACGTTTTGCTATTAATGATTTTTTGTGTGAGCTAATTAATGATTCTTATCAGAAAAATACCAATTAACAGCTTTTAATTGGGTTTCGGGAAATGATCTGACAGTTTTTCTTTGAGATAAAAGTGTATTATTTCAACAGCTTGTTTAGATTTTAACTCATGATCCATTTGGCTAACTATTCTAAGTTTTGAGAACAGTGCTTAAGATGTGCAACAAAAGAGAATCTACATTTATTATACAAAGTTGTTTTTAAAAATAACTGTTATTTACTGTTATTTAATTGTATTTACTGTATGAATAAAAATAATTGTTTAATGAAGCATTTAGAAGAATTGCGACGTTCATTAAATTGAAGAAATATTACATTTCCATTTTGATGTATACATTTTTCGTTTTATTCATAATATATTTAAATTCAGCTTTATGTCTGATATACGCAATTTTTTTACTTAAGAAAATATATGTAATTTCACATTTAAATTCTATTTCTTGTGTCATATAAGGAAAATTTTTGTGTATGTATTTGGCTGTGGTAAGCAGGTCCTCCTTCAATTTCGAAATATTCCGACAAAAGGGGTCATTGTAATACTGATTTTTGTGCCATATTCATTACTGCGTGATCGAAGAATGTATGAAATCAGGCACATAATTGATTCAAAGTCCATGTAGGCGTATATATTTTTTCCTCCGTATTTGGAAAGTAGGAAACAAACACGGTGTGAAATTGAAGATTTTTAGTGAGATAATTAATGATTTATATCAGAAAAATACCAATTAACTGCTTTTATTTTGTTTCTAGAAAGTGTTCTTGCAGTATTTTTTGCGATAAAAGTGTATTATTTCAACAGCTTGTTCAGATCTAACTCATGATCAATTTGGCTAACTATTATAAGTTTTTAGAATAGTGTTTAAGATATGTACCCCACTAAAAAAAATCTGCAGAAAATCTGTAGGTAATTGGCCCAACAATCTGTAGGTAATTGGCCCATTTCTGCAGATATTTCTAAGAATGTCTGCAGATATTCTGCGGATATTTTGAAGGTAAAGCTAAACCTGCAAAATTTCTTCAGATTTCTGTAGAATTTCTGGAGAAAATAGAGATTTCTTCAGATAATCTTAAGATTGTTTTTAGTGGGGTAACAAATGGAAATATACATTTATTTTGCAAAGTATTTCTTTAATTAACTGAGACAGTATGTAATTTATTTTGTTTATTTAATTGTATTTACTATATGCATAAAAATATTGTTCAATGGAAAATTTAGAAAATTTGCGACTTTCATAAAAATTAAAGAAACATTACAACTTAAATTTGTTGTATGAAATTTTGCATTGTATTCGCAGTGCATTTAATTTGTTTTTCATGTACACACATACGCAAATTTTATGTTTAAGAAAATGTATGGCATTTTATTTTTTATTCGCAATGCATTTTAGCTGCATTTTATGTGTGATATAAGCAAATTTTATATAAAAAATATCCTTTATTAAAAGATACTAAAAATTCCATACATTTAAAAAAAAACTTGTATGTAAAACTTTCATTTAAAACAAAATTTAAAATCATTATAATATCATAATCATATTACAATTTTATATTTAATTTAACTTAATGAGTTTTAAAATAGTTCACAAAAACAAATTTTCACAGGTATTCCCATTTAAATTATTTAACAGATTTAATCACAGCTGCACAGATCCTCCAGATAATATGTTATTCATTAAGAAGTCCTTGTTTAGATATTAAATTTTTACATAATCTTCTATTAATTATGGTCATAAACAAAAACTTTTTTCGATTTTATTTTTAATTAAAAAGAAAAATAGATAACAACTGCATAACTCCATAAACTTAACATATTTCAAGCTCATATTGCAAGAATGCACCTTTTTCTTTTTTTATCGTGAAAATAAATGTCTGGATCACCGAAAATAATTTTCGTTAAAAGCTACAGAGTTTGCTTTACTATATTTATTTATTTTTATAATTAACAGTGGCAATTTTTGATATGTTAAAGAAATGTTAGATTTTAGTTTTTTACGCTATGCAAAAAATGAAGTGTGGAAAAAGTCTATATGTGCACATGCTCTGTGCTTTGAAATATTTCTAAAAAAATGTACTTAGATGATTTATTTTAATTTTAGAAAAAATTCAAGTATTTCGTACTTTTTTCTTCCTTAACAATATATGATACATCTATTTTTTTATAATTCCTGCTGATGTTTTCTTGAGCCGATTTATAATTATTAAACTAATAAAGCTAATATTTTTCCTTTGTATTTTTCTTTAAATTATGACCAGTATAACATAAAATATTTCTTTGAAGCGAAAATAATAATAATAAATTATTGCATCATAAATAGATGAAATCTACAAACAGTGCCTGAGTAAATTTTGTCTTGTAATATTTCCCCCCTCCACCTTAATCCCTTTGGGACGAGCGATCGGTAATATATGCGGCGTAAGGTGCTCATAATCCGTGATTATTCTCACCAGTAAATTTTTATTGTAAATATTGCCTTATTTAATCCGACCATTTTCCCGATTCAATCAGGCAAAATGTCTGTTTTGAAAAACTGGTGATAAAAAATTAAATGTAAACTCTCTAAAAGACGCTCGTCCCGAAGAAGTTAATCGTTAATATATTAGAAGTACTTTAAATATGTGTAATTTCTATTTTCTGTATTCTTTTGTGTTTTGTTTAACTGTATGACTCACATAACAAGAAAAATTAGCGTGAAGCAAATATATATATATATATATACAGGGTGATTCATAAAAGATGGGCAGAACTTTAAGGGGTTATAGTACACTTAAAGACAAATAATATTAAATAGGAGACTAAGGGTCCCAGACGTATTCCCAAGGAGATAGGGGGCATTAAAGTTTAGGGTCCGAAATTTCAAATGATTATAAAACATGGAAAAATTGGTCGATTCGTTTGCGGTTTTTGCAAAAAATTTTCTTTATGCCAGTATTTTCTTGAAATAAAATTTTAAAGTTCAATTTCAAAAAATGCCAATAGGGGGCGCTTTAGACTTTGGAGTAACAAACAACTATTTTTTAACGTTATTTTTTGTATTTCTTTAAATGATTTCGAAAGCTTAGACTTAAACTTAAATTTTGATCTAAAAATCTGAGTCCTAACGAGTAGTTAAGCAGCGTAAAATGAAATTTGAAATTTGAAACCCTTCTCCCCCCAGAACAAAAATCAGTTATTCCCGATCTTTGTGTCGTAGATTAGGCTCTAACTACTGCCGCGTTTTGCTAAAATTATTCTTTATGTCAGTATTTTCTTGAAAATAAATTTTAAAGAAAATTTTCAAAAAATTCCGATAGAGGGCGCTTTAGACTTTGGAGTAACGAACAACTATTTTATACCGTTATTTTTTGTGTCTCATTAAATGCTTTCTAAAGCTTAGACTTAAATTTTCAGCCCAAAATCTGAATCGTTAGACGTGGTTAAGTTTCTGGGGAGAGGGGTTTGAAATTTCTACTCCTGAGCACAGTTCAGTTTACCATGTCCACACATTGTGTGCTGTGATACGAGGTAAAAAGACACAAATTAGGATTATGTTACCAAAGCATATTTATTAACATGTAATTACAATAAATGTTCAAAATTGTGACCACCAGAGGTTATGCACGCAGAACAACGGCGAAGAATGGAACGGCGAACATTCGCGAAAACATCAGGCTTTTCGAGCACTTCCCCTACAGCGGCGGAAAGTCTGGCGACCAGTTCCTCGGGGGATTCACTGGGTGTCTCATACATAAGAGCCTTCAATCGTCCCCAAAAAAAGAAATCGAGGGTTGAAAGATCTGGCGAGCGAGCAAGCCAAGCAACAGGACCACCTCGACCAATCCATCTGTTCGGAAATGTGATGTCCAGATAGTTGCGGACGTCTCGTACGTAATGGGCTGACGCTCCATCGTGCTGGAACCACATGACCCGCCGGATGCGTGGAGGAACAACGTTTAACAGGTCTGGCAGCACATGTTGCAGAAATGTGAGGTATGTTTTACCGTTGAGGCGTTCAGGAAGAAGGTACGGTCCGATTAGGTGGTCTCCGAGGATTCCTGCCCAAACATTGATGGAAAAGCGTCTCTGATGAGCATGTGGATACGTAGCATGTGGATTGACATCCGCCCATACATGTGCATTGTGTGTGTTAAATGTACCTTCACGTGTGAAGGTACATTCATCGGTGAAAAGCACAGTTCGTCCAAAATGTGGATTTAGCGCGTTCTGCTGCAGAAACCAGCGGGCGAATTCAATACGATTTGGATAATCCCCTGGAGACAGTTTCTGGACTCGTTGCACATGAAACGGGAGCAAATGTTCATCCTTCAGTACCCTCCAAGTCATGGACTGTGAGGTATCCACCTGCCTAGCCACTGTTCGTGTACTTGTACTTGGCTGCGCCGCTACTACATCCAGAATGGCTTCTGCAACAACTACTCATTCGTCCTTTTTTGCACGACCTGCATTCGACCGGGAAGCGAGAAATGATCCCGTCTCACACAACTGTCTGTGCAAGCGCTCGAAAGTTTTGCGGTTAGGCAACCGCCTGTTGGGAAATCGCTCTCCGTCCATTCGTTGTGCCTCTGCACCATTTCCATCTGCCGCTCCGTAAATTAAATGCATCTCAGCCTTTTCCTTATTCGTGAAGGGCACCATCTTCCGATTCATTACTACAGCGACTTACACTTGACTCACCGTTCAGTGGTTTTTATGCCTGAATCGTGTCGAAATTTTGCATACGTGTTCTTCTTCTTCCCCATTTGACATTTGCATACTTTCTGTTTCCTTCTTCACCCGGTGACTAGCGTCAGGAATGGAGCTTTAACGTTTGCATGAGCGACATTTCCAACTGTGCCAGTGCCTTTATGAGTGAATTCCGACTATGCAGTCCTTGACGAAAGTTGTATTTTTGCCTCGTATCACAGCACAGAATCGTTGGGCATGGTTAAGTAGTGCAAACTGAACTATGTTCAGAAGTTGAAATTTGAACCCCCTCCCCTCGCTACTGAACCACGCTCAGCGATTCAGATTTTGAGCTGAAAATTTAAGTTTAAGTCTAAGCTTTAGAAAGCATTTAATGAGACACAAAAAATAACGGTATAAAATAGTTGTTCGTTACTCCAAAGTCTAAAGCGCCCTCTATCGGAATTTTTTGAAAATTTTCTTTAAAATTTATTTTCAAGAAAATACTGACATAAAGAATAATTTTAGCAAAACGCGGCAGTAGTTAGAGCCTAATCTACGACACAAAGATCGGGAATAACTGATTTTTGTTCTGGGGGGAGAAGGGTTTCAAATTTCAAATTTCAGTTTATGCTACTTAACTACTCGTTAGGACTCAGATTTTTAGATCAAAATTTAAGTTTAAGTCTAAGCTTTCGAAATCATTTAAAGAAATACAAAAAATAACGTTAAAAAATAGTTGTTTGTTACTCCAAAGTCTAAAGCGCCCCCTATCGGCATTTTTTGAAATTGAACTTTAAAATTTTATTTCAAGAAAATACTGGCATAAAGAAATTTTTTTGCAAAAACCGCAAACGAATCGACCAATTTTTCCATGTTTTATAATCATTTGAAATTTCGGACCCTAAATTTTAATGCCCCCTATCTCCTTGGGAATACGTCTGGGACCCTTAGTCTCCTATTTAATATTATTTGTCTTTAAGTGTACTATAACCCCTTAAAGTTCTGCCCATCTTTTATGAATCACCCTGTATATATATATATAAACCTAGTAAAATTTTAAATTTAGCTTGAACCAGCGCACCCCCCCCCCCCTCACAGAATAAGAAAAAATTAACTATTTGTAAAAAAAATAAAACTAGAAAAAACAGATTGCGGCCTCATCCCCAGTGGGTTATATTTCGAAAGCAGCGGAGCATTCACAAAACTAGTTGGATGTGCCAATCCCAAAACTTTTCTATCTTATACATCTTAATATTTCAAAACATAGTTATACATGTTAATACTTCAATATTATTAGTTCAATACTATACCAACTTTGATTTTCATCTTAAATTTCTGCTCAAGTCAATTAAACGGACTAAAAACGAGTTAATCTATATCATGATATTTGTTAAAATTATTAATTTTTCGTTATTCTGTCGTTATCAGCTGTTTGCGAATAGCCGGCATAGCAGGAAGCGAGTTCACGCCGCTGCATGAGCCGCCGATGCACAATAGAACTACGAAAAATCAAGAAAAGTATACAGAAATCGCTAGCACGGAGCCCCTTTACCGCGCAATATTTCCAAATTCAAGGAGAACCTGTTGGCCAAAGCCAAAAACAAGCACAAACATTTTGGTTCAATTGTATGCATAATTTTATACGCTGCTCGATGGTACAGTAATGAAAATGGCACAGAGATCGGAATTATAGCGCCCCCTTCTTTCGGAATTCAAGTTCAAACAAGTTCAGGGAGGACTTGTTTGCAATAGCCAGAAACATGCACAAAAAATTTGGTTCAATTATATGGATAACTTCATACACTTTTCGATGGTACAATAATGAAAATGGTACAGACATCGCAATTATAGTGCCCCTTCCGGCAGAATTTTTCCAAATTCAGGGAGGTCCTTCGTGACATGACCAAAAATAAACACATAAAATTTGGTTCAGTTCTATGCATAACTTCATACACTTTTCGGCGGTACAATATTCAAAATGGCACAAAAATTGTACAAAAATCACTATTACAGCGCCCTCTACGAGCGATTTTTTTACAAATTAAGGGAGGACCTCCTTGCCATACCCAAGAACTTAATTTTTTTTTTGGTTCAATTCTATGCATAACTTCATACACTTTTCGATGGTGCAATATTCAAAATCGCTATTACAGCGCCCCCTAACGGCGAATTTTTTGCAAATTCATGGAGGAATTGCTTGCCATATCCAAAAACTTAAAATAAAAATTTGGTTTAATTCTATCCATAACTTCATATACTTTTGGACGGTACAATATTCAAAATCGCACAAAAATCGCTATTACAGCGCCCCCTACCGGCGCATTTTTTCCAAATTCAGGGAGGACCTGCTTGCCATAGCCAAAAACTTAAAATAAAAATTTGGTTTAATTCTATGCATAACTTCATACACTTTTGGACGGTACAATATTCATAATCGCACAAAAATAGCTATTACAGCGCCCCCTACCGGCGACGTTTTTCAAAATTCTGGGAGGACCTGCTTGCCATAGCCAAAAACTTAAACTAAAAATTTGGTTCAATTCTATGCATAACTTCATACACTTTTCGATGGTACAATATTCAAAATCGCACAAAAAACGTATTTACAGCGCTCCCTAACGGCGAATTTTTTCAGAATTCAGGGAGGACCTGCTTGTCATATGCAAAAACTTAAACTAAAAATTTGGTTCAATTCTATGCATAACTCCATACACTTTTGGATGGTACAATATTCAAAATCTCACATAAATTGTTATATCAGCGCCCCCTACCGGCGAATTTTTTCCAAATTCCGGGAGGACCTGCTTGCCATAGCCAAAGACTTATAATAAAATTTTGGTTTAATTCTATACATAACTTCATATACTTTTCGATGGTACAATAATGAAAATGGTACAGACATCGCAATTATAGTGCCCCTTCCGGCAGAATTTTTCCAAATTCAGGAGGTCCTACGTGACATGACCAAAAATAAACACATAAAATATGGTTCAGTTCTATGCATAACTTCATACACTTTTCGGCGGTACAATATTCAAAATGGCACAAAAATTGTACAAAAATCGTTATTACAGCGCCCTGTACGAGCGATTTTTTTACAAATTAAGGGAGGACCTCCTTGCCATACCCAAGAACTTAAATTTTTTTTTGGTTCAATTCTATGCATAACTTCATACACTTTTCGATGGTGCAATATTCAAAATCGCACAAAAATCGCTATTACAGCGCCCCCTAACGGCGAATTTTTTGCAAATTCATGGAGGAAATGCTTGCCATATCCAAAAACTTAAAATAAAAATTTGGTTTAATTCTATGCATAACTTCATACACTTTTGGACGGTACAATATTCAAAATCGCACAAAAATCGCTATTACAGCGCCCCCTACCGGCGAATTTTTTCGAAATTCAGGGAGGACCTGCTTGCCATAGCCAAAAACTTAAAATAAAAATTTGGTTTAATTCTATGCATAACTTCATACACTTTTGGACGGTACAATTTTCATAATCGCACAAAAATAGCTATTACAGCGCCCCCTACCGGCGAATTTTTTCAAAATTCAGGGAGGATCTGCTTGCCATAGCCAAAAACTTAAACTAAAAATTTGGTTCAATTCTATGCAGAACTTCATACACTTTTCGATGGTACAATATTCAAAATCGCACAAAAAACGTATTTACAGCGCCCCCTAACGGCAATTTTTTTCCAAATTCAGGGAGGACCTGCTTGTCATATGCAAAAACTTAAACTAAAAATTTGGTTCAATTCTATGCATAACTCCATACACTTTTGGATGGTACAATATTCAAAATCTCACAAAAATTGTTATATCAGCGCCCCCTACCGGCGAATTTTTTCCAAATTCCGGGAGGACCTGCTTGCCATAGCCAAAGACTTATAATAAAATTTTGGTTTAATTCTATACATAACTTCATATACTTTTCGATGGTACAATAATGAAAATGGTACAGACATCGCAATTATAGTGCCCCTTCCGGCAGAATTTTTCCAAATTCAGGGAGGTCCTTCGTGACATGACCAAAAATAAACACATAAAATTTGGTTTAATTCTATGCATAACTTCATACACTTTTCGGCGGTACAATATTCAAAATGGCACAAAAATTGTACAAAAATCGCTATTACAGCGCCCTCTACGAGCGATTTTTTTACAAATTAAGGGAGGACCTCCTTGCCATACCCGAGAACTTAAAATTTTTTTTGGTTCAATTCTATGCATAACTTCATACACTTTTCGATGGTGCAATATTCAAAATCGCACAAAAATCGCTATTACAGCGTCCCCTAACGGCGAATTTTTTGCAAATTCATGGATGAAATGCTTGCCATATCCAAAAACTTAAAATAAAAATTTGGTTTAATTCTATGCATAACTTCATACACTTTTGGACGGTACAATATTCAAAATCGCACAAAAATAGCTATTACAGCGCCCCTTACCGGCGAATTTTTTCAAAATTCAGGGAGGACCTGTTTGCCATAGCCAAAAACTTAAACTAAAAATTTGGTTCAATTCTATGCATAACTTCATACACTTTTCGATGGTACAATCAATATTCAAAATCGCACAAAAAACGCATTTACAGCGCCCCCTACCGGCGAATTTTTTTCCAAATTCAGGGAGGACATGCTTGTCATATGCAAAAACTTAAACTAAAAATTTGGTTCAATTCTATGCATAACTCCATACACTTTTGGATGGTACAATATTCAAAATCTCACAAAAATTGTTATATCAGCGCCCCCTACCGGCGAATTTTTTCCAAATTCCGGGAGGACCTGCTTGCCATAGCCAAAGACTTATAATAAAATTTTGGTTTAATTCTATACATAACTTCATACACTTTTTTATGGTACAATGGCGACAGACAGACGGACAGACGGACAGACGGACGGACGGACAGACGGACAGACGGACGGACGGACAGACGGACAGACGGACACACAGACAGACAGATATTTTCTATAAACATGTTTTTTGGAATCTCTGACCCCTAAAACATGCAAATCCGTCGAAAACCGGAAGTCGAAAAAAATTTCGATTACAATACTTTCTTCTATTGAAGATAGAAGAAAGTAAAAAAATATATATATAAAATATGTATTAGTGGCAGTGGGTTTCTGCCAGAACAGTGAGTAGCAAAATCAAATGTTAAACATTCGATGGCTATTATCACATGCTCCCCCACCGGACCCTACACCATATTATTAAATGAATGCCTCACCTGGAACACAGTAAAGGATGCTAAAAATATGTTCGTTGAAAAAAACCACACTTAACCAACTCAGCCACGTTGCCACAACCAAAAATATAAAACATAAAACAAATTAAACAAGGCAGAATCCAACATCCAGTCAACAAATCCAAATTCATTCTAAGTCTGTTGCCAATCGACACAGCACATCATCATAAAACCGTCATTAAACAGGCCTTAGGAAATATGGGTCATTCAGTGACGTCGAAAAGAAATCGATCAGTAATGAAGAAAATCTAAAAAAATTTAATGGAATATTGTTTTTATAATATAGATTACTTTTAAAATGAAATAATTCCTTTTTAAACAGATTTTTATCTGTACAAATTCTAAAAAGAATTTTTAGAATTTGTACAGATAAAAATCTGTTTAAAAAGGAATTAAACCAAATTTAATAAAACACACAAAACTTCCAAAATAAAAAATATCTAAACTTTACAACCCAAACATTAAAATATATTTACTGATGCATATATCTGAGAATCCTAAATAGGAAACGTATATACAAAAGACTTCCTGATGAGGGAGGAGATTCTACTGTTGTTTTGAAAACCCAAGTTTAATAAAACCTCCCAAAATAAAATACCTAAACTTTAAAGTAAAATTTTATAATATAAATAAATAAAACTAAAAATCACAAATTATTTAAGTATTGCCTGTTGGTAATATGTTGATATAAAAAACGATAATTCTTGTATGTATATACATTTTTTTACTATGATCTACTAAAAGTATTTTTAAAACACATGCTGCATTTTCTAAAAATATCTACTGCTTTTGAAAACGAAAGAATCGCATTTTGGAGAATTTCTACATTTAAATTCTGAATACTTTGACTCACAGTATTTACTTTTGTTCACAAACACTTTCTTAAAAGAAAACGTGTCCAGATGTTCAAGTAACCACAGAACTATTTGCTTGTCACCACATTTCTGTGAATCTCTAGCATTCGTACATGCAAAAGATTTCTGGCTAGTAAAAAACAAATGATACTGGCAGGCAGTAGATCTGAAAAAAAAAAATAATAATAATAAAATCAAGTATTGTAACATATTTTGTTCTTTAACACATACATGACTACAATGACATTTTTTTATAATATTCTGTGATATTTTGTAAGATATTTATTCACCATATCTGCCGTATAAATATTGGTATAAAAGTACAGAAAGATTAATTACATTATTTATTATTTTCTTAATTAAATTGTGAACTATAATTCTACACATTTTGTTTCGATAAAAATTTCAGTATTACGTTTTACATTACAAAATGTAAATAATATATATATAGTATGACAATTTTAATTAATTTTTCAGGATACAATCGAAAAAGTGGCAACGGCGGTTGTCGACAGACAACCAGAAAACATTGTTACCACTTCCAGCGTTCGTGGGATAGCTCGGAATCTGGATATGCCTTATTGTACGGTATGGAAAATCCTACGAAAGATTATCCACTTCTATCAGTACAAGATCAGCCGTCTACAAGAATTACGCCACAGCGATTGCGATTTGCGATAAGTGATTAACTTTTGCTCTCACTTTTCTTGCCAGAATGGAGTTGGGTGATGCTTGGCCCTGGAAAATCTTATGGGGAGACGAGGCCCACTTTTACCTGACTGGAACTGTAAATAACCAGAACTGCCGAATTTGGTATAACAAGTCACCAAGAGCATTGAAAGAAATTCCTTTGCATTCACCAAAGATAACTGTTTGGTGTGATTTCACAGCAGATATGATCATAGGTCCATTCTTCTATGAGAACATTTCTTCTGCAGGACTTGTAACTTGTTCTGCTACCGGAGAAAATATCGCCAAATGCTAAACAACTTTGTTATTCCGGCACTTCACCCAAGACAGTGCCTGGAGAAAATCATTTTCATGCAACATGGAGACACTCAACATATTTTTTTGCGGGTGGAGCAGCTGCTACGACAGAAATTCACAACAGAAAGAGTCATTAGCCGCTGTTTTCCAACTGCAATGCCACCTCGGTCCCCTGATCTTACACCCTACGAGTTTTGGCTATGTGGTTGATCTAAAATCCAAGGTCTATCACGGAGGTGTACAGGACATGGCTACGTTGAAGGATAACATATCGCGAACTGTACGGGAGATTCCTGCAGACATGTTATTCTCTGCTGTTGTAAATGCTGTGCACAGAATGCAATATGTGGTCCACAAAAACTGCGGCCACATCGAACGTGAATTGGATGTGCTAAATAAACGGTAATTTTATTTCAGTATTGATTCTTCTTTTTTTGAAACTCTCTTTTTCGAATACACAGCGCCACGTATTCCCCTGTCGGTGATTTTTGGAATTAATTTTTTTTCGCTGAATCCTTGGTCCCCCGTTTTGTTTAATCTTCCGACAAAATTTGGCGCTATTCTCGCAATTAGATCGCGCTACAGAACACTCTGAGAACCGTCAGTTTAATTATGGCCACCTTGTACTTATAAAGTTTTGAAACGCCGTTACTACCGGGTTAACTCTTCTGGTAAGTGTCCAAAATCTTTTAAGTGACTTCTTTAAAAGTTATAAAAGTTACTTATAAAAGTTATAGTGTTAATACCAGTTTTAATACCAGCGAAATAAATCTGATATTTTAAGTGAGTACTGATACTTGGGGTTTCTGCAAAGCATAAATTGCGGCCTGTTCTCGCTTCTTCACACCAGTGGTGTGGGGGGAGGACGAGATATTGACCAAGACTTTGGGGTAAAACGACTGAAAATTTTTATGCATGCTATTTACCGTTGCAGTTAAATGCCTGGTTATTTCTTAATTGTTTTAAATTAGTCATGGGTATAAATTAAGGTCAGAATTATTTTAATAAAATTGTTTAAAACATTGATTAAATCATGATTTAATCTGTTCATGATTTAATCAGTGTTTTGTTCAAATCATACACAATGTTTGTTTAAATCGTGATTTAATCATATGTTTAAAAAAGAAATCACTTATTAAATCATAAATTATCTGAAAGTTTAAAATAACATATAGAAATATTAAAATTTAAGATAAACATAATTTGAAAGGTTTTTGAAAAAGATTGACTCTGAAGTACTTTATCACAAAGACTTTGCAATATTTAAAATTGTTATAAGTTTTTGAAAATTGGCAAAATTTAGAGCCATTTTTCTTTTGAATGTTAAATAGAACTTTTTTCTCGAATATCAGTTTGTTTTTTATTAAACTGCGAACGTTTGCTATCAACATATTTTTGTAATTTGCTAATAATAAGTTGACGACTTTAATATGTCTAAATCATTAAATTTTCTTTTATTTCCATTTTGTTTTACGCTACTTCTCAAAAATTAAAACTCTGGAAAGCATCTTACCCTTAGATGGTTGGCCATCTTACCCCAATGTTGGGGTAGAAAGCTGTAATGCAAGAGTTTTTATAAACAAAAATTTCGCCGATATCTATAATATCTGTAAAATGAACTAAGTTTTAAAATCATAAATAAAAGTATAAATTTCAACAAGAAATCAAAGAATAACAAATAAAACCAAAAGTCAATTGAAAAAAAAATTAAGTCAAAAACTACGGCATCTTCAACACAGTCTACACACGCTGTATTAACATATTATTTTCATATAATAGTTACCCTAAATATACAGGGTGTTTCACTACCAGACCGACAAATGTTGAGGTGTGACAGTAGACATGAAGACAAACATTATTAAATAGGAAACCGAGGGGCGCAAACGTCTTCTGTAGGAGCTAGGGCCCACTCAAGTTTAAGGTCCAAAACGTTAAACGATGATAAAAAAGGTCGACGGGAAAAAGGTCGATTCGTTTGCAGTTTTCGTTAAAATCATTCTTTATATCACGATTTCCTTAATTTTTCTTAAAAGTTACATTCAAAAATTGTCGATAGAGGGCGCTTTAGACTTTAGATTAACGAACAACTACATTTACCTTTATTTTTTGTATGGGGTTAAAATTATTCTAAAGTTTAGACTTTAAATAAATTTTAACCCCAAAATGGAAAACATTGGATGGGTAACTAGCAAAAATTGAGCTGTGAACAGAGAGGGGGGGGGGGGTTAAACGCTCATAAACATTGAACAAACTAATCGATTTTGTTGCGGTTTGTGTGTAGGTCATTCCCTTGTAATTATTTTATTCAAAATGACGTGCAGCTTTGGTGTCTTCATTTTGTGATAGAGGGCGCTTCCGGAACATCTCCGACATTTCAATGACATTACTCCTGGATGTTTTACTACCCGACCAACATACTTCCAGGAAGTGTTAGGGATTCAAAAATAACTCGGAATCACATAGGAATGTAACGTTGGAAATGCCTTTTTTGCGAGTTATGGTTAAAAGAAGCAGAGAAAAAAGCAACAGAAAGAGGCAGAGAAACAGCAACAAGTTAATGTGACAGAAAACAGTTTATTTAAAGGTTTTACTACAAAAGGTGTTCGAAATTAGGACCAGAAGTAGTGCGGCAAGCTTGACAGTGGCGTCGAATGGAATTCCTCACTCTCTGGAAGATTCCTGGCAGCTACAGAAATTTGAGCCGGAAGAACCGCAGCGCCATGTACCGTCGCTGTCAAGCTTGCAGGCCTACTTCTGGTCGTAATTTCGAACACCTTTTGTAGTAAAGCCTTTAAATAAATTGTTTTCTGTCACTTTAACGTGTTGCTGTTTCTCTGCTTCTTTCTGTTGCTTTTTCCTCTGCTTCTTTTAACCATAACTCGCAAAAACGACATTTCCAACGTTCCATTCCTATGTGATTCCGAATCGTCTTTGCATCCCTAACACTTCCAGGAAGTATGTTGGTCTGGTAGTACAACACCAAGGAATAATGTCTATCAGATGCCTATACCAAAAAATGAGGACAGCAAAGCTGTACGTCCTTTTGAAAAAAATAATTACCAAAATAATGACCTACACACAAACCGAAACAAAATCGATTAGTTCGTTCAATGTTTATGGGCGTTTAAAATACCCCCCCCCCCCCCCCTCTGTTCAAAGCTCAATTTTCGTTAGTTACCCAAAACAATCCTTTCGATTTTGGTCTTAAAATTCAAGTTAAAGTCTAAACTTTAAAATAATTTTAACCCCATACCTAAATTACGGTAAAAAGTAGTTGTTCGTTACTGTAAAGTCTAAAGTGCCCTCTATTGACAATTTTTAAACGTAACCTTTAAAAAAAAGTTAAGAAAATCGTGATATAAAGAATGATTTGAACAAAAACCGCAAACGAATCGACCATTTTTTCCTTTTTTTATCATCGTTTGAAGTTTTGGACCTTAAACTTTAATGGACCCTAGCTCCTACAGAAGACATTTGCGCCCAAAGGTTTCCTGTTTAATAACGTTTGTCTACACGTTTACTATGGCCCCTCAACGTTTGTCGGTCTGGTAGCGAAACACCCTGTATAAAGAATAGCTTGTTATACATTAGTAGTATCTCTCTATTCTAAAAAAAAGTAACCACCGCTGTCACCGCCGCCGCCGCCGCCGGTTTTGAATTTTTTGTGACCGGAGGTCTTTCTTCGTTAATATTAAGAAAAATAATGCATACAAAAATATGAAAATCGGTAGTATTATACAGAAATGTTTGATAAACACGCTGATGCAGACAGTTTTCAAATCGAAGAATTATTTTAAGAGATATTTAATGCTAAAGTTGCACAAAATCGTTCCACTAAAAAAGTTTTATAGGAGCAAAAACTATACATCGGAATTTAATAATTTTTAGATAATTTTATACGTTATAATTTCCCGGTGTGCAGAATTCATTTATTTTTTTTAATTTGACTCATTTTTCGAGGTTTTATTTCTATTTTAAATTCAAATTTTCAGCATTTCGAGAGACATTTTTTACTTATTTTAGAAAATTGTACTAATTTAACCTGTTGCCAACAGTATAAACAACGAAACAACAATGTTTGCTTCAAATTAAAAATTTATTTACACGTGACTATTATAAATAGAAAAGATATTTTCAAATTAAAATTAAATAATTGCGTATAAAAATCAGGAACTTATTGAAAATTACGTCATAAAAAGTATACACGTGAATTTTAAAAGAGAAAGGATATTGTAAAATAATAAATTGATTAACATGCGTTAGAAGTCTTAAATAGGAGAAATTACGTCATATTTACGTCACATTACAGTTATTACATAAAATGAACACAAAATAATATTGCAAAAGAGTTTAAATTTAGAAATTGTGCTAGACAGGATCTTTTCAACTATTTTTGTCAGGAAAGCGCAAATAATATTTCATTTCTAACAAAAGTATTTTCACGTGAATATTTAAAAGAGAAAGAATAGCTTGGTCAAAATTACGTCAGATTAAAAAAGATTAATTTAAATTGTCTCATTTAAAAGAACTTTCTTTTCGCTTTGTTAAAAAATACCAGGAGACAAAGACTCTGTTTAATTAATTCCTTTTATATTAGCTTAGTTTGAAATGTTGTTACACGTGTCTACGTCATCAAGTTATTTTGATTTTGACGTTTTATTTGTATTTTTATTAATGTTGTACCAATTTATTTGTTCTTTCGTTATTTAAAATAAAAATTATGTCAATTTGTATAATTTGGCGAAATTGGTCGACTGGATAATCAAGTAGTACCGCAGCGGATTTGGCGTTAAAATTCCCCAATCAAAGAGAAAGGAATAGAAATCCGTTTATAGGGAGATCGTCTCTGTTTTTTAAATTATAATTCAATCTTTCGAAATCTTTTTAAAGCCGATCAAATTAGCGTGCATTTAGAGTCTGCGGTGTCTGGACGGGGGTAGGCGAGCGTAGCTCGTAGGGGGCCGAGCCCCCTAGTTCAGTAAAAAATAAAACTAATAAACATTACTGAGCTTAGTTTGCAATATTTTTGTTTTAGAAAGCTTTAAAATATATATAAAATAGACTTAAAATAATAATAATAATAATAATAGTAACAGTAATAAAAAACCGTTTTATTTAAATATTTCTTAGTCTTTTAGAAAAGATATATATATATTTTTTCTTTTGAATGTTGAATCAATACATCTCAATCTAAAACCAATCACACTATTAAAATACAACAGTCTCTTGGATCATAAATTTTTAGCAAAATAAAGTGCACTTCCAGTTCAGCAATTTATAAATCGCTGATGCTTCTATCGTAGTTTCGCATCCCAGAAGATAAGAGTTTCGTGTCTTTTTCCTAGAATCAACAGTATTATTTATGTTCTTTGGTTAGTTATTTACAATGTCACTCGCTGTTTGATATTTCAACTAAAAATTTCCATAAAAGGAATTCGATAAATTTGTAGGAGACTCTCATTTGTTATCCAGTCTCGACAATTTCGCATGATTCGAATTCGGTTTTTTTTGCAATTTTTTGAATAAACACTATATAAGTTTGTATTTAAAAAGGATAACTATTGGGTTAAATTTTGATATAATTCATGTATTTGAAGATCGTTTATTGCTGTATGTGTAAAATTATTTTCTACTGTGACATATATCACTAAATTATTTAAAATAAAACCTAAAAATCTGATACAGGATGTAAAGAGAGCACATGAAATACATTTGTTTTAGGTAGCTTTTAACTTTCTGTAATGAAAGCTACCTAAAACAAATGTATTGCAGCCGTCTGGAGGAAAGAACGTCCAGAAAATGTTGGCATATTTTCACCGATCATGACCCGGCCCCAAAATCGTCCTTCGTTGAAATGTGACTTTATATATATATATATATATATATATTATGGTTCAGTTTGAGTATGGTTTATGTTTTTATGAATTGATTAGATAATCGTTAGATATGTTTTAGGCAATTGTCAGGTATATTTTGACGCTGTAATTATTCCTTTTATAGTTTTTCCCTATTCTGTTTATTATTTCTAGTTATAGTTTTTACAGTTTGGTACTGTTTATTTTTGTTCATCTTTGTTATATATTATTCGTTCATGTTATTTTTTAGATTTTATGGTTTTGTTTAAAGTGTTAGTTTTATTCATTAGTTCCCATTTTGTTCAGTTTTATTAAAAAATTGCATTGAGCGTGAATATACATTTATAATTATGAAATTTACAAAAAATAGAATTTTAGATACCGGCAAGAAATGGAATTCATTAGAGGACCATTGTGCTCGGTCGGTTCCTGATAGCATGGTAGGGAATGGATCGTTAGAAAGTAACCATGATTTACAAGTGGATTTGGTTGGCTATGGAAGTAAAGGAGTTGATGATAGCTTTTGCAAAAAGAGTATGCAAGGTTTAGTTTTTGAGAAAAATAAAAAAATGTACAAAAATTATAAAAATTGTGAAAAAAATTATGTAAAAAATTGTGAGTTTGATATTTTTTTGGAAAGAGGGGAAGTTGATGATGTACGGAAAAGGAAATCGATCAGGTATAATACCAGATATATTTATAATAGTCATTTAATTAATGAGAATTACGATGGCGGTGAAGGTAGAGATAACGGTGTTAAATATAAAACTAGAACGTTTTATAATTCAAACTTAAAAAGGGAGATGATTTTCAGTAATCTCAAATTAAGAAAATGTAGTGATAAACGTTGTAAAGTATGCCCGAGTGTGGGCTCAGAGTATAACACTATCGGGGACATTAGGTATTTAAAAGTATGTAAGGTTTACAACAGTGTTTATAAACTTAGCTGCAAGATATGTGGAATGTCTTATATAGGTCAAACTTCTGACCCGATTAATAAGCGTTTCAATAACCATAAGTCTGATATCAGACATTGCGAAACTAATAAAGAAGAACAAGAGATTGAAATTAGACATTTCAACATGCATGGTATTGAAAACATGGAATTAACGATTTTAAAGATTGTCCCTAACAAAAAAGAAAGATTGTTATGTGAAAGTGACATGATGATTAAATGTGGTACGGTTTACCCATACGGGTTAAATGTTATGTTCAATGGAACTAACGTTATGAAAAAATTAAGAAACAGTTTATTAGAAGTTTCAATATACGAACGTATTGAACATCCCTTGAATTATAAATTCAATAAGGAGATGGACCACAAGATAATAGCAAAGGAATATGACAATATTAATGAAATTAAAAGTTCAATTCTCAAGAGTGATTTCGTGGGAATAGTAAGAAATATAAAATTTATTATATTTAACGTGAAAAAACGTTTTATAGGTGATTTGTTAAACTTATTGTATTCACATAAGAGTAACTATAATATAGATTTGGCTTTGGACATTTTGAGGTATAGAATTAGTTCACAACATTTGAAGGAAAATCTGGGCAGAAGTAACAACAATAACAACAAAATAGTTAATAGAATGTATTTTGTAATGGATTACATAGAAATTAAAAAACATGGTATAAATATGGGCAAGGTATTAAATAAATACAATGATTTGCTTCCAGATAAGAACATGGAGATTGTCAAGGTTTATAGATACGATAAACCTTTAGGTCGTATGGTTTTTAATTATAATAATTTTTCAAAAGAAATTGGTAGAAACAACGATAATAATTTATGTCATTGTCATGATCCGGTTTATCGTGATTATGTCGATGTGGATCACGGTCATGTATTGACCGGTAATTTAGACATTGTCAAGGACAGAACATTGAGAGATTATATGCGGTTTGGTACAAAATTTCGTTTAAAAAGATTAAACACTAAGGATTTTATAAAAAAACGATTAAAAATCAACGTGGATATGTTTATACATAAACTAATGAACAAATTTTGCTTACCAGAAATAACTTTTCTGGAATGGAAACACAATATATTAAAGGATTTGAGTTCAATTTACTGTGGTAAAACAGGGGGGATTTCGTTGGAAGAATATAAAGTATTAAAAGATTCTATCAAGGATTTACAGAGTAATTTCGTTATAACATATATTGATAAGGCAAATACAAATTTTGCTATTATTTGTAAAGAGCTATACTGTAATCAATTAAGACAATGTTATAACAATACACATAATTATAGGTTGTTAAATACCAGTGTAAAAGAGATAGAAAGTAGAATTGCTGCTTTTTATAAAAGGTTAAAATACACACAACGTAGTAAGGAATTACCTTATATGGTTTTGATTCCTAAATTTCATAAGGACCCCATTGCCTTTCGTACAATTACATGTGGTTTTGGCACTTATTTGGAAGTAGCTAATAAAAAGTGTTTGGATATTTTGCAGAGTTTATTTGAAGCGGCATTAAAACAAAATTACACATGTATTATAAAAAATAGTTTTGAGTTACTTAATAGATTGAAAGGTTTGAGCAATATTAAAGGTCTATATGTTTATGATTTTGAAGATTTATATAACAGTATTGATTTAAATGATCTTAAAAATAAAATATTCGAATTTTTTAAGAGGTACAATATTTTGGGTAAAAATTTGGATCATTTGACAAATTTATTTAATTTCGTAGTTAATGAAAATTATTTATTCGATGGTAAGCATGTGTTTCAGCAGATAAGGGGTATACCTATGGGGGGTAGTTGCAGTTCAGTACTTGCAGATATTTATTTATTTTTATACGAGGTTAAAGAGACAACGGATAAGGATTTTTTAAGTTTGAGATATATTGATGATGTATTGTTAGTAAGGATTAACGATTCCAATAGCGATTTAAATTTAGACTACTATCCCCAAGGTTTGATATTAAAAAAATCTTCATATGACGAAAAGCATGTAAATTATTTAGATCTCACTATCGACATTGAGAGGGGTGGTTTACGGACTAGCATTTATGATAAGAGAAAGGATTACAACTTTGAAACTATTAAGATATTAAATTTTAATTCCAATGTACATATTTCCATTTTCAGAAATATCATTATCAATAGTTTAATAAGGATAGTAAAGTTAAATTCTATTCATAATAGTATAATAAATGACATTATAAATCTCTATCAAGATGCAATGGATCAGAATTTTCCTGTTGGTTTGTTAAATAGTTTGATAAACAATTTCGTCAAGGATAAAGATTACTGCGACGCTTTACTTTTGGCGATTAAAAACATTGCCAAATAATCGTAGGCTTTATAAGGAGCTCTGTCAGGATGCGTCGTTCTTTTTGAATTGGGTTGCTGCTTTGGATGGACAGTTTTAAAGTGTTCTTTTCGAATTCGGTTACTGCTTTGGATGGCCAGTTTTAAAGTTTTCTTTGGCCAGTATGGTCTTGACAGATATGGGGGAAGTTTCATGAGTAATTGCCGGTAAAACCCAGCATGCAAGTCTTTAGCCTTGCAATCTGTCTCCATTGGTTGTTTTCTTTTAGTTCATGATTTAGTTAGTAAGTTTTTTCCATGGTTATTTTGTTAATTTTCTCTGTAGTTCAGTAGTTTTGGGATTGGATGTGTAGTGTATGGTTTTTGGTATTATATATATATATATATATATATATATATATATATATATATACATCTGATTTTGTCATGAAATAACTCTCGTATTTATAAATCGATTTAGATGAGATTAATTGTATACATAGTACATACCGATGTTTGGACCGAGATCGTTGGTCAGCTACATCTGCCATCTTGTATCAAAATGGCGGTCATTTTAAAAAAATTAAAAAGGGGTCGGAATAAATTAAAAACTAAAAAATATTTTTTTTAGGCATTTCATCTTAATACAACGATTCCGGAGCATATTTTGTTTCCTCTTTATCTTAAAAAATGGCTGAGCTATAGCAGTTTGAATTTCTAGGTTGCCTGACATTTTGAAACAATCTGATTTTCCTCATGCTGTAACTGTCGTATTTATAATCTGATTTGGGTGAGATTGATTGTATGCATAATACAATGTCTCGGCCCAGTTTGTTGGCCATATTCATCCGCCATCTTGTTTGTAAATGGCGGTCATTTGCATCATGCACAACCGCGCAATTCTTAAATAACATTAATATCCGTTAGCTTCAAATTATCGTTATGCTTGGCGACACTTGGCGAAATATCGCCAAATTTGGCGACCAAAAATAGGTAAACATAACGGATGCCAACTTGGCTATAACCTACTAATTTGGCGCAATTATCGTTCAAATTCAGTATTGACGAATATTCTCTTATCGGGTTTGTCGCATTTTAGCTTCTTAAAATTTGAGTAAAATTAGTTTTGAGTAAAACTTGCAAAATTTAAAACCAAGAAATATGAAAGCTACCTCTTTCTTCCGGCACTGACCGAAAGGACTTTTTAAATTTAGATCATAAAGTTTGATTCTCGTAAGGAGGTATAATATCAATCCAGTATTTCAGCAATTATTAGGAAACGTCTAAATCACGTCGATAATGTCTTCAGTGTCAAATAGATGCATATTTCTTTTAGTTTTTTAAAATTTATGTCTAGTTTAAAAAACAATAGTAGGGTAAGTAGTTAAGTAACGCATCCAATTTGTTGATTTATGCAGTTTGAAGAGACTCACTTAAGTATTCTCCAGTTCAAAAATACTCTAGGAATTGTAGATTTTTAACACTGAATATCTAAATTTTTAAACAAATCGTGTGTTTTTTAAGGGAAATATTTTTTATAATAATGCACAATTAGGATTATCTAGAAAAAGGAATGCTGTAAGTTCAAAACGGATGTTGCACGTACAATGTAACGCTCACTGCAGTAGTTCAAACATTAAATACATTAATTAACCGTTTGAGCGCGGAACAAATCTTGTGGATATATGCCAAAAATGTGAATGTGATCGGGTATATATTATAAAAAAAATAACTTGTAATCGAACAATATACACAGAAATAGTACTTCTTACAAGTGCAACCAGCTTAAATGTACACCAAACTGAGACAACAAATAGGTGCGTTATCACCCTCTTCGCAATTTTAGCATAAAACATGAGGAACGCCATGGAGAATTCCGCAATTTTAGCATAAAACATGAGGAACGCCATGGAGAATTCCGCAATTTTGGCACATAAAAACAGGTGTGCTATCGCACTCGTTCACACTCAAACGGTTAAATATCTAAGGTACAGATTAATGTGGTAATCCAATGTAATTTACTGTGATTGCAGTTACGTATTCTATATGATTCCAATTTGAGTAATGATGAAATTTGCTGTCTGTTCAATGTAACGGCAGCTGCAGTCGTTCAAACACTAAATACATTCAGGACATATCTAAGATACAAATTAGTGATAACCCAAATTAATTTACTGTTCTTGTAGTTCCGTATGATATATGATTTCAGTTTAAGTCAGTATGAAATTTACTTTAAAAAAACTTTTTGTCGTGTGATTCCTAGCCCCTTGAATCCTTCATTTCAAAATATCGAAAATAATACTCGTCGTTAGATACAATTTTTCTGGTATGTAATTGATACACTTTTTTTTCATTTTGTACTGTGTATCGAGTTAAAAGTTTAAACATCATCAATAAATAAAAGCAAATTTAACACGCATTGTGCATTACATCTGAAAATATCGGAAACAGAAAGGCGCGAAATTTTTGTCAATTTCATCGGATGTTAACTCCTGGCAAGTGATTATTACGAAAGAATCACTGCAAACAGATTTTATAACTTTATTTGAATGCATTATTGATGTTTTTCATATAAATATTCTTTCTGGTGTTGTTTGTGAACAATTTAAAAAAATTGTATTAAATTAAAAAAGTAAAGTATAGTTTTTAATTAAAGAAAACGTGTTTCGTAACCCGGGGAGCCCGGATAGGATCCTCTAGTATACAGAATTTCAAAATTATGTGTCAGAAATGTAAAAGCAGGTAGAGAGGACCTTTGTAAGTAGTCTTCATATAGGAACGTGTGTGCAGAAATGCAGAGTTGAGGCGGTAGAGGGCGCTGTTAAGTTCAGTGTATAAAAGCATTTCGCTGGCTTGAATCGTCATTCTCCGCACCTATTTCGAGGATTATGTGTCGTTACACCAATGCGGAGTGTACCGATATGTATTTCATGTATGAGGCTGCGCAGGAAAATGGAGCGGCTGTTCAAAGTATGTACATGGAACGATTTCCAAGCAGGAATCTCGACGAACATTTAGGTGTACTTCATCCGGAGTTGTGCGCGAGTAGATCATTTTAGGGCTCGATTCTTGATATGGATACTGGAAGATATCGCAGAATTCCTGCAGTGAAAAAGCAATATTATGCAAAATAGAGAAATGTCCTTAGAAAAGCTCAAGAACAGTTGGACATGCATGTCGGCAATCTCCGCATGGGCGAAAGGATGCACGAAATCCGTGCGGGGAATGATGATTCCAGTCAGCAAAGCGCTTTCATCCGTCGAACTTAACAGTGCCCTCTACTGCCTTAAATCTGCACTTCTACACCCACATTCCTGTAAGGAATCTGCTTACTAAGGTCCAATCTACCTGTCTTTACCATTTCTGATGGATAATTTTGAAACACCCTGCATATAAAAATGAAATAAATAACATGTTAATAATGTAGTTGATACATTATGTACACTGGAATTCAAATTTAAGCGAGGCATTACGGCAGAATTCAATACGTTTCAATCAATCAACTATGTCAATTTGTAACAATTACCTTGTAAAATCTCAGTTTTGCAGTATAAGCTTAACGAGACACAAATATCTGAATCTACTGAAAACCATACAAAGTTTGTTAAATTAAAGAAAATTGATTTTCCTCAATTTTCTGTAACAAGGGAACCAGGATTGGATCCCCTAGTATATTTAAAGATGAAGCAAATGAAACATTAATAATGTAGTTCATACATTTTGTACACAGCAATTTAAATTTAAGCGAGCCATAAAGGCGACACTCCATATGTTCTCCTAATTGATTACATCAATTTGCAACAATCGCCTTTTAGAATTCGTATTCTATAGTGGAAGCTAAACAAGACACAGATATTTTAAACTATTGAAAACCATAATAACCGATTCTCTTGTTGATTTCTATTAGTTCATCTGTAAAAATTAAAACTTCATTAATAAATACATAAAATATTATAAATAAAACACAATTTTAACACACATATAATTGAACTAAGGACTATATGAAATTATCAGAATTAGTAACTAGCATTCTGTAGACTTTCTATAGTCGTCATTAGGCGTTTAGTAGGCGTTTAGTAGGCGTTTAGTAAACGTAGTAGGCGATATGTAAGAATTGAAATCGTCGGCGATTTCTTCGGATATTAACTACTAGCGTGTGGTTAATACAAACGAATCACTTTTATAAGATTCATAATTTTACGTGAAATACACAATTGATGTTTTTCTTTAGTAACGCTGTCTGTTGCAGTTACAAAATCTATTTAAGTTAAATAAGAACGAAAAATCATCCGTGTGGATTTATTATGAAACACTTTCAACATATCCAGAATACTATATATATATATATATATATATATTTAAAAAATAATAATAATAATAAAAATAAAAAACAAATATAAAAAAAAACTTCATAATTTACTAAGGTGAAATATGATGCCTAAAAGAACAATTTGGAAAACGCATAACGCATTTCAAAGCCCAATTTCTGCTATTTCCATGAATTGTCGCAAAAATATACATTTTTGTGCAGCTCTTTATATGATATATTTATATGTATGTATACTACATTTTATGCTAAAAGTTAGTTCATTTAAACGAATAGCATGGTTGAAAATTTCTAATCAGCAACTTCCGCCAATAAACGGACGTTGTTGAGAACTTTTGTGCAGCCGTGTATAGGATATACAGAATTTGTACATACCAAATAACATTTAAAATATAATTAAATTTACACACGCATACCTGAACTGAAAACGCACTTATATCAATTATTGCCCGTAGGCTTCAATAGTTGAATTTTTGTTCATTTTCATCTGTAGCCGAACTCTTTTGTATGTCCCTGTAAATGAACGATAAATTCCATGTCCATCATGCTCTCAAGCAAGAACCTTGTAATACACTTCAGTTATAATTATCAATTTCAATATGTTTAAAATATTATATCAAGGTATACCTGAATCTGAAGTTTGTTGAAAATCCAACCATTACTTCATGAAATAGAGTTATTGCAGTAATCGCAAAAAAGTGCAGCATAGCAGATCGGAGCGATTTACACCAAAATGTATAAAACGTCAATTCATGTTAAGGACTGAATGAATCTGAAGTTTGATGAAAATCTGTGCATTAGTTCTATAGATTGAGTTATTGCGGAAATCGAGTAAAATGCTGTATAGCAGCATAACCTGTTGAGCGATATACACCAAAAACTAGTCACCACCAATTTATATCAGGGACTAATTGAATATGATTTTTTTTTTATTAAATTCCGAGAATTAGATCTTGAGATAGGTCGCCCTCAAAATTTGTGTCACATACAGACAGACTGATATACAGATAGACACACGGAGACGCAGACTCACAGACAGACATTTGTAAAAACATGTTCTTTGGAATCTCAGTCCCTTAAAATGTGTACATCCGTCGATGAAAATTCCTGCATTAGCCCTTGTGATAAAGCTATAGTGGAAATTCTTTAAATACAGCATAGCAGCGCCACTTGTTGAGCGATTTGCACAAAAACATAAACAGCACTAATTCATATCAAAGTTTGCCTAAATCTGAAATTTCTTGAAAATCAAAGGATTAGTTCTTGTGATAGGGCTATTGTGGAAATCGCAAAAAATGCAACATAGCAGCGCTACACAGTAAAAAAATACGACCAGTTTTCCTGTAGGAATCGGAAAAATAGTTGCCCTTATCGTACCGGAAAATTTTCCGACCCAGATCGGAATAAAATCCTTAAAATGGGAGTAAAATCCGTAAAATACCGTTTCATTGACTATTTACTTTTTTACGGATTTTATTTCGAGCTGGGTCGGAAAATTTTCTGGTACGATAAGGTCAATTATTTTTCCGATTACTACAGGAAAACTGGTCGTATTTTTTTTTTTTACAGTGTACTTGTTGAGCGATTTACACCAAAATGTATAAATCGTCAATTCATGTCAAGGACTAACTGAATCTGAAGTTTAGTGAAAATCCGTGCATTAGTTCTGGAGATTGAGCTATTGCGGGAATCGTGAAAATGCTGTATATCAGAGCCACTTGTTGAGCAATTTAGACCAAAATGTATAAATCGTCAATTAATGACAAGGACTAACTGAATCTGAAGTTTGGTGAAAATCCGTGCATTAGTTCTGGAGATTGAGCTATTGCGGAAATCATACCGGAAAATTATCGTACCTTTATCGCACCCTTATCGTACAGGAAAACGTTCCGATCCAGCTTAGAATAAAATCCGTAAAATACCGTTTTATTGACTATTTCCTTTTTTTTACGGATTTTATTCCGAGCTGGTTCGAAAATTTCCCGGTAAGATAAGGTCAACTATTTTTCCGATTCCTACAGGAAAACTGGTCGTATTTCTTTTACAGTGTACTTGTTGAGCGATTTACACCAAAATGTATAAATCGTCAATCTATATCAAGGACTAACTGAATCTGAAGTTTCGTGAAAATCCGTGCATTTGTTCTGGAGATTGAGCTATTGCAGAAATCGTGAAAAATGCTGTATAGCAGCGCCACTTGTTGAGCAATTTAGACCAAAATTTATAAATCGTCAATTCATGTCAAGGACTAACTAAATCTGAAGTTTGGTGAAAATCCATGCATGTTCTGGAGATTGAGCTATTGCGGAAATCGTGAAAAATGCTGTATTGCAGTTTCACCTGTAGAGCGATTTACACCAGAAACCAATCAGCACCAATTTATATCAGGGAATAACTGATTATAAATTTTCATTAAATTCCGTTCATTAGGTCTTGAGATAGAGCGCCCATAAAATTTGTATAACATACATAGAGACAGACAGACTCATAGACAGACATTTTGTTAAAACACGTTTTTCGGAATCTGTGACTTGTAAATCCGTAGACAAGTGGAAGTCGAAAATTTTCACGAATCAGATATTTTCTTCTTTTAAAGATAGAAGAAAGTAAAAAAATGTTTTAATCTATTTTCTGTAACCCTGGAATCACTGGCTGGAAAATAATAAGTTTAAATAATGTCATGATGTTCAATTTTCGCCTTTAAAGAAATACATTTAAACATGTGATGCGTTCAAAAGCAAAGTGGATAAATTAAATTGTTCCTTTCAAACAAATTTCAGAAGTATTCTTTTTTGAAAGATAAAAATGTGTTCTGTGTTATAACAAAGTCATAGGTTGATATTGTGATATCGAAATGGCGCAAATGCCATGAGATAATGAAAAGCATAATAGCCCATTACAATTGCATTCAAATATATTTCGCTAAACGTTTTATCGACTTAATCTATTACAAACACTTTCATATATTCTCACCTGTGTTAAGCGTTAAGACCAAAATCAAGAATAAATATTATGCATGATACATTGATTATCAAACATTTTCCAACACATTGTAAAAAAAAAATCGACCAGTTTACCTGTAGGAATCGGAAAAATAGTTGCCCTTATCATATCGGAAAAATTTCCGACCCAGCTCGGAATAAAATCCGTAAAAAAAAGGAAATTGTCAATAAAACGGTATTTTACGGATTTTATTCAGATTTTAAAGGATTTTATCCCGAGCTGGGTCGGAAATTTTTCCGGTACGATAAGGGCAACTATTTTTCGATTCCTACAGGAAAACTGGTCGTATTTTTTTTACAGTGCACTACCAGAATATTTTAAAGAAATTTAATCCATTCATTCAATAAAGTAATACACCTAAACTAGGGGGCTCTGCCCACTTCAAGCTACGCTCGCCTACCCCCATTCAGACATTGCACAATCTAAAATCACGCTAATATGATCGGTTTTTAAAAGATTAGAGAATTTAATTATAATGAAAAAAACCTGTCGCGATCTCCCTTTAAACTGGTTTCCATTCAATTCCCTTTGATTGCAAAAATTAAGGCAGAATCAGTTGCTGTTAAGACATCCAATGGTTGTTTTCGTGTTTAGTTAAAGAAGAGTAGTTAAACATTTGAAAAGAAACTGAAGTAAAGTGAATTGAGTAAACAGAGTCTTTGCCTACCGGTATTTTTTAACAGTTTTATAAAACACGTGACATAATGCAATTTACAACAATTACTATAAGTCACTGCTTTAACCTCTTCAAAGCGGTGGTTCATTTTTGGACCACTAAATTTAAATTCTTAAATGCCACACTGGCACGAGAATATTGGGATGAAAATTTTCTTTTTATTAAGTAAGTGAAAAAAAAGCATTTTCGTATTTCGAAATGTGTTTGTAAATTCTGGTGCCATTCACTGATTTCAAGATTTTACGAATTGAAGTAACTTGCCCCTGAAAGGATTAAACGTATATTAATGTATTTATTGTGTTAAAGTTTCCTTTTTCTTTTAATATTCACGTGTACATACAATTTTCAAGAAATAAATTTCAATATTTTCCCTCTTTTAACAAGCATTCATTAAATAGTAATTTTAAAGTTTTTCTTTTTTCTGTTTTTAATAATCACGTGTAAATAAATTTTTAAGAGTTAGGAAACTTAGCGTTAGCTGCGCTGTTTTTAGCATTGAAAACAATCTCTATAATAATAGCGTAAGTCATGTGACTATCATTAACAGTTCCGGGCGAATCCCTGCGCTTTTCAAATTCCATGTGACCATTTTGGTACTTTAATGTTAGCCAGTCACAGGTGTGATAAGTCGCCAAATATTATTCTATCGCCATTATTTCACTTATATTCTAATAGTCCAATTCATTTAATTATCATAAATAATTATGGGCTGATCACTTCGCTATTCATAAGAAAGGTTTCCATTTTGATTAAAGAATCAAAATTTTTTTTTTTTGAATAAAACTACATAGATGTTGCCATGATCGCAAAGAATTCCTGGTACTTTTATGTTAGCCGGGTGCAAATAGCGTTTTTGTATTCGCCAATAGCTTTTTTTTTTATTCGCCAGTTAGCATTTTTTTATTTTTCGAGTGGCGGATTAAGACGGTGCTACTTGGTTATCCAATCGATCAAAAATCTGTCGCCAAATTATAAGATTAAATGCCAATAACAGTTGATCGTATATGTCACATTTACTTAGCTTTAAGGAAGTTACATGTGTTTACGCCATCAAGTGATTTTTTCGACGTTTTATTTGTATTTTTATTAATATTATACTAATTTATTTGTTCTTTCGCTATTTAAAATAAAAAAAATTATGTCAATTTGTATAGTTTGGCGATTTATATAATTTGGCAATATTTGTCGATGGGAGAAGTAGTACCATTAAAACATTGCTTTGAAGTTGAAATTAAATGTCAGGATTTGTTGCATTGTCATATACGCACCGAGTTTGGCGTTTTTTTTTTTTTTTTTTTTTTTTTTTTTTTTTTTTACGACAATTTGGCGAAAACCTCGTTTTCGAATACAAATTACATTTGTATTTTTAAATTATTTTCTATTATTTTTAAAATAAAATAACAATGAATAAAAAAAGTTTAATTAATAACTGCAGAACAAAACAATTTAGAACATTTTTTGTAAATAAAAAGAAAATAAATTCAAATATACATTTATTAATAAATATAAGCAGCAATAGCCGGGTTATAATGTCAGGCGGAATAACGCCATTTTGGCGCCAATTAGGTACCCCGTTGCGTATATGACATCTGTGCCTAATATTTTTCTTTTCGTTTCTTTTTTAAAAAAAGAAAGAAGTGAAAGTCATTTATTTTAAATGTTTCAGTTTTACATGAAAGTTTTGTATTAAATAAAATGATAATGAAATACAAATTGAATTATGAATAAAAGTAATATGATACATTTCTTAGTATACATTTAAAGGAGGCCAAACTGGTCGCCAAATTAGTTTAAAATAATAAACTTTTCTAAAATATGAAAAAAAAAATTGTTATGATTAAAATATGACTTGACATCGTTAGAGAAAATTTTTTAAAATTAGAAAAATATTAATATTCCGAAAACTAATTCCAATTTAAAAATTATAATACCAGTTTTGAGATCTGCGGATCAAAACGGATTTTGGTGTTAATTTCATGGCAAAGTATTCCATATTTTAGGAGAATTCGCAGTGAAACATAATCAGTTGTTTAATCAGTCGTTTCATAAATTCGATTCATTTCAGCCGTATCATTAATTCGTTTCATTAGGATTTTATATATATAGGGTAGATAAACATTTAAAAAATACATGCTGCAATAAAATTTCATTTTTAACAATCGCTATCTATTACCAGCAGTTTGTGAATTTTTTCACCGTATACGATTTACAGAAACACAACACACATCGTAATACTCAAAAAATTAATTTAAGTAAAAATGGTATATTATAGCTCATGAATAAATCTACTCTGCACACAATGTTCAACTATAGACCATACTGAAGTAGAATGGTTTCATGCGTTTATGTAAACGAACTATAAATTCTATTTACTCCATAATATTTGAAACGCATGTTCAGCCATTTCAGTGACTAAGTTAAAATTAATCATTTTTGAAGTAGTATATAACCTCATTTTAATGCTTTGCAAACGTTTTTCGCCATGGATTGTAATGTAAGGAAGTACTTTTGGGAATCCCTGTAAATTAATTATAAATGCCTCTTTCTATATACGCTATAGAAAGTCTATTGTTGTCGAACCCAGTGGCACATATCAATTTCCATTTGTTTGAAATAACGTAACGTTGTTAAAATTCGCAACAGACGCATTATTCCCAGAAATCATAATGAAATGGAATTTTTTTGTGTGACTTTGTGAAAGCTATAAATGCTACGAACTTAGTTCTCAAAAACAAATATCCTACTATAAACCACAATGTCCTTTATTAATTACAGGTAAATCATGGGATATATTCAACAGTTAGAACACCGAAACACACAGAAAAACCAAAGTCATAAACACTTTTCAACTTACTTCAAAAGGGAGTTTAGTTACTACTTTACACAAATGCACTGGGGAATTGATTTTCTTATGCAAATTTTAGAACACTGTGTCATAAAAAAATAGAAATTTTATTTGAAAAAATGTGCATTAAAGTGCTGCAAAAAGTTATTTTTTTTAAACAATCCTTTAAATTAATTTTATTGCACTTTTATTAATTTTTGCTTAAATCACTTATCGCATTTCATCACCAGTGAAAATATTGGATTGCACTTTATGCAGAAAGGTAATAAAAAACAAATAAATCAATTGTATACCATTTACCTCAGAACTGTTAAAGAGCCAGTCTTAATGTAATATTTTTATAAACACATGCTGGCACCCAAAATTCGTTATTAGAATAAATAGCTGCACTGACTACATAGAGAATATTAACGAAAATATGAAAGCTACATTAAAAAGTGCTCTTAATCTTATAGTAAATAATAATTACTTTACTTTTGACGATAAAATATATAAACAAAATAATAGGGCTCCTATGGGTTCATCTATATTTGGATTTTCAGCTGAATTTATACTACGATCTATAGAAACAGATTTGTACAATAAATTCGATTATACTCCCCATACATGAATCATATACGTAGATGATGAATTCATCATATGGTAACATACAGATTCCTTAATCAACAGCTTCTTAACCCATATGAACAGTTTTGATTCTAAAATACAATTTGCATTGGGAATGGAACAGAATAGTACACTACCTTATTTGGATATATTATTAATCGAAACGCACCAAAGAATAGACCGTACTGTTTACGGAAAACCCATTGCCAATGATTCCACTATTCTTCATAATGCTCAAGCACCGTTTTCCCGCAAAGTTTCTGCATTTAGGTATTCTATTAAAAGAGTTTCACTGTCTGTACTCCTGAGCAGTTAAACAACAAAATAAATAAAATACATCATATCGCAAGAAACAATTACTATATAGAATACACAATAAATAGATTTATTATGAGCACGAAAAATATGAAGAAAAATAACTTCAATGTATAAACTTCCAAGTTAAGCACTTTATGATATTTGCCTTGTTTCTTCGAAAGATTGAAATATAATCTCGATAAATACAATATACCCTTTTTTGAAAAAGCTTCTGTTAAAAAAAATAAATAAATAAAATAAATAAATAAATAAATAAATAAAAGTAATTTATCAAATTACAACGACCATTTGTAAAACTATTTTTTCAAAGACTAAAATTTAAGACATAAAAAATCGTACGGAGTTGATCATACATTACGTACGCCATGAATTAAACATTAATAGCGTTATTACACGTAAAAAATAATTGCAAGCCAACAAAATCGCCTACGACCCGTCAGATTTCATGAAACTTATGTATTATCCACCCGAAACTTACGTAAATATCCAAGCATTTCATTGGCTGTTCGGGAAAAGTCTTTTCCATCGTCAGATTTCCAAGAAATCGGACAGCCAATTTTAAATGAAATTTCATTATTAAACATCTAAACATCCGACAATATTACTTTTTACACCGTCGGATAGAGAAAGAAATTTTCTTTTAAATGCAATTTGTTTGAAAGCCGTATCTCAATTTGTTTCTGAGTTATTAATTTTTTTGTAGTTTTTATTACTTTTTTGTCATAGTGACAACAGAAGGTATCCATCGTTGTTGAAATTAAAGGGAAATACAGATTACTGTATAGACCAATCAGAAAACGAATAAATTGCAGGTTAAACCAATAAAAACCTTCAGATATGCTTTTGATTTCCCATCCTGACGAGAACAATAACCATTTTTCCAAATGGTTAATAAATAAATAAATAATAGCCTATAAGAAAATGGTTCCAATAGAACCAAGTCAATTAGCAGGGTGTATGAAATACCTTTCACCAAAGAGGATGGAACAGTGTAATTTTATATACCAATGACAAACAGAAACTTAAAACTAGGATCAAAGAGCATATCCAAGACATCAAATACAACAAAAAAAAAACTACAGCTTTGACCAAAATATACAACAAAGTCCTTACAGATTGATTTTAAAATGGTATAACAATTTTTCAGTCAAGATTTTATTTGCCATCTATTATCCGAGAATCAATAGAAACATTTTTATGCAGTGAGAATATGTGCAATGTTTCAGCATCCACGGAGCTACCTAAAATTTTGAAACATATGCTCTGAAGAATAATAAACAATTGTATAAAATAATTCACCTTCACAAGCATTCATTTTTATTACTGCATTTCGTTTCATTATACATGTGAACACGTGATTTTTGTTTACCGTATTCAATTTTTTTCTTTATATATATATATATTATATAGTGGATATACTTACAACAAACTTACACATTCAATTAAACAAATTCAGGAAAATTTTATAATCACCTTCGTGGATAAAGCAAATACAAGTTACGCTCTGATATGTAACGTACTTTATGGTAAACTTTTGAGTGATTGCTACAATAATAAAAATAACTATTTACCTTTAAATTCGAAAGCTGCAGTAATAGAAAATAGGATTAAAGCCTTCTACAAAAAAGTTAAGCTGAAACAAATGAGTCAAAGTTTCCCTTATCTCATATTAGTGCCTAAATTCCATAAAACCCCTATCAAATTCAGAAGTGTGACTTGTGGTTTTGGATCATATGTTGGTGTTGCTAGCAAGGCATTGCTGGGGGTATTGGAAGGAGTGTTTGACGGAGTGATGGGGGAAGAGACGTCTTTTATTATCAAAAATAGCTATACACTTATACTGTGCTACTCCATCCTTAAATATGATTTAATCCAGTTGGAAAAAATATACGTTCCCTTCATTATGACCTAATTACATGGTATACAGGAGTTTCCGTGTTAAAGTAGTTTCATCATGTAAATGCTATAGTTATAGCTCGGATGAATGAAACTAGCGCTGCAGTTCGCAGCCAAGTCCAACTAATAAGAGTGAATTATGTCAACCAGGTATCGGTCCGGATAGCCTAACAGGTAAGGCATTGGCACGGCACGCCAAGTATCCAGGTTCGATCCCTGGTCTGGACATTTTTCGCTCTGTTGGAAAAAACTTCAACTGTGCTACTCCATCCTTAAATATGAAAAAATAGCTATACACTATTAGATAATCTGAATAAATTAAAAAATATTACTAGATTATACGCTTATGATTTTACAGACCTCTATAACACAATTAATTTGACAGACTTAAAAGAAAAAATACTAGATTTTTATAATACAAATAGTACTTTGGATGTTCATAGGGATTTTTTCATGAATTTATTTCAGTTGGTAGTGCAAGAAAACTACCTCTACGAAGGTAATACAATATTTAAACAGATTCGGGGTATTCCAATGGGGGGAGTTGCAGTTCCATTTTGGCAGACATCTATTTACATATATATGAAAGAAATAATAATCTAAACAGTAATACATTAGCCTATTGATATATAGATGATGTTTTGATAGTCAAATTAAATAATGATATTGAAAAAATTGATTTTACATATTATCCTACGTCTCTGAGTCTGGAACCCACCTCTCAGGATTGTAAAAATGTTAATTTTCTAGATGTGAACTTAAACTTAGAAAGTGAAATTTTGATATCTAAGCTATTTGACAAGCGAAATGATTTTGATTTTATTACCTTAAAGTTGGTATATTTTAATTCAAATGTTCATGTATCGGTTAAAAAAAATGTCCTAAGAAACGGCTTAATACGAATCCAAAGACTGAGTACAAGAGTTAAAGATATGATTAATGGCATTTTGGATTGGTGTGGTCAAGGATTCAAACAGGGTTATCCTCGCAATTTCATCAGGAGAATAACTAGTGAATTTATTAAGAGTAGCAATTACGGAACTGACCTGAATTCAGTGATGGGTGAGAATGGTGGTTTTGATGCGTTGATTGATCTAATGAGATAGAAAGATATTTTGTTGGATTTGGTAGATCAGTTTAGTTTTTCATGTTTTTTCATTTTTGGTCTCGGCGAGTGAAGGGGGACGTAGCATGCGTAAAATTTGACTTAACCCTGCAGAGCATATCGTTAGCCATGCCGCTCGCCTTCTGTTCTGTTTTTCTATTTTGCTGTTATAAATATTTTCCTTAGTTTGGTTTTAAAGTTTGGTTTTAAGTATTAATGTTTATGTTGGTTGATTTAATATTTTTGATGTAGAGTTTCAATTTAAATATGCTGAGTGATGATGTTCGATATTTGTTTGTGGTTTTAAATATATATATATATATATATATATATATATACATATATATGTATACCGGGTGTCCTAAAAAGGACTGACTGATTTTAAAATTCAATAACTTGCAAACTGGAGACATATATTTAAAAAATTCTTGCAGGAGAATGATGCATGAGGTCAAAAGTTTTTTTACAGTGATTTTCGATTTTAGCTCGAATTTCAAACAATAGATGGGTCTGCGATTAATAGACGCTAAATTCAGGCTCGATTTTTGGCACTTCGGTACCCACTCAAGACATTTTAATCTCATTTTCCCGCATGGAAGAAGAGAAAGGCCAAAAAATCGGGCCTTTATTCAGCTCCTATTGCTTACAGCGCCATCTATTGTTTGTAATTCGAACTAAAATGTAAAATCACTGTAAAAAAACTTTTGACCTCAAGCATAACCATCCTGCAAGAATTTTTTAAATATGTCATCGTTTGCAAGTTATAATATATATATATATATATATATATACAATATATATAATATATATATGCAGCAATATTCAGCAATGGTTGCAATATATATATATATATATATATATACAGATGGGCTAGAACTGTAAAAATATGTGGATTGTCCTTAATTTTCTAAATACCTAAGGGATAAGGCAGCTTATTTAATGGATCAGACCGTTTTTTTATAAAATAAGGCTGTTGCCTGTGAAAATTGAATGAGAAACGCTCACAAACTTACAGTTTTTTCTGAGAGTGTATGTCGATCTGAATAAATTCATTATATGCCTTGTAAGTGTATTTTTATAACTTTTAGCAAGTATTAACATAGTTTGATAAATGAATCACTTTGGATAAATGAATCGCATGTAAAATTCGTATGTAAATGAATAAATAAATAAATATTACAAAAATATAATCACAATAATGTTTGTTCTGTAAAACTTAAAACTACCATACAAACATTTCAGCTTCCGTAGAAAATTCTAAACTAAAGTTAAACACAATTAAAGAAATGATATAAAGTTTTTTGTTTTAAAAATAATGTTCTCTAATTCAGAAAACAGAGAGGAAGCATACATTAATTTTCACATTTGTTATTTGAGAAGTTTAATGCATCAAAAAGAAATATTTTTATCATCGGAAAAAAATATATAAAATTTAACACAAATAAGGAAAAAAAATGTTTTCAGTAGATTTGTTTAGGTCACTCAAGAATGAATAAAAGATGCATAAGCCTTAAAATTCTTTACGTAAATTATTCGAAGGGTGATCGGTAATGCTTAATTGTAAATTACTTATCAGAATGAAATTAACCTTAATGTATCCAGCATTTTAATTAGATTGCTGCTTAATTCATTTCGTTACACATTTTTTTATCTACAGCAAATTATTTTTAAGTTACAATTTATTTTTGAATATATAAAAAAACTTGAATATAAAGTTGTAATTGCATACAGATCCATCCGGTGTCTCCAAAGTGAACGAAGACAGGACCCAAACTAAAACCGATGGTTAAAACAAATAACCAAACAGGTCGTCGAAGCAAAACAACAACAACAAAAAAAAAAACCCTGAAATTTTTGATCGTACGCCATAAATCATTACAACAACAAACGCGAAAGTCAATTGCTTCGTTAAAAAGTGCATATATGTGTAAAAGTCGTATAAAAATGTCAGATATGTCTGAGTTTATACACAGTGATAAAATATATATATATATATATATATATATATATATATATATAAAATGACATGGCAAATCAGGCATAAAACAAGGATAAAAATTGACATAGGAAAATAGGGTCGCAAACCACTTATTTAGTCATAAATATAGGGTGTTTCATCCAAACTGAACCCGAGTTGACGGTAATAATTTCGTAAAAAATGAAAACATTGTAATAAAAATGCAACGATATATACCATGTTTTGCATGAAATGTGATAGCATCACAAAAAGATCTGGAAAAACATGTTGCTGAAGTAATCGATGATACCATATGAAGTGATAAATACAGTCTAAAATTTGAGTCATAAAGTGCATGCTGCTGGCGTGTTTAATGCAAACTTCTACCACTTCCGTTTAATGTTATCACATTTAGAACAAAGGCGATAATGTCTGTTAAACGTTTGATTATAATAAACTTCGCTTTTCTGAAAGTTATTACCGTCAACACAATTTGATTTTGAATAAAACACCCTATATTTATGACTAAATAAGTGGTTTGCGACCCTATTTTCCTATGTAATTTATCATGATTGTTGTATGCTTGATTTGCCATGTCATTTTCTAAACATTTTTGAAATCACTCTGTATAGCGAAAATTGAAAGGGAATACATCAGCCTACTGTTTAGCTGAAGGGCAATTCGTTGGCATGGCAAGAGTAGGCATTAATGAGATTAGTACAGCAACCCAATCCTGAAAATCCGTTTCTGATTCTTTTCATACACGTCCATGAAAATTTCGCATTATGGTAGCTGAGACAGTCATTTTAATATTTTTTATAAATGCAAATTTTCAATATAATTAATCTTGATTCAATAATCTGTATTCAAAAGAGACAAAACATACTATATAAGGTTAAGGGGGCAGAAATACCTTTAAACCTGCAAAATTTTCGAAAAATTGTTAATGCATATTTTGATTCCGTAATCATTTCTGAACAATATGCAAAAAACCGCATTAAAATATTCCCATTAGTTTACTAATTATGGCAGTTTTATTAAGACTATATATTAAGGCTACATAGGATAATTAAACTTTGCATTGTGATTATTCAAAACGATGAATTTTGATACTCAGCGCAGAGTTACTAAAAAACTATGAATGGCAATCAAAAAAACTCTTACTACATATTCATTACTGTATTATCTACAGCCTAAAACCAGAAAAGTATAAGATTTTATTTTATCTTTTTTTTTTTACTTTGAAAATATTTTTTTTAAAGTTAATTTTTTTAATATTTTGTTAATTTTTTAATTTAGTCAATATTTTTTACAAATATTCTGATTTTAGTATAGAGGTAACAGTATTATGTATTTATTTTCACCAAAATTTCCTCTTTATGTGCATAATTTCAGATTTTATCATGCACGCAAGGTTTTTTCTCTTATTATCATATATATTTAAACTTATCATTTCAATATTTATTTATGAATGTACAAGTATATACATATCTTTAAATATAAATATAAATATGAGCTTTATATTTAAATAAAGTTTGATTTTCATTTTTCACTTATTACACAAGTTTTGAAGCTTGAAACATAGTGGTATTTTTTCCTATTTCGACGTGTTCAAAGATATCCTACCCCCTTAAAAAGACTGAATTTATATTGATTTTAATAGGAGCTTAATACCACCGAAGAACATAAAAAATTTGGGAAATACAAAATTTTTAATTTAAAATATAATAACAATATATACTTTAAATTTTGAAAATTTCATTGCCAGGTGTAGAGGAGATCGGGGCTAGTAGGTGCAGTTTTTCGTTATTTACGTTTATCATTTTTTTATTTAAGTATTTTATTAAATTTTAACTGTACTTTTAAAGAACAAGCATTGGGCTATAAATACCCGGAGTTTTGAGTTTATAGCTTTTGTAATTTATGTTTAGCGGAAACCTAAAGTAAAAGGAAAATTGTGTGCCAACCTACCCCGTCGCGGGGAAAGTTGTCTATACCTATGGGGTAAGTTAGCACATGCTTTATAAAAATTTAAATGAAACTCAAATAAGACACGTAGTTAAGAGAAATCAATTTCATTATTACCAGTAAGTTTAAACAAAGGCGTTATAGCTGTACAATGTAAATTCTAAATTATACAGACATAAAAATAATGAATAAAACATTAACATTGAGTAACTTCTATCCTATTTGATATCATCATCAGAGTTGCAGTTGTCAAAAATAAAAAATCGAGTGTCTCCGTTTGGGCAAGCCTCGTGTGCTCAAAATCTTT
Source organism: Maratus speciosus (assembly GCA_963932465.1). Lineage (NCBI taxonomy): Eukaryota > Metazoa > Arthropoda > Arachnida > Araneae > Salticidae > Maratus > Maratus speciosus. The sequence continues at coordinate 595,770,696 of OZ010789.1, read as the reverse complement.
CACTGCAGCCACTTTTCTCGGGGTTTGCTGTTTTTCAATCTACCAGCATACACCAGACGCCGGGCCAACTTACCCCGTGTTCAATGCACCAACTAGCCCCATAATAAATTTCTTCACAAAAGGGACCCGTAACCATCTAAGCATAAATAATTCAAGTAAATCACATATGGGGTATGTACAGTTAATCATACACTAAGAAAAACTGCACAAATTAAATAGCAATGATTAAGATAAGTATTAGAAATTAGAAAAAGAGTGAAACAACAAAAAATTACTTATGAGCGCAAAAAACAGAAAAATCGTAATAAATGTCCACTGCACGTAGGTAACGCTCCAAAACTACAATGAGGGTTGTAAAAAGCAAGAAGAAAGGTACTTTGTGACTGATTGCGCATTCTATCCACAAACAGGCGATTTATGAGGACTGCGTCTACTTACCCCTGTAGCCAACTAGCCCCGGTCTCCCGTACTTGGCTGTACTCATGGATTTGGAACCCAAATTTATGGATATCTACGTGAAGTAGATTTTGCCAGCCATTACATACAAACAGGCACACAAATATGTTTTTTTTATTAATCAAGATAAAAGTTCATGAATACAGATTTTGTTCAAACATCAGTAACTTCAATGTTTCGAATTATGTATTTTTTTGGACAGGTTTGCGCAAATTTTGTTTTTCTGACCTTAAGATCTTTTAAGACGTTCTTTACATAGTTAAAAAATATATGTGAATTCTGAAAAACATATTTAATTTTCACATTGAAGGTTATGTAAATATTATTTTACTTATAAATTTAAATATATAGTAAAGCGAGGAGAGTCTGCGCACCTTTCAAAATAATAATAATAATAAATATTAATATTAATATTTTGCTAAACTATGCATGAATAATTTTGACTTTATTTGTTTTTTATGCATTTCCATTGTTATTTTGTTGTTATACTGTAAATTAATAGAACAGCAGTAATAAAACCAAGAAAACTATTTTGCGCAATTTCTCCTTACAGGGTAGGAGAGAACGCGCACATGGGTAGGAGAGATTGCGCACATAGGTAGAAGAGATTGTTATTAATAATAATTACAATTAAATTGTTAACAATAATAATTACATTTAATTGACATTTTGTGAGTAAATATTTTGTAGTAGGAGTGAATATTTCAACCAAATGTTTAAATAATAAATAAAAGAAATAATTTTAACAATAGTTAAAATTTTTTATTTAAAAAGATTAAAATATCAGAAAAAGCAAACCTTACTAAGATTACAAAAAAACATTCACCTAGTAGATAACATGTTTAACTTGAAAATTACTTCATTTCGATTTCCACAGTTTTATTGTATTTTGTTTGCTAACCGAAGTTGTCGTCGTCCACAATCGATGTACTTATTATTGAAAATGTGCATCTTTCGTGCAATTACCTGCAACAAGCAATACATTGAATCCAGTCAGTTGTCGAAATTGTCTCCTGGTACAGTTCCTGATTACTCAGTGCACTCATCCGCATTTACCTTCGTTTTTTTCCCTTGCGTTTTTTTATCCCACTTTTTGTAAAAACACCTTATCTTCATCCTTTTTTTTTTTTTTTTTTTTTTTTTTTTGTAGCAGCATCCTTCTTAAATCTTTTTTCATATATATTTTGTGGATCAGTAACATTAGTTGCACTCTGTTTCCTTTTGATTTCGATGGCATTACACTACTTGGAATGGGTGAAAGCTTTTTCAAAACATTGTATTAGAAAATTTATTTTAGTTAACAAAATTAATTTATTAGCAAATTAATTGCTCATAAATTATATATATATATATATATTTAATTAAATTATTAACAAACATATTATTAATTTATTAACAAAAATAATTACATAAAATTTATTTAATAACAACTGTATTATTAATTTATTAATAAAATTTTTATCTGCAAAAGTATTTTTTTTTTTTTTTTTTTTTTTTTTTTTGCAAATTAATTTATTGCCAAATTTAGTTTTGATAATTATGTGTTTTTCCGAAATTATTTCAAAATTGATTCTTTCATATGTTTTACGCGTAATTTGCAATTCATACAAATTTATCAATAAGCTGTGTTATCTCTCCTAGCACTTAAACTTATGGGGAAATGCGCCATCTCTCCTAAGTAGCAGATGCGCAAACTCTCCTATTTTGGTAGGAGAGATTGTGCGGTCTTTTATTTAAATACGGCCACTTCTAAAATGAATTTCTGGTGTTCGCATACTTAGTCCAGGTTAGTAGTTTATAAGAAATTGTTTAAGTTCAAAATATTTTGTATTATTGACGCTCTATAAAAATTCTAACAAACAGTTATGAAAATTCAAGCACTTACTTTGGAAAAAATACCAAAATAGCACTGCTTTATCCAAGACGCTTGGAACAATAAATATGCACATTCATGTAGACACTGCACTATTTCTGCTGTACAACTACCTGGAGTCGCTGGGCGCGCACTCTACTCCTTCCCGTCGAATCTCTTTGTGCGCAATCTCTCCTGCCGCGCGAACTCTCCTTGCTTTACTATACATTGTTGAACGTCGCAAATGATTTTACTTCTGTACAAAATAACGCAATTAGCAGTGGTTTTAAAATTCTTAAAACGTCATATTTTAAGCTATAATTATTATTCAAATGCTACGTATAACTGTTCACATTTAGAGCATTGTGTTATTTTATAATATTATTAAACAATTCGATTAATACAATTGAATAATTTATTAACGTTGCATAAAATTTGCTATGCTTGCGCTAGTTATCATTATCTACATATTCAATACTAAATGATTGCGAATATAGAAATATTTTTATTTCCTTACAATATCTAATCTTGTATTTAAGCAAACACTGTGTGTTTAGTACGAATTCTAAATCTCAACATTTCTACCAATAGTGTATTTTTGAAAGTAGCACAGTGTGGGATTCAGGTGAAAATTTTGCGAAAATTATTTTTAAATACTTGACACGTTCTGAAGCAAATAAAATTTACTATATGCATAAGATGAGGGGTTCATCTTCCGGTCCCAGGCCCTTTTCAGGCCCATTTGTCGACGCAAGGAACCACCCGTGAAGCAAGCCCCGCGACGCGTCCCGAAGGTCGCCGCCAGACAAGCTCCAACAGAGCGGAACCCCACGCCAACTCCGGTCAAACCGACACCGCTGCCCAGCGCACACGGTGACGGCTATTCCCAAGAAGAGACGAACGGCCGCTACGACAGTCCTCACCATCCAGCTAGAAAAACCAAGTGGTCCCTAAACTTGGTTACTCGAGCCGGTAGACCCCGCAAGCCATCGCAGGAACCAGACGCCTATAAAGACGCTGGGCCCACGGACTGAACCGAGGCTTCCCGACCCGAATTTAATTTACGGACAGGCCCCCAAGATCAGATACCATTTTCCGGCAGAGACATTTTTGTGGGCCAGCCGATAGGAAAGTTAGTGAGGAGCCCCTAGCATGAAAACCAGGGAGGACGGGGAAAATCCCTCCGGCCGTAAAGCGACCCAGCTCCTGGCTTTTCGCCCAGACCACCCGGCTCAACCGACGGAACCCCTCGCGGATCACGCCGGGAGCCAGTTGTCCCAGACTAGGTGCCGTTAGCGACCCCAGGCGGGCACGGAAAGCTCCACCTAGACGGAATAGACTCCGCCTCGCTAGGGGGTCGGACGGAACGGAGTCCCGCCAGCCCCCACCGACTCGACTCCATCCTAGGACAGAGAAGCCAGCGGAGGCCGACAGAAGCCCGCCCGCCACTACCTTACCTCACGGTCGTCGAGGGTACCCAGTCCCGAAGACCCCTGACCCCGTGCAGTGACCGACCGCTACCTTTGTTAGTGCGTTCGAAAGTTAGGTGGAGACACCTCTAGGTTCTCATCACCAGGCGAGGCAAACTCCGGTACCGCATAGACACGAAGGACCTGGATCGGACCAAGAGTTCACCTGAGGCACGATGAGCCGCCGCGTTACCGGCGAGCCTCCGGCCCGTTTCCCTGCGGGAATAGCGTTCGATGGTGGACCTGCCGGCCGACCCCCTCCCAAGGGTCACGGCACGACATGGAGCAACCAGAGCCATACTGGCCTCCCCACGCGACCGCTCCTTGGTCAACGGGGGCACCGCCAAACCCTACCACCCTAAGGGTCGGCTCACAACTGCTCCAGCTGAGGTCCTCGGAGGGATGAGCCACGCAAGTCATAAAGTAACCTGGGCGCTGTCCGTAACCCTCGCCCTTCGGTTGCTCCGGGAGTCCCTGCATGGCGTTCCCGCGAGCCCCGTCGTCACTAGCGAGCACCGAGGACTTTCCTCTACAAAGCCCTCACTCATACTTCAGGCTCCCTCTTAGTCAAATGGTGGATGGGGTCCTATCGCCTTAGCTAGTCTTTGCCCGGCGACACCGTCCGGCCCGTAGACCGGCACCGGGATCGACCTATGGATCGTCGCTACCCGGCTTGCCCAGAGAACCCAGGTGCCGGAGGACCACACCTATGGTACCCACCGAGGCGGGCTGCGGCCCTATGCACAACGTCCGTTAACCGTGGCCACCGTGCTCAACGCCTGTCGGAGATGAGCCTCTCGAGGAGGTGGCGAATCGTCCCCATCCGGCCCCCTCGCATTCGTACACAACGAACTCTGCCGAGCTTCCGGTCACCTCCCCCACTCAAGGGGTCGGGTCGGAACCACCCGGAGGGGCGGCCACTTACTATATGCATAAAATAAGTTTGAAACACAACGTTTTTAAACACAATGCTTTTATAATATACACAAATATATAAAATTTTATATTGAATATACAGGGCACAATCATGCAGATGTAGTTATATTGTTCTGCCACCATGCTTTCTGTAACACCATACATTATTCACGATGCTTATCATGATTAAGGAAACTAAGAACGTTTGTAAATGTTTGCATCACAATTAAAGGTTAAAGGAGCTATAAAGTTTTTTTGTTGAACGTTTGTGTTTGGAATTTATCAAAACCCAATGTGTATCAAAATTTTAAATTATATATTTCTTATTCACATTCAGAGTGGTTTTAAACAGATTTTGCGTTATGTATGTGTAAGCTAAAACTCTTGGAGCCATGTTTTTAGTAACTATATCTTTTGGATAATATTCTCTTTTATCTCCCGTGAAAAATTAACAAAAGTGATATACATTTTTATTAAAAGCGTTTATAATATTAAAATGCTATTATGTGAATTATGCTCTAAAAACCAGCGATTTGTTTGAAGAATATTTTGAAAATTCTTTATTTTTTTCTTTTGCAGACCGAATGTGTTTGTCTGTTGCCCATTTGGTTAAAGAAATTGTTGTTATCAGATTATTTTTCACACATTTCACCAATTTACTATTTTGCTTTAGCGCCCAACCCTGCTAACGCATCAGATGATCCTTAGCGTATTTTGTATGCCTTTCATAATTGAATATTATGGTGGAGTGAAAAAAAACGAAAATTGGAATTTTGATTTCGGATAGAAGCCAAAATGTGCCTTTTAGTACTTCTAATAAACATGCATAATTTCAGGAATTTTGAAAAACTCCTTCAGGGCTCTTTATATTTTCATTTTTTTATACAATACGTTCTTGCCATCAATTGTACAATTACTGTTACTTATTTTTTGGTAATCTCGTTTAACATTTTAAAATTTAAAATGTTTAGTGTAACTTCCTTTATAATTTTTAAATTTTAAGTCTTTATTTTAAAATATTTGAAACGTTTTATTGAGTTTTACAAATTATTTGTTCTCATTTGTAGAGTCAAATGAGTGCACATTTAGGCAATTTCGAAGTTTAGCATTACGAGAAGTGCAGTGGAATGTCGCCCATTTGGTGCTCCTTAAAAACTAAATGAAGTTGTTTTGAAGACAATAGCAAACGTTATAAAATATTATTTACATACAAGATAATAATTAAAGCACAGCAGGAATAGTGAAGATTCACCAAAGTCAGAGGTAATTAAAATCCTCAGAGAAATAATTTAGATCCTCAGAGAAATTTGCAAAAAAACATCAACTATTCTAATTTCCCAAAGGCGTATTGATCTGAATACCAGACATTTATTCGGTTCCCTTATTCCAAAAGAAATGTTAATTACATGAAGAAGGTTCAGTTTTACAAAGCTGAAGCTGTAAGTAAACTTCTAGACAATTCGGACTGCAAAAGCAAATCAATTCCTAAATGTACCCGCGAAAAAACATAGAAAGTGCCTCTAAAAGAACAAGAATTTCTTTGACAAAAGGTCAACACGAAAGAAGGTTATTAGCACTCTTGATAAAGCCAACACAAGTAGATTGAAACAAAGAGACGACATAAAAACCTGCTTATCAGTACAGTACAGTTGTTATGTATTTTGATAATGGTGATGAAGAAAAAAGTAGTAGTATTTCATCAGGGTGAGAAGAATTAATATCCGTATCACACGCATCTACTTCTAAGAAAGAGTCACAAAGACAAATGAGAACACACCTACCTACGGTTTCAAGGTTCTCAGATCAGTATTTGTTTTCTGATAGGTGTGTGACAGCAATAATTTCTGGAATTCTGCATTACGTTGGCATTGCAACAGAAAACGATTCATCACATAAAATTCATAGACGCAAAGTACGCAGAGAACAAAAGAAAACTAGAGAATGTGCTAAAAAAGGTGATTTGAAACATTTAGAAGCAGGAATCGAAAGTATATATTTTGATGAAAGAAAAGATAAAGCACTACATCAAGAGAATTGGAGATAGACTACATCGAAGAACTATAAGGGAAGAACATGTATCTCAGATTGGAGAGCCATGTTCACTGTATCAGATGAAACATTACACCATCTTCTGGATCAGAAAAGAATATTACAGAAAGCACTTTAAAATAATGCACTGAAAGCAATTTAACCTTGATAAACTTATGTCCAAATGTTGTGACGGAAGAACTGTAAACACTGAGAGAAAGAATGTTGCTATTAGATTTTTTGAAACAAAGATTAGTTGTCCCTTCTTGTGGCTAATATGCCAGCTTCGATGTAATATATCTCCAATTCTCTTGATGTAGTTTTTTATCTTTTCTTTCATCAAAATATGTACTTTCGATTCCTGCTACTAAAGCTTTCAGATCCCTTAAGATAAAACTTTCATTTTAGCACATTCTCTAGTTTTCTTTCGTTCTCGGCGTACTTTCATTTCTCGGCGTCTGTCATTTATATGTCATGAATCTTTTTCTAATACAATGCCAACACCTTGCAGAATTACAGAAATTATTGCTGCCAAGCATCTATCAGAAACACCTTACTGATCTGAGAACCTTGAAACCGTAGGTAGGTGTGTTCTCATTTGTCTTTGTGACTGTACCTTAGAAGTAGATGCTTGTGATACGGATATTAATTCTTCACACTCTGATAAAGTGCTAAACTACTTCTTTCTTCATCACCAATGTCACAATACATAACAGCTGTACTGTCCTGATTAGCTGCAAACTTTAAACTTTCCTTTCTAGCCCTCATCGAGTCCTTTGTTTTTATGTCGTCTTTTTGTTTCAATTTACTTGTCTTGGCTTTATCGAGCGTGCCAATAACTATCTATCTTGTTGACCTTTAGTCAAGAAGAAATTCTTGTTCTTTTAGCGGCACCTTCTTTGTTTTTTCACAGGTACACTTAGAAATTGGTTTGCATTTGCACGCCAAAATGTCTAGAAGTTTACTTACAGCTTCAGCTTTGTAAAACAGAACATTCTTCATGTAATTATCATTTTTTTGGATTAAGGGAATCGAATAAGTTTCTGGTATTCAGAAAAATTTTTGTCTAGCATTTGATCAATATGCCTCTAGGAAACTACAATTTGATGTTTTTTTTCCAAATTTCTTCGATCTTTTCTCTGAGGATTTTAATTACTTCTGACTGTGGTAGATCTTTACCTTTCCTGCTGTGCTTTAATTATTGTCTTGTATGTAAGTAATATTTTATAACATGTGCTAATGTTTTCAAAACAAATTCATTTAGTTTTGTAGGAGTACCAAATGGGGGACATTCCACTGCACTTCTAGTAATGGTAAACTTCAATTTGCCTCCACTCGCACACATTTTGACTCAGAAAATGACAACAAACAATTAGTAGAACTCAATAAAACGTTTCAAATATTTTAAAATAAATACTTAAAATTTAAAAATTATAAAGGGAGTCACACTAAACATTTTAAATTTAAAAATGTTAAACGAGATCACCAAAAACACTGTAAATGTACAATTTATGGTAAGAACCTATTGTATGAAACAATTGAAATACAAAGGTCCTGGTAGAGCCCTGGAGGAGTTTTTCAAAATTCCAGAAATTTTGCACGTTTATTAGAGGTACTAAAAGGCAACTTTTGGCTGCTATCCGAAATCAATATTCAAACTTTCGTTTTTTTCACTCCACCCTATTGAATATATGAGGAACGCTAAAATGAATTTCTGTAAAGCGATTCTGTCTCATATTCCCATTCTAAGGAAAACTACCGTTGAAAAAGGTAATACAAATTTTAAATTACTTCTGAAAATTAAAAGTATAAAATTTGAACTTGAAACATATCTTAGATTTTCAGAGAAATATCTTTCTACACATTTTATTACTGCCTTATAGACACATTTTATAATCCCCTTCTGCCGCAAAAACATAATACAAACATACGAAAGTGAAATAAAATCTATACGTAACTCATGAAATAAATATAAGATACTAGGTGACATTCTTCAAAAGAATTAAAAAATAATACTTGAAGTTACACTTACACCAATATCTGGAAAGTAGGATAAATGATGAACGTTTCTTGCTTTCTGTTTTCTGTTTTATCATGTCTTCCATTTATCAAAATGGACTAATAAAAGAAAATGTATATTTCCCCAATTTACGAATTGTCTAAGTTTCAATAAAACTGAAGAGACGTGTAATCATGATAAATTACGTTCTGTTAATTTATGAAATGAAAAAGAATTTTCTCCCAACCAATTTAGATATAGCAATAGTCAAATATAATGGCACCTAGGTATGTAAAGCAATTTTATGTTTTATCGTCTCAAATTTTTTGTAACTACTAAATAATCACTGCAAGAAGAATAAGACCCACTTTTAATATTTCAAAAGTTTAACTAATATATGTTAAAATTAAAAAAGGTAACTCTAGAATAGATGGCCTGTTTAAATATTTCCAAAACTTGAACATAGTTTGCAGCATAAACTTTTTTCGTATGAAACAGTTCAACGAGTTCATTAATTGCGATCTGAAGTTGTGTTTTTCTATTATAAAAAGTAAGTGTAATTTTAATGTTTGTTTAATTTAGCGGTTGAATTTATTTTATTTATTTATTTATTTATTTATTTTTACTTAGGTACCTGAATGTTTTGCAGTACGTACGTTATATTTTTTGTACATGGAATTTTATGGTACGTGTATAATCTAATCTTTACTTCTAAGCCTAAAACAAAGGCATACAATGGCTATTGACGCTTTAAATTGGTCGACCATTTGTCTTTCAATCTCAGGAGACATGGCTTCATGAAATCGAGGAGAGATGACCACCTTTAATCAGTATTTCAAAATTATACGGAGTGGGGATTTTAACTAAATATAAATAAATTTAATATAATTATATAAAGTTTATGTTTATAATTACATTAATTGATATATTTTTTTTAATTTTAACTAATATAAATATTTCAATAAAATAATAATAATGTAATAAGACCTAACGATGTATTTTTTATTTCAGAAAATATTAAAAAAATCTGAAACTTTCCTCCCATAAACATATAAAGTTGATAAATAAACTAAATAAACAGGATAAATCTAAAATAAACGCGAGGAAAAAATAAAACATGACAGTTCCAGCAGCGAAGAAAATGAAATACATTTAAAATTAACAAATTCCAGAGATTCCAAGGGAACAGAATTGGATGAGGATAATCCTGTGTTGATTGTGGAAAACAATATAGTAATATCACAACCGAAAAGAATGTCTGGATACAATGCATAAAGTACCTGAAGTGGTTCCTAAAACGCATGCAAACTACCAAATTCCTTGCCAAGAATATGGTAAGATTTTACGAAAAGTGTAGTATTGAAATTATACTTCAAATTTTGTTTATTCCAGTTTCATCCACTCATTTTCCATGATATAACTGTATCTTTACAAAATTGCTATATGTTTTTCATATTTAATTATATAAAAATTGTTATTTTTTTTGCTATTTTAAATTCACTTTTTACCCGACTGCCAAGAAGGGCTATGTGTTTCACGCGTATCTGGGTATGTGGATTGCTTTATACCCTCGAAACCTCCCAACGACTGGATGGATTTTAATAAATGAGTTATTTACCGATTTGTCTTAACCGTCCAATATTCATATGCTAGGTTTTGTTTTTATAAATTAAAAATGGCGGCCGTAAAATAAAAAATGCCAGTAGAGGCGAAAAAATATTCTACGCACCATATTGAGTGGCATATCATAGGATAGTTCTTTCAAAATGAGTACGATGTTTCATTTACTATTTTACAGTCAGATGCTCCGTTTAAATATTACACTACCTGGAATTTGTGTAGGTAGGATCTGTAGCTTTACTTCAATTCTAACCTTCATAGACATCTATAGGCTCATCAAAACAGAATTTATAGATAGGAACTAGCAATTAAACACAACTTAAAAGTAATGAATGCAAGTAAATAAAAAAATAGGTATGTAATATAAAAAATAGTTCACATTGATGAGAAATAATTAATTTGTTCGTATGCGAGTTTTTTTGATTTTTTTAATTTAATTTTTATTCTCTCTTGTATTGGATGGCCATCTCTCCTTTGCTTTAGGGACAGATGGCCATCTGCCATTTTAATTTCAATTTGGTTTCCCACTTTTTGTTCCAAAATATTTAATTATATTTTGTTCAAAATATGATAAGTATATGTATAAGAATTTTAAATATGTATAGATGTTTCTTGTATTTGTATTATTTTTGTTTCAATCTTTAAAAACTATGGCCATCTACTCTACATTTACCCTATTTCAGAATTTAATATTTTTAGATCACCGAATGTCCAATAAGTAAAGGTTGGCGCAGCATGTTCCTCATGGGACTTAGTGCCATAAAACCATATACAACCAATAAGTAAACGGTTTAATTTCGTTAATTTTAAATGAAATTTTAAAGAAAATTAAATAATATTTTAATGCCATTGATTGAATAATTACGCAAGAAATATTCGATTATGTATTTGTTTAAGTTTTTGCACAATGTTCATTTAAGGAAGTAATAATATAGTCGAACCTCGTTATCCCGACACTCAAATGACCAGAAAAAAAGTGTCGTCATAAGCGGAGTGTCGCGATAACACGAGTTAGAGAAAACTATGTTTATAATAAGGTGTATTTTTAATTTGTTAATGACAATTTTAAATTCATAGCTGTTCTTGTTGTTTTAAAGAATAAAACATTATTATTAAGCAAAATAAACACAAAAACAAAATTGAATATAATAAAAATCAGATTTATTATGACATTTAAGATGGATTATAAGACTATGTCACCCATCTACCGGTCCTGCGTCCATGCAGGCCCTTGCGCCCACAATCCGGTTGGCCCGAAGGCCTCCTTTCACAAAGGCTCCGGTCACCAACTGCGCACAGCCCAGCGCACGTCACGCAGCCTATATCCAAAAAAAGTGACGACCAGGCGATTGCGACAGCCCTCATCACCCAGCAATAAAAGCACAAAAACCCTTCTCCTGGATTGTCAATTTTCTTAAAGTGTCGGGATATCCGGGGTTGAAATTATTCAACGACGTAAAATCTGGAGTTCATTTACATTACAATCATATACAGAAAATCGGAACTTTGAAAAACTGACGTGATAAGCGGAGTCACGTGAAAACCGGGTGTCGTGATAAGGAGGTCAGACTATATATTGTTACGCTTTTCTTTCGAGAAGAATAAATGAATGCCTGAATGTGTTATATAGAAATTACTAAATGTTTATTTGCAAGTTTGAAGCATGATTTGCTTCCATAAATCACTGAATATCAAACGTTGTTAAAAAAGAAAAACGTTACAGAAAAGCTATAAATTATTTAAATTTTCTTAAATAAAGCATATACAGAATGTAGCATTTAGTGAAAGGACAACTTTAAGCAACTTGTCATTCAATCAAAAAAACTTAACTGCAAGCACGACGAGGCAGTAAATGAAAAGGAAACGTCGTTAGAATACACAACTATAAAATTAGAAAAATTCTACATCTACGAAAATAGAAAAACCCGTTTTAACCCCTTAAGTACCACAGACGTATATATCCGTCGCGCATAGTCGATGCGTTAAGTGCCACTGACGTATATATACGTCAGTCCAAAATATTGTCCTTTATACTGCGCTGTACCAGTAAAAACCACGCCCAAAGCTTCAGAAAAAAAAGAAAAAGAAAAAAGAAAAAAGACTTTGAAGGTGTTTTTGAAAGACTGACCTATTTCAGAGGAGAAAGGGTAGAAGGAACTAAATTCATAAAGGCTATCGCACTGAGCTGGTGACGTGAAAATACAAGCGAATTTTTTTCCATATTTGACAAGGCTCCGCCCTTTTTGTACACCACTATTATTTTAGAGAAAATATTGTTTGGTTTGTCGTTCACTTTTCTTTTGTTCGAGATTTATACAATTGCTTCCTATCGGTTGCTTAAGGGCACAGCTTTCATTTATTAGTGAATCCACAAAAATTAAAAATTGAATGGAACATCTTCTATCTCTCAATGATTATTTGCAGAGTTCGCACGCTCTTAAGCCACATCCCATTTTGTAAGGCCACTAAGTTCTAACTGTGGCACTGGGGAGTGAATCTCGTAAGTTTTTCTCGCACGTAAGGGGTTAAAGAAATAGAAAAACATTAGTGATATATTTTTAAGATTGTTTAAGGGGTCTCAGGACTCTTAAAGCTTTAAAATTTTCGATATTTTTTATTTTTTAGATGTTAAACTACTATCTTTTCTGAACATTTTGATGCAAGTGTTTCCTTGAAATTCCCATTAGAACAGAAGTTGCGGCTTTCAGAATTATACTCGCTCAATAGCTAAGCAGCGTTTTCGAATCCTTGAACACATTTTTCTCAAAATGACATATTTGGGCAAAATGCGCACGATATCTGAAACACTTCTGAATATTTTTCCATCAAAATTTCAAAACATATGTTTCATGTTAGTCTGTATAAACTGAACCAAAAATTTCTATTTTATTGTTCAAAAAAATATTTTATTAGGTGGCTATACTGTTGAAATTTTCAAAATTTTGCATTAGCTAAATACAACTTTGTATTAAATATAAAAAATGCTTTAAATACAAATGTATTTTGGTTGAGGGTAATTATTAAAATTTGAAGTATAAGTAAGCACCAAAATTTCCATTTCTAGTTGCAAATTTTATTTTGTAATCATGCGCATAAGCTGTTATGCCGATTTTCTGCTCGTCAAATATCTGACAGTTTGGAGCCCCCTTTAAATGCTAATTATCCATCTTGCAATTTTTTAAATACATGAAGTGAAAGAACATACTTATATATTTCATCCCAGTTAAAATTGTGTCTTAAAATTAAATGCATTAAAAATGCATACAAAATTAAAATATTAAATGTTGAAAATTGTCTTTGTTTTTCACTTTTTCCAATTTTAAGAGTCCTGAGACCCCTTAAAGATTGCACTTAATATATTGAGTCTGAGACTTTACTACTGTATGCAATAGTATCTGTAAACTACAAAAAATGAATGAAACCCAATCGTCTTAATTTTATTATTTTCATTTGCATAGACTTATTAAGAAAAAACACTATGTCTGAAATAAAAAGTTTGACAATATTAGTAACTACAGGTTGAGACAGATCGGGAAAAGGGAACTACTGCTGTCAAAGCTGTTTCCTGACAAGATCACGTATAATTCAAGACGTAATTTATATATTGAATATTGCCGACCCTAAGGTGGTTAGAGATTGGTGGTGCCCTCGTCGACCAGGGAGTGGTCGCAGAGGGAGGCTAGTGTGGCTCTTGTTGCTAGATGTCGTGCCCTGGGAGGGGTCGGTGTGTTGGTCCGCCATTGAACACTATCTCCGCATGGAACCGGGCCGGAGGCTCGCCGACTATCGCGGAGGTGCTTCGAACCTCGGGTGAACTCTTGGTCCGACTTAGGTCTTGCGTGTTTGTGCGCTACTGGAGGTTGCCTCGCCCAGTGATGAGGATGTACCGGTGCCACAACCTAACTTTCGAACGCAACTAACAGGTAGCGGTCGGTCACTGCACGGTGTCAGGAGCATTCGTGCTTGCGTACCCTCGACGTCCGTGAGGTAAGGTTGCGGGGCCGGGCTTTTCCCAATCTCTCGCGGCTTCTCCACCCTTGGATGGAGTCGAGTTGTGGGGGAACGGCGGGACTACCGACCCTCCAACCTCCTAGCGAGGCGGATCTTTCCCGTCTAGGAGGAACTTCCCGTGCCCTCCGGGGATCGCTAAAGGCACCTAGTTAGGTCTCTCTTGACTCCCAGCGTCGAGCAGTGAGGGGTTCCGCAGGTTAAACGGAGAGATTGGGCGAAAACCCCTAGCGAGGCAATGAATTTGTCGTCAGAGGAGGAGTTCTCTTGTCTCCTCGGGGTCCGCTAAAGGCGCCTTCATGATCCCCTGAACGAGGCGTTATCTGTTACGTCAGTCGAGATTTTCCCAATCCCTCCGCGGCTTTTTAGATAGGGACACATCTCTCTTCTATCGGTTGACTCGCAAAAATTTATTTGCCGGAAAATTGTATTTGATCTTGAGAGCCCTCCGTAAAGTAACTCCAGCTCGGGAAACCTCATGTAGGTTCGTGGGCCCGACTGTTTTTTTTAGGTGTTCGGTTACTGCGGGTTGTCGAGGCGTACCGGGTCGGGAACCAAGAGAAGGGACCATTTGGATCTTCTATCTGGGTAGTGAGGATTGTCGTATGCGACCAATTCATCTCTCTTTTGGGAATAACCGGCGTGACTTGCGCTGGGCAGCGCGCCGGTTTGGCCGGGGTTTTTGTGAGGGGCGGACTTGGCGGGTCATTTCTGGTGGCGACCTTCGGAACGAGTCGCGAGTTTGGCCTCCGGGTCGTCCCGAGCAGGGACATATGGGCCTGTACGTGCCTAGGACCGGGAGATGGGACCCCGTCATACCGAATATTGATATATTACTACATTATAAATTGCTTAAACACTCATGTTTAAAATTGAGTCAGAAAAGCTGTCAGGATGTATCGCATTGTCAAACGAGGAAATATATACATATTTTTTTCGTGTACCACCTTAACCCTTTATGCACTGAAGGTACTTGTAATCCCATTGAAGAAAATTTAATGTAAATTAGTTTTACTCTGTGTATAATTGAAAGTATATTTTTCTTTCCACCCAAAATACTCTGTTCGATCAAATTTAGAGAGTTTTTCTTTTTCTAAAAAAATTACATGAAAAAGTTTCTACTGCAAAGCACTTTCCATTTACAGATATGATCATAATAAATTTAAATACATTATTTATATAAGAATTGTGATAGTTCCATAAGAATATTTAGGGTTAATTAGTCTGATTATCTTGTAATATTTTTCTTTTTCTAACACTAGGGGGCTCGGCCCCCTACGAGCTACGCTCGCCAACCCCCGTCCAGACACCGTAGACTCTAAATGCACGCTAATTTGATCGGCTTTAAAAAGATTTCGAAAGATTGAATTATAATTTGAAAAACAGTGGCGATCTCTCTATAAACGGATTTCTATTCATTTCTCTTTGATTGGGGAAATATAACGCCAAATCCGTTGCGGTACTACTTGATTATCCCGTCGACCAATTTCGCCAAATTATATAAATCGCCAAACTACTCGCCAAATTATACAAATTGACATAATTTTTATTTTAAATGACGAAAAAACAAATAAAATAGTACGACATTAATAAAAATACAAATAAAACGTCGAAATAAAACTAACTTGATGACGTAGACACGTGTAACAACATTTCAAAATAAGCTAATATAAAAGGAATTAAGTAAACAGAGTCTTTGTCTCCTGGTATTTTTTAACAAAGTGAAAAGAAAGTTCTTTTAAATGAGACATTTTAAATTAATCGTTTTTAATCTGACGTAATTTTGACCAAACTATTCTTTCTCTTTTTAATATTCACGTGAAAATATTTGTGTTAGAAATTAAATATTATTTGCGCTTTCCTAACAAAAATAGTTGAAATGTATCCTCTTAAAATATCAAATAAATGCCTAGCGCAATTTCTAAGTTTAAACCGTTTTGCAATATTATTTTGTGTTCATTTTATGTAATAACTGTAATGTGACGTAAATATGACGTAATTTCTCCTATTTAAGACTTCTAACGCATGTTAATAAATTTATTGCTTTACAAATTCCTTTCTCTCTTAAAATTCACGTGAAATTATAGTTTTTATGACATAATTTTTAATAAGTTCCTGCTTTTTGTACATAATTATTTAATTCTAATTCCAAATGTTTTTTTCTGTTTATAATAGTCACGTGTAAATAAATTTTTAATTTATTTACACGTATAAATATATATATTTTTTTTGAAGAAAACATTATTGCTTCCGCTGTTTATACAGTTGGCAACAGTTTAAATTAATATCACTTTCTAAAATCTGTTAAAAATATCTCTAGAAATGCTGAAAATCTGAATTTAAAATAGAAATAAAACCTCAAAAAATTAGTCAAAATAAAAAAATTAATGCAATCTGCACTCCGGCAAATTCTAACGCATAAAATGATCTAAAAATGATTAAATTCCTATGAACAGTTTTTGCTCCTATAAAACTTTTTTAGTGGAACGATTTTGTCCAACTTTAGCATTAAATATCTCTTAAAATAATCCTTCGATCTGAAAACTGTCTACATCAGCGTGTTTATCAAACATTTCTGTATAATACTACCGATTTTCATATTTTTGTATGCATTATTTTTCTTAATATTAACGAAGAAAGACCTCCGGTCACAAAAAATTCAAAACCGGCGGCGGCGGCGGCGGCGGTGACAGCGGTAGTTACTTTTTTTTAGAATAGAGAGAAAATTACATGAAAAAGTTTCAACTGCAAAGCACTTTCCATTTACAGATATGATCATAATAAATTTAAATACATTGTTTATATAAGAATTGTGATAGTTCCATAAGAATATTTATGGTTAATTAGTCTGTTTATCTTGTAATATTTTTCTTTTTCTAAAAAAAAATTACATGAAAAAGTTTCAACTGCAAAGCACTTTCCATTTACAGATATGATCATAATAAATTTAAGTACATTGTTTATATAAGAATTGTGATAGTTCCATAAGAATATTTAGGGTTAATTAGTCTGATTATCTTGTAATATTTTTCTTTTTCTAAAAAAATTACATTGAGAAGTTTCAACTGCAAAGCACTTTCCATTTACAGATATGATCATAATAAATTTAAATACATTGTTTATATAAGAATTGTGATAGTTCCATAAGAATATTTAGGGTTAATTAGTCTGATTATCTTGTAAATATTTTACATAAAAGAGTTATAATTACCGATTTAATTAATCAGTTTTAAGAAAAAACTTATCTAAATTTCACATTATTATTATTATTTAAAAATTCCAGTATATATTTTGATATTAAAGAAGATAAATATTGAGATGAAGCAATTTCTTCATAAATAATTCTGTAAATAATGGGCTAATATGTAAACCGAATCTCTGTAAAAATTGCCTTTCTTTCTATCCTCTTAATTCCGTTTCATATTGAATCTTATTTGCTTGGGATTCAGAAAGGCTATTTTGTACTTAATTTTCGAGCATGGGCTTTTTGTGCATAATACTTCGTCCTATGTTGTTATAACGTCATATCCATATTTTTTAGACATATTATTTGTAATGTAGAATCGTAGAATTGATTTTTGTCGCATTATTTAAGTAATATATACAATTAATCAATATATATACCTATATGTTCATATATTTTTTAACTAAATATTTTAATCAAATTCATCTTATTACTTCAAATTATGATTGAAATAGCCCCCGGACACACGCCAAATACGCATATTGTATCGGAACTTTTTTCGAACTACAGGAATTGGAGTTATGGAAATGGGCATGGTTTTTAAGATAACTATTAAATGCTTATAACAAAGTTTTTTACTCCTTTTACTTTATAATTAATTATCGGAAAAGCGCTAGCCGATTTTATTTTCAATTACAATGCCACATAATAATGTAGGCTAGTAGTACGTTATTAATTATGTAGAAACAAATATAATTTTATATAAATAAAATACTCTCGAAATAAATCAACAATAAAATAAATATTTTGACATATAAAAACTATTATTGATGGAGAAGTTAAAGTAACCTAATAAGGAATGTATAAATAGTAATCATTCCATTACATTATTCATTGCAGTTGTGCCTAATTTATAAGCTGAAAAACAGTATTTTGATAATCAGAAAAGATTTTTCAACGATCAACACATAGTACTATAGTCCACGTTCTGCACTGTGTACATTCCAATATTTTCCCATACGTATGGTACATATTTAATGGCAATAGTTTAAATATTGTTTTAGATGGTATATATTTATGTAATATTTATATCATGTTCAACTAACTACAAAATAAACTTTATACAACAAACGATGGAAATTCCTTGCTCCATAATCATCTTTATTTTATTTCAAACAAATTGTTCTCGTGAAAAGTTTCTTAAAACAGTTATTCTATTTTTTGTTATTAATTTGGTGAAAATAGTTTTAGAAAAATATTTTTTAAACGGTTTCAGGAATCTTACCTATTTTATATCGCGATTTAACATAGTGTCAAATTTCATTTTATTTATCGTTCCCTATAAAATAGAAATACGTAACATTTTTGCAACTGACAGCCTAATATCTTTTCTGTGTAGCATAATTATTTCGATGTTCTATAACTATTATTTTACACCTTTAAAAATGTTTAATATTGAGAAAAGATTTAAAATTATTTTTTTGACTTGCATTCATTGCTCGCAACATTTCTCAAGAACTAATAAACCAATTTGTACAAAACTATGTATTCGCTTTTATCCAATGAAAAAATCATACGTCAAATTTACTAATACAGTTTAGTATAAAATACTTAAAATTAGCATTTTTTAAACAAAAATGATTTTTTTTTTCAAAATTTTATAATTTAAATTTATATTTAAAGAAAATAAGTTTTAGATTGCTTAAGATTGAAGTATACGTTCAAAGTATATTAGTTTTACATCATTATCAATATTATTTAGGACTCTAGAACGAACAGTTTCGCTACAATCTTGCGCGCAGTAGATGCAGGTAAAAAAGTTATTTTAAACTTAAAAAAAAAAAAAAAAAAACATTAAGAAAGGTAATGAATATAAGTTGCAGAATATTGAAATAATTGTGCTACATAGAACTGCTAGTAGTCTAGAACTATCAATGGTAAAAATTTTATGCATTTGAGTTTCATGGGGAATCGGAAATAAAATTAAATGTGACATGATGATAAAATGCACCTTCAGTGGAAAATTAAGACTCCAGCGATCCCTTAATTTAGAATTGATAGCAGAATTGCATACGCATGGTATTTAAAGTTTTAAAAAATGCTCTATATCTGTTAACGTGTTGGGACTATGAAGATAAATTTGTACAACTTAGTTTTTTTTTTTTTTTATAGAGAGAGAGAAAAACAATATTTAGAAGATCGAAACAGCAACCAATTACGTTATACAAGAACTATTCATAAAAATTCAGCAATAAATAAATAATAACTACTAAAATACAAACACAATATAAAACTATGTCTTTGCGTAATGTAAAACACGATGTTTTTTTTTTAAAAGATGTTCAAAGAACACGATGTTATTTTGTCTATTAAGGATTAAATTTTAAATTTATTTAAATTGTAATGTTTCGTTCAAACTATAGTTATTATATAATTTAAATTTTAAATATAACCTTTAAACAAAATTTAAAATTGAATATAAAAATAAAGCCTAAAAAATATCATAAAATTCTATTCATTTCAAATAAATATCATTGTTACCTTCTGGGGACAAAAATGTAATTTAAATGTGCTTAACGTATCTTCATAAATCTTTTAAATGAAGTAAAATTCAGAGAAAAACTACATTTTAATATACTTTTAAGGAAAGGAGAGCGTATTAAAGTACCATTATTTTGTAAGTTTGAGTGAAGAACCATTTATTTTCTTAAAGAATGCGAGAAAAGAATCCTATTCTGAAACATTTCACCAGAAAATGTAACATAATCTTCAAATGCGCTCCCTCTAGATTTAAACTTTCAAGAACTTAGGTAATAAATTTTATGGTGCCCATGTGACGATTTTCTAACTTAGAAATTGAATAAATTATGGAAAGAAAATCTTTTCGTTTTAAAATGTCCTTTAAAATAGTAGCATGTTTTTAGTAACCATTATACTATTTTAAATTTTACATTTCAATTAAACTGTGTCAAAGAAATTTCATAAAGCATTCAATAAATTATGTACCATTCAATTAAAAAATATATTTCATTAAATGTTTAGGATTTATTTTCTTTCTTTTTCTCACTTTTTTTTTCTTTCTTTATCCAGCGATATGCTATTTCTTTCAAAAAACTATTAAAATATTGTCACTGAAAAATAACACTACATTTAACCGTAAGCCACCCGTAAAACGAAGCAGGTGTATCTATACAGCATCTATCAGTGAAGCAGCAGCAATCTACGATGAAATAAAAATAATTTACTGCAATTTTTTTAAATTCTAAACATCACATATTTTTCATTTTTACATCGTCGTATAGGAGAAAAAAATACTTTAAAATGCAATTTTTATTTTTTTAACTGCATCTCAATTTATTCTTTATATATATATATATATATATATTTATTTGTAATTTTTAATTCCATTTCCGTAATGAAGGCAACGAAAGCACTTTATTTCTGTAGAAACTAAATTTGAAAATAGTAGATTATCTTTTTGTTGCCATTTTCTCATAACAACTGAAAACATATCGTAATTAAGCTACTTGCTATGACAAGGATATCGTCTGCTATAGAAATGTATCTCTCTATTCTAAAAAAAAGTAACTACCGCTGTCACTGCCGCCGCCGCCGCCGCCGGTTTTGAATTTTTTGTAACCGGAGGTCTTTCTTCGTTAATATTAAGAAAAATAATGCATACAAAAATATGAAAATCGGTGGTTTTATACGGAAATGTTTGATAAACACGCTGATGCAGACAGTTTTCAAATCGAAGAATTATTTTAAGAGATATTTAATGCTAAAGTTGGACAAAATCGTTCCACTAAAAAAGTTTTATAGCAGCAAAAACTATACATGGAAGTGTAATCATTTTTAGATCATTTTATGCGATAGAATTTGCCGGAGTGCAGATTGCATTAATTTTTTTCATTTTGACTCGTTTTTTTAGGTTTTATTTCTATTTTAAATTCAAATTTTCAGCATTTCTAGAGATATTTTTTACAGATTTCAGAAAATTGTACTAATTTAAACTGTTGCCAACTGTATAAAAAGCGCAAACAATAATGTTTGCTTCAATTTAAAAATTTATTTACACGTGACTATTATAAAGAGGAAAAAACTTTCAAATTTCAATTAAATAATTAAGTATAAAAAGCAGGAACTTATTAAAAATTACGTCATAAAAAGTATACAAGTGAATTTTAAAAGAGAAAGGATATTGTAAAATAATAAATTCATTAACATGCGTTAGAAGTCTTAGGAGAAATTACGTCATATTTATGTCACATTATAGTTCTTACATAAAATAAACACAAAATAATATTGCAAAAAAGTTTAAATTTAGAAATTGCGCTAGACATTTATTTAATATTTTGAGAGGATCTTTTCAACTATTTTTGTTAGGAAAGCGCAAATAATATTTCATTTCTAAAAAAAAGTATTTACACGTGAATATTTAAAAGAGAAAGAATAGCTTGGTAAAAATTATGTCAGATTAAAAACGATTAATTTAAAATGTCTCATTTAAAAGAACTTTTTTTTCGCTTTGTTAAAAAATACCAGGAGACAAAGACTCTGTTTACTTAATTCCTTTTATAATTAGCTTAATTTGAATTGTTGTTACACGTGTCTACGTCATCAAGTTGTTTTTATTTCGACGTTTTATTTGTATTTTTATTAATGTTGTACGAATTTATTTGTTCTTTCGTTATTTAAAATAAAAATTATGTCAATTTGTATAATTTGGCGAGTGATTTGGCGATTTATATAATTTGGCGAAATTGGTCGACGGGATAATCAAGTAGTACCGCAGCGGATTTGGCGTTAAAATTCCGCAATCAAAGAGAAATGAATAGAAATTCGTTTATAGGGAGATCGCCACTGTTTTTTTAAATTATAATTCAATCTTTCGAAATCTTTTTAAAGCCGATCAAATTAGCGTGCATTTAGAGTCTGCGGTGTCTGGGCAGGGGTTGTCGAGCATAGCTCGTAGGGGGCCGAGCCCCCTAGTTATAAAGAAAATTTGCTTGACTTATTTTCTTCATTCGTACCGAAAAGCTGAAATAATGCAAATCTTATTAACCCGAGTGTAATATGATTTCCCGTAATAAATGTAAATGAATGATTTCTGATAAAAATGGAGCTATTATAAAATATATTTAATTTTCAGTATCCATGTTAATGTTAGAAACTCCTGAAGGCATATGAATTATTAGATACCCAATATTGGTGTCGAGTTTCATGAATGGCGACATCGTTTTTGCTGGGTTTGTGTATTATTCGGCGATAGTGACACCCTATGCATACTTTTTTATGCATGTTGTTTAGGACTAGATTGTAAATGTGGAATGTTTCAGCGGATGCAAATGTCGTCATTTTATCTAAAATAAAATGCATTTTAAGTCTTAAAACTGAAATATGTCTTCTACTATTAATATTTATATACATATTTTTTCTTCATTAGGTGCGACACTAAAATTTGAAAAAGCAGAATTCAACTTTTCTAGACTTTTGAGAAAAAGAAAAAAAATAATAAAATCTCGTACACTGTACTATAATCAACGCAATAAATTTTAGCAAAGCTGCTGTAAGAATCAGGATCTTTTCCCTTAACGAACTCTCACTTCGCCGTATTCAAACCAAGAGAGGTTTCTTAATTTTCGTTTCAAATTATACATGAAAAACCGATTTTAGTTACTATTCAATGTCCTTTTGTTAGCACAAATTAATTGCTGCACTACGGTTGTGTTAAGTGATTTCTGCTATTATTTGATATTAACTCCTTTTCAATGCTCTATTAAATTCAAATTAATATTATCTCTGAAATCCTAGCCTTTTTATCCTGCACAACAAGTTAATTTATTTCAATTGGAGCGCGGATGCCATACAGTAGTCGATAGAAACGAATTAATGGATATTTAAAAGCAGGGCTGAAACATTTTCAAAATTACAAATATAGCAGATTTGGGTAACTTCGAGTTGAATTTTCTTTTAATAATTTTACCAAATATTCTGAACAACTTAGATTTCTAATTTTATTCCGCACTAATCTGGACACTTTCCAGTTATACATATAAAAAATTGGGTGCGATATGACACTTTCATTTGTCTGATGACTACTTTCCAAATCACTATATAATGTATTATAATGCATATTGATACCTTATTACTATGACAAAATTCATAGCCACACGTTTCCTTGTGATTGATTGGCATACATCATACATTGTCCAGTCTTATCCGAAATTTTATCGAATGTTTACGAGTACATCGGAATAAAGAAATGCAACATCTTTTTCAAAACCATCATCTCTATTTTGATGAGCACGTGTATATTTTGTTTTCGGCAAATACTACATATGATTTTGCCACTCTTCATTTTGTTATTATTATTTATATATTTTATTCTTTTTCCTTTTATTGCTCTTTATTTTGCCACTAATTTTTCAGTTTATAGTCGAACTTTTTAAACATGATATTTCCTTCTTTACTTTTGCATTTTTAACGAGAATTTTAATCTGTATCTTTGTACCGGAATATTTCTATGCTATTGTAAATATTATTTGAAGTACATTGTTTTATGCAGTATATTTTGAGTTAATATTTGTTATTCTTAATTCCACTTGTTATTTCAGTAAATGACATCACCGCATTTTATACTGTATTTCTAGTATTCGCGTATGGAAGTATTTTCATCCATTGTCTTAAAAGGTTATCTATTTGTGCAAATGACATCATTCTACTTATTAACCCCTTGAGGGGCAAGTAATTGCGTTTCTGTAATGTCTAATTCACACCGGAATCTGCAAAAAGATTTATTGCAACATAAGGAAAAGCAATTTTGGGACTTATTTCCACCAAAGTTAGAAAAGTAAAATTTAACAAAATTTTTCCTGTGCAAATCTTCATTAATCGTAGGTGGGATAAAACATATATCCCACCGCCCCTCAAGGGGTTAATTTGCTTTTCATAATACATAGTTAACAGTAGTATATTACGTATATTCAGTTAAAACTTTAATGACATTAACATCTGTAAATGATATTTTCGCATTAAATTATTTAGTTTTAAACACTAAACTTATAAGTACTCAACGTTTTTGTAATGCTCATATGTTGTAGGTACTGTAAATAAGTCAGCATAAAATCGAATTTTTGTAGGTGATGGATAGCATTATGCAACCTTCATTTTATTTTATAAAAATGGGATGTTCCATCAAGCAGATTTTACCGCGGTTCTCCCCATCGGCGAAGATTTTTAGCGGTGATTTCTATAAAATTTGTAAACCTATATAGAATGATCTTACTCGGGGTTCTTCGTTTGGAATGTCCCTGCACCTGTCTTTTTACCAGTAGATGTCATTACGTCAAAATCCCTATTTTTTATGATACTTGTATATTCTAATGGTTTATTTACTATTTTCTGTGCGCATCTCTAGATCAGTGAATTTTATTGAACACTACAATTTGTGAATTTGTTAATAATTACAATACTAATACAAATAATTAATTTTCATGTTATCCGATGTTTTACTTTCCTCTGTCTTCAATACAATAAAGTATTGTAATCGAAGTTTTTTGGACTTCTGGGTTTCGACGGATTTACACGTTTTAGGTGTCAGAGATCCCAAAAAACATGTTTAAAGAAAATGCCCGTGAGTATGTGTGTCGCCATTGTACCATCAAAAAGTGTATGAAGTTATGCATAGAATTGAACCAAATTTTTTCTTTAAGTTTTTGGGTTTCGCAAGCAGGTCCTCCCTTAATTTGGAAAAAATCCGCCGGGAGGGGGCGCTGTAATTGCGATTTTGTACCATTTTCGATATTGTACCATCGAAAAGTGTATGAAGTTCAGCATAGAATTGAACCAAATTTTTTTATGTAGGCTTTTGGCCATGGCAAAAAGGTGGTCCCTGAATTTGGAAAAATTCCGCCGGAAGGGGGCTGTGTAATAGCACTTTTGAACCAATTTCAATATTGTACCATCGAAAAGTGTATGAAGTTATGCATAGAATTGAACATAAGTTTTCGTGTATATTTTTGACCATGGCAAGAAGGTTTTTTGTAAATTTGAAAAAAATTCACCGAAAAGGGGCTTTATAATAGCAATTTTTGTGTAATTTACTGATTTTTCGTTTTTTATAGTACACCGGCGGCTCGGGAATTGGCGGGAACTTCCCATCCTGATGAGCCAACTATTCCCGAACAGCTGATATACAACAAAATAACGAAAAATTATTGATTTTAATAAATATCATGGTCGAGATTAACTCGTTTTCACTCCGATTAATTGACTGAAACAGAAATTTAAAATTAATGTCAAAGATGATGTAGTATTGAACTATTAAAAATGAAATATTGAAATCTGTAACAACATTTTGAAATATTAAAATGTATGAAATAGAAGAAAGTGTTAGGATTGACACATCCAACTAGTTTAACTTTGTTGCTTAACTATTGAATAGCAGGTAATATAAAATTTTGAATTATAAAGCTGAATTTTAACCTCTTCAGTTCCGAAACTAAAATAATAATACAAATACTTATTCATTGTTTTTTTTTCAAACAAAATGATATCTTAAATGAGAGAAAGATATCTTTTCTGAAATTGATCCTTGAGGGGCTTAGTAATTTAGGTTCAAATATATGGATCTAAAACTAAAAACTTCTTTAGAAACATCAATTTAATAACCATTAACCGAAATTAACGCAATCACAAATTTAAGAGCTTTAAACAAGTAAATAATCTACATAACCTCAAAATGTTTTATTGAAAAATATTTAAGTTAATCACTTTCTTGGTCATATTGCCTTTTGGGCATTTTTAGGCATTTCGCAAACTCAGATGAAAATAACATTTATTTTATGTAGGAATCAGATTAGATGCTGGAAAACATTCAGTAAAAAAACATTCAGCTGTTAAGAAGTGCCTTGAAAATGTAAAAAAAAAAATCGGACATTTTAGTTTTTATATGGAAAAGAACAAATGTCACCGTAAGGGATCCCAGGGACAGAAGAGGTTAAATTCGAGTACTGAGTTTTCCAGACGCCATATCGATAAATTAATTTTGATATATATTTTTTAATATGTAACATTTTACATCAAAGAAGATGACGTGAACATAAAAAAAAATAACATTAGTATCTGAAATCATCTTTGTTTATGCTTTCTTGAACAATGTTTTAACATGGAGCAATTGTTTACTGCACTGTTAAAAATATGCATCAAACTCACCATTCATTCGAACTTTTTTGAAGAAAACGGTTACTTGAACATATTACAAAGTATATCTGACCTTAATATTAAACCTATTATGTTTAGAATAAAGATAAATTAAGGTTATGTAACCGTTTTCTACAAATATTGTCAGTGAATGTACAGTTTACTGGAGATGTTTAACAGTGTTTGCAACGAAATCCTCCTCATAGCGTAATAAAGTTGTAAATACAAATAATCTGAGTTTTTACTGGCTGACCTGAAACATCTCTTTGACATTGTTTATTCTCCGAAAAGCTACATTGGAAATAATTATTAGAAGTCGACCGAAAATTCGGTTTAGTTTTCATTTCTGCACAAAAACAGAGTTTCAGCAAAAATGCTGCCGACAAAATGCGAAAATTTTGACAGACCAAACCTGGACATAAATAATTTGCATTCCAAAAATCTTGTTTCTTCTTACGGAGATTTTCAATATTACTCATTGATTTGAACTGAATCGGCTCAAATGGGACACTCTTTATTTATTGCTATGAATTTCACTGTTTCAAAATATTTGTAATGCCTGATTTAAATTTATAAAGCAAATAGTGAATGTACGACTATAATTTCGAGACGTTTCTTCCGTGCTCCTTAAAAGATGCAGATTTAGAATTTTTTTTTCTTTGAAACCATATACGTTTTTCGAATACCCTTTGAGAAAGTTTTATTATAACAGGTGATCATTTACAAAAATCATTACAGAAGATATATCGATGTATGTATAACTAAAACATTTTTTAATTTGATAAAATTTGTATAATTAGCAAATCATTATCTGTCGCTGATGAATTAATTACATTTTACTTTATATGAAAATGAAAGGTTTAGGCTACAGGCAAAGAGAGACAACTTTGGCCACATGAATAATTAATTAATAATTAATTATATTTATGTATGAATTAATTACTATAATAATTTTTAGAAAATTTCGTTTTCGTTTTCGGCCCAAAATAGAAAAATTACCGAAATTCAATTTCGTTTCGATTTCTGTCTTAAATATCTTTTCTGTCGATCCTTAATAATTATGATGTATGGAAGATTATGACATGGCAAAATATAAAGTAAAACAAAACACAAGGATCTTTAAGCCAATTATTATTATTTTTTTTTAATTTGTGGAAATATTGAAACATATTTATTTTCTTAGACAAAAATTATTTAAAACGAACTCGCTATTTTCTCTCGTTTATTAATCCAATCAAGAAATTAGAATTAAATTACATAAAGTTTGAATGGTTTTAATTTTAATTAAATCTCGATCAAAGTCTACAGGAAATTATAGTTTTTGCTTTTTCTTAACAATTTTGTTTAATCTTATAAAAAACAACTTTATCAATTATATATTGTAGGTCTTAGTATCTTAATTGCCTTTTGAAATATTAACATTTTTGCTGTAAATGATACTTCCAAAATGATGTATAAATAAAATGGCATTATCTTGCAACATTTATTGATTTGTTAATTTAAATCGCAGTTAAATGCTTTGGATATTTCTGTCATTACATTATTTTTAGTTTAGTATAATTAATGCCTCAAAATTAAGATATGCAAAAAAAATTAGAATGAGAAAAATAAGTTTTGTGATATCCATTTTAACATTTAATTATCACTTAAATTTCAAAAATTCTTTTAATTGACTTATGAGAGTATCTTATTTGACTAAATATGTGTGTAGATTTAAATTTATCTAATCTTAACTTCTTTTATTACATTTTAAAGTAATTAACCGAAAGATTTAAAAAGAACATACAAATACAGTAAAGCATCATTAATCTGGACTAATTGACCTATCCTAATTAATCTAAGTGCCGATTTTTATAAACTTATAGAAAAATGTCCTGCTCAATAAGCTTTTATTTTACAATTAAAAAAATAACGAAAAAAGGAAAATAATTCTATTGGAAGGGAAATTGATTTGGTTTGAAGAAATGTTTCTGTTTATTTATTTATTTATTTATTTATTTATTGTTTTGTACATTTCATCTTTTGAAATTTTTATTTTTTGTCTCATCGAAAAATGCCTCTTTTTTTTTTTGCTGCCAACATTGTATTGAAGAATCAAGAAATTCAAGTCAGATTAATCCAAAATCACACCAATCAACAGACTTTCGCATTTGAAGAAATTACTCATCTTCATATTTCTATTTTAGAGCTAATTTTTCAACTATTGATTTGGGTAAATGAATGGAATATTCCGCTTATACTTAGATTTTTGCTGCTTAAATATATTGAATCAAGTAAATAGTGGTCATTCCAAAGTTAGGTATACTGACAGATACACTGGTTTGAAAAAAAAAAACTATTGACTGCTGCTTTCATTTAGAGTTAATTCTTGAACTTTTAATCCTAGTGGTGTCAGAAATGTGTAAATGTATTTAAACGTTTGCATTTTCGATGCGTTTGGATCACGAAATCAGGGTTTCGATATTCCACATTCTCATGAATTCACAACCGCTGACGTAAAAAAAACAAAACACTGATTTACTATTGTTTTTTTTAGAGCTATTTTTTAAAAATATAAATGTGGAGAGCACATTGAGCGTCTACATCTAATGTATGCAGATGGCAGAACTTGACCAAGGTAACACGACCAGACACATGAGTCTTATGGAACATTCTCGTTCCATGCTTCTACTGTACCGGTGAGAGATAGGAATCAGAAATCAGGTGTAAAAAGTCCTTCCGGCCAGTGCCGGGAGGAAGAGGAAGCTTTCATATTCCTTATTTTTAAAAAGCCAGCTTATTAAACACACAAATATCAATTTAGTGGAAACCGATTATAGGAGATTCAATACTAATTTTTATTAATACTAAATTATTATGAATGAGAATTTCAGATTACTCAGCTTTATCCAAGCTGTTTTTATTTAAAGTAACTTATATTTGTTTGCCAAATTCGGCGATATCTTGAAGTGCCTGCCATTTTAAGACAACATGGTGGTTGAGGCTAACCAGTGAACTTAGCCAAGACCATAGTAATTTCAGTGCACATGCTCACTCACATGAGAATCGGTTGATATGTACGAGTGTTGTCGCAGGAAAAAAATCAGATTTTTCAAAATTCCACCCAAAAAAGAAACCTTTATCAATTTCTAAATTTTTTGCACATTACTTTAAATATAATTTCTTTTTATTTACTGGCCGCCATTTGGAAACAAAATGGCTGAAAAAGCTGGCCAGCGAACTTGGGCAAGACCTTGCTATATACTATACCAGGGTTGGCGAACCTTTTCACGTGCACGTGCCGAAAATTCACAAACAATATCTATCAAAAATTTAACGTGCTAAACATATACAAAAATAATTTTGAAGAGTGAGATGTTTATACGAAACACTGTTTATAAAATCAGTTGTTCTCATGCATTAATAA
Source organism: Maratus speciosus (assembly GCA_963932465.1). Taxonomy (NCBI): domain Eukaryota; kingdom Metazoa; phylum Arthropoda; class Arachnida; order Araneae; family Salticidae; genus Maratus; species Maratus speciosus. The sequence continues at coordinate 595,740,555 of OZ010789.1, read as the reverse complement.
TTAATATTTAAAAAATATAAAAAATAAAAATGCGATTTTTCTGTACACTGGAATCAGCCATTAAATGAAAGAATTTTTAATTCGTAAATAGGATTCATTTATGCAGTACGTACTGTAATAAAGGCGGGCAATACGAGTCTTTATTTAATTAATTTTTAACTTATTATTAATGCAACATCTCGGTTATAATTTTCCAAATTGCATAAATATAGTAAGAATGCATTGATGAGATTTTTGCTACATTCAATGGAAAGTTCTTTATATCTGGTCCATATTTTGTTATTTTTACAATAGCTAAATTGAATTCTTTTGTCATTTAACTGCAATGACTGTCAAATGAAATTCATTTGAAAATTACAGCTTTTTAAATTCATATAGAAAAGAAAATAAACGTAGAAAGCGCTGCATAGCATCACAGGAAAAGAAAATTATTATGGTGTGTTAATTCATACAAAACATAATTACATTATTTGTGATCGTCTGTTCGTATGGAACAAAATTTTATTTGCTATAACAGAAATAGAAAATGGATTTTATCTTTATAACAATTATCAAATTTAAATTTTACCCTTGAAATAAAAATTAGGTTACGTGCCAACTCTGGCACGCGTGCCATAGGTTCACCAACCCTGTACAATACATATGCCTTCTTCATTGAAATAGGTTAATAAATACACGTGTCATTGCGTGACAAATATCACATCGTTTCAAAATGTCAGCCATGCTAGAAATTTAAAGTGCTATAACTCAGCCATTTTTAAAGATATAAACGAAACAAAAACTGCTCCGGAATCTTTGTATCAAGGTCAAGCACATAAGAAAAAAAAAATTTTAATTTTCAATATATTGGTACGACATTTCAAATTGTAAATTTCTTTTAAAAATTTAAATGGCCGCCATTTTGAAACAAGATGGCGGATGAAGCTGGCCAACGAACTCGGTCAAGACATTGGTATGTACTATATATACACGAAGTTTCATCCAAATCGGTTCATAAATACGAGAGTTACAGTGTGACAAATATCATATATATATTTTTTTATTCCCTGATATAAATTAATTATATAAAAGGTTCTATTGCTTTTTCCATTTCATGGAATTTAATTTTATTCTGTTTTCAGTTTGAAACTATTCTTCTGGTTCTATTGGTCGTTAGAGTGCAGGGGAAATTTTTTTTTCAGCTTTTAGTTTTTTTTTTTTTTCCTCACAGAAAACAACCGATTTTACTTGTATAATTGAGTTCTGTACTCTTGAAAACGTGATTCAATATATAAGCTTTTCAATTATTTTTATTGAAATCCATTTTCTTCTCTTTTTCTTCTTTATTAATTTTTGTTATATAGTACAAGGGACTTTTATTTTATACTTTGCAGCTTGTTTATTATGTTTTTGTATCCATTCAATGTACTGGGGACAATGTATAGTTGTAAATTCATTCATGCTATCACAATTATTGATGGTGGTCAGTAATGTTTAATTAATGGTTATATATATGGATATATATATGTATATATATATATATATATATATATATATCCTTCTATATATAAAAAAAAGTTTTCATTTGGAAATGGACCAATCAAAATCTGCGTAGATATTCCGGGTAGAAGCCATCCAATTTGGCTTCTTTGGTCCATTCACATATTTTCATATAAAATGAGTACAATTCATATGTTGGAATATTAAAACCGATTAGCAATTGATTGCAATAGGATCTGCTAATCAATTAATACTGCATACTTTATAAACTTTTTCTTTTTTTTTTTACATATAAACACAAAAAAAAACAAAAAAAAAACAAATGTTAATATTAAAGACATGAGAAACAGTTTTCATAATGTTATCCTCAGCAACTGGAACAAAAATAATTAATGTAACATTTTGCTGAAGTAACATTTGAAAAAAAAAATGTTACTTAATACATTTTTTAAGAGATTTGATTGTATAAAAGGCATTTCTAAATAACTGGGGCTACTTCCGCTGCAAAAAGTCCTGGCACAAAGTAGCCTCGAAAAACTAGTTTTCATGTTATCTTTATGAAAACGTAAACATTTTCTGTCAAAATCAAAAGTTAAAGGAAAAACTATGATCACACATGGGCTACAGGTTAGTAAAGGTAATATTTTAACACTTACCTTATTTGTATCTCTTATCCAGATTATGTCAATATAGAAAGTTTGGGGAGTTAAAATCTACACACCAAAACAGTTTTTACAAACACATATAGTGTTGCCACTAAAATATTTTAATTACCCCCAAACTAATCAAATTCCCTATAGTAGGTTCTAAAATATTTTTCAAGAGCAAAAACGACTTATCTTGTATTGTTTGTTCAATACAAAGAGTAAAATCTTTTTTATGGGCTGTACCAAAGTAACTCCCCCCCCCCCCCGCAAGGATCAAAGGACCCCGGTTGACGGTATGCGAATTTTCATCCGTACCTGTTGGAAGAAATCTTGAATATGGTCTCTAAAATATAATATAAAATATGGTAGACAAAACATTGTTAGAAAATTAACTCATTTCTAGAAAACGATCTTGCCAAGAGATCCTAGATTACAAGAGTTTAAAAAAAATTAAATTAAAACCATCTTAAAAGAATAAAACAAAACAATCTGCACTGAATACAACACAATATGTATGACAATATTGTTTTCATTGGTATGATAATATTCTGAAAAAATATCAAGAAATAAACTTGATGACAAATGTGAAGGAATAAAAGATGAAAATGGCCCTTAAGCAGGTAGAGCGTGTTTCGGCCATAGTTTTGTTGTAAGACAAATTATTGAAGAACAAGGATACAAGAGAAAAACAGTGTATAAAAAAGTTTATTTTGGACAATACAACAAATAGCAAAAATAAGTAAAAATATCATAAATACCGAAAAGCAATTTTTTGCAGAAACATATCCAGAGTTACATTTGTAAATAAACTTTCTGAAACTTTAATCACAAATACATACATGACTTTTACAAGGTTGCTGTCTCTAACAAACTTTATGTAAGATACCTATCTCAGTGAATGGATGAGAAAATGTCATAATTTGGGATTGAGAGTGAATGGTTGTAAATAGATCCATTGTTTAATATTCGCACACGATCAACCTATCACAGCAAATGATGAAGAACTTTGAATTTATGAGATAGAGAAGTACCCGTTCGCAAAGTATTGGAATAACTATTAAATGATGGTTAAACATATGAGCAAAACTGAGCATTTGACAGCATGTTTGATCTTGGATGGACAAATGCATAAGCGATTTAGAGGAGAGATTTACAGAAGCACGAAAACAATTAATATGCTGTTTATTTCTGTGGAGTAACAGTAATATTTAGAAAAGTAAGCGATAAATGTATACTGCAGTCGTGTTAAATATCGTGCTGTATGACTCGACATTAGACAGGAATCTCCCGTCTCGCAAAATATTATTCTTATTAATGCCAAAATCAATGATTTATTTTAATTTCCTGATTATTGCTACAGGACGCTACGTAAAATAAGTCAAAACGTTCTGCTTATGATTAATAAATAAGTAACACATTTTAAGACTGTAAGATTACTTTTCATTTTTTAATATCACCAATGTCTAAATGTCTGCTGTAACATTTTTTTTTAAAATATTCCTTCAATAATCAATATTCATTTTTTTCAATATTTCAGTTCAATTCTTTCTAAAATAAGTCGGATTTTTCTAAATCATTGTAAATTGTGTTGAAAACTCCGAGCTATTACTGAGAAAAATGAAACTTTCAATAAAGACGAATAATTCTCATTAGAATTAAATTCGCATTGACTAGTGTGATAAAGTCAACTTTGACAAAAAAACAAAAGAAACAGCCTTACAAATTAAAATTGGTAAACATATACTTTTTTAGTGAAATAATGAATATAATAATATAATTAGACTAGTACTAATAATGTTGCTCTCCAATAAATATTTAAAGAACTGCTGTCACCAAAGGGGCCATCTATATGGCGCCAGAGCTAATTTTTTTCTTTTGTCAACACGTCAAGAAAATCCTGATTTATTAGATTCCGAATAGAAGCTAAGCTTATTAGTCATGTGCCTTCATTTTCCCATATTACAAAGATAAATTGTGATTATCATAAATCTTTGACAGCGTTATTTACTGTCTTTTAATTTATATACGGGAAACCATGAAAGAGCTTATCTGATTGCATCGACTTTATTTATGTTTTATTATAAAGAAAAAGTAATCTTGTATTGCCAGAGAATATTAAATTCGTGATTAGTTATATTCATAATTATATATTGTTTAAGAAACATGTAGTAAATATAAATGAAATCTGTTGAATATTCTAGATTGTGTATTATTGTTGGTAATATATTTATAACAGTTTTTTTTTTTTTGTAGCTCTTGAGGCTAGATTTGAATTAATATTAAATTGATGCAGATTATAAAAATATTTCAAGTTGATAAAATTCTTCAATAAACAAGCGACAAGTAAAATATTATTATTATTATTATTATTATTATTATTATTATTATTATTTTCTTTATTTCTTCCGAATTTTAAAACAAATAATATAAACTATTCTTAATTTTAGTTTGCTGGAGGGGCCTTGCGTTTTTGTACTAATTTTGTTACTTGAGTATTTTGTAATATCTTTTGCATTATTAGTAAATGGTTTTATGAAGGAAAATGATTTAATCAAGAATGAACGGAAAATATGAAAAAAAAATAATTTTTGGGGTAAAAATTGAAGAACATTTTAAAACGCTACTTGTACAACTTTGAAATTTTTGCAAAGATTTTTTTCATGCTTTGTCTTCGAGCATATTCTATAACGGTAAAATTAAGATTTCAAAAAATTTAATTTGTTAAAAATATAGAAAATTATGGCACGTGTAAATATACGTTACAAATGACTATTTAGTTTCTATTTTTTTTTTCATTTAAAGAATAAACTAATTATATTACTGAAATTTTGATGATTAATATTATGACATGCGCGTTAAAAGTCGAGGAAAAAATGATAACGTGTGAATTAAAAAAAAAAAAAATGTGTAGACGTTTCAAAATTTTGATAATGCTGATATATCGAAAAAAATTAAACTGAGAAAAAAGGATTTAAAGATCGTAGCTCTAAATCATTTAAAGGAAAATGAAAGCAATAAATTATTTTCGAATATTCATAATCATCCAACCTTTACGCAACTTCAATATAATATACTAGAGAAGCAAAAACACGTTTTTGTAAAATGGAAAGTTAATATTATTTGCTTTTTTTTTTTTTTTTTTTTTTTTTTTTTTGCCAAATGAAAAACATAAAGTTCCTTTTAAAGTCGTGATTTATCAAATTTCAATTTTTAAGTACAACTGAAATTAAATAAAGAAATTTGAATGCATTTGTGAATTGTATGTGTGTTTATAGATATACAGGATATACATATATATATATAATTCAGGTGCTCTGCCCCCTGCAAGTTACGCTCTCCAACCCCCCGTTCAGACAACGCCGAATCTAAAATCACGCTAATCTGATGGGTTTTAAAAATATTAGAGAAGATTGAATTATACTGAAAAAAGCTGTGCAGATCTCGCTGTAAACGAGTTTCCATTCAATTCCCTTTGATTGCAAAAATTTAAGGCCGATTTAGTTGCTGTTAAGACATCCAATGGTTGTTTTCCTGTTTGATTAAAGAAGATTAGTTAAATATTTGAAAAGAAGCTAAAATAAAATGAATTAAGTGTGCAGCGTCTTTGTCTCCCGGTATTTTAAAAGAATTTCTATAACAATAGCCTAAGTAATGTGACTATCATCAACAGTTCCGTGTGGACCACTTCGCTTTTTATATTGTAGGTGCCATTTTGGTACTTTAATGTTAGCCATGTACAGGTGATAAGTCGCCAAATATTATTCTATCGCCATCATTTCATCTATATTATAATAGTTCAAATCATGTAACTGCCATAAATAAATACGGCCTGATCCCTTCGCTTTTCATATGAAAGTTTGGTCCAGATATCGTATACGGCCCCATATTGGCGCGATTTCCTTCTGACGCCAATTTGGGGACAACATTAACAGCAAAAACAACAACATCCAACTTACCATATCAAGCAAAATAACAATACTTTACCGCCAGTTAAGTACCCGTTGCGTATATGACATTGGCGTCAGAAAAAAATCGCGCCAATATACAATCGCGCCGTATATGACATCTCTGCCGAAAGTTTTCCATTTTGATTAAAAAAATCAAAATTTTTTTGGAAAAAAAACTACATAAACGTTTCCATGGTCGCAAATAATTCTTAGTACTTTTACTCTAGCCGGGTGCAAATCTCACCAATATCTTTTTTTCTGGCCAGTTAGCATTTTTTTTTTTTCGAGTGGTAAATTAAAACATCGCTTTGAAGTTGAAATTTAATGTCATGGTTTGTTGCATTATTTAATATTTGGCCAGATGCCGTATACAGTGTGGTCCAACCCGCGGCCCGCGGGCCGCATGCGGCCCATTTATTCATTTTTGTTGGCCCTTGCTCTTCTTACTAGAAAAAAAAATAATTTAATTTAACATTTGTGGAAAAAAATTTTTACCCTTCTTACTGCCTAAGTTTCTAAGTAATACTACATTAATTTTTTTTTTTTAAGTTTACGCCAGCAGCACATTACAATCTTGATTTACCTATAACGGCTATATTGAAGCATAGAACATACTCTTCGACTGTTTTAATTCTTCTTCGATTTTCACTTTCATTCAGTACTGTTACGAAGGAGACAGGTGGGTAGGGCGAGAAATGGCCCCGCTACCAGGCGACGGGTGGTCGCCAGTGATTGTCTGCCGATAGGTTCGCGATCGTTCGTGAGCTGCGGAGGATTTTCGAGAAGGTTTCCCTATAAAATGGGGCTCAGGACAGTTCAAAGTGGTTGCTTTGAAGAGAGAGGTTGTTTGAGAGATATAGTAAGCAGAGAGATTGTTGTCGTATTATTGCGAGAGCAGTACCTAAAATGGCGGAACTTAAGAAACGGCGTGTGAAACGACAATTTTAGTCAAAGTGGCAGGAAAGTTACTTTTCTGTTGAACATAATAATGTAAAACCGCAGTGTTACCTGTTCTCAAGTCTTAGGTGTTTCAAAGGAATGTAAAGTGAGTAGACACTTTGTGAGTAGACTGTGTGTCTACTCACTAACGTGAATAGACACAGTGCATAAAACAAAATACGATCAATACCAGAGAAGTGCCAGAAGTTGTGTGATTAATGATTTGTAGCTGAAATAACTAGACAGAAAAATATCTTGCAACCATCAAACACTGCTGGTTTAAAGGCACCTTAATAGGTATGTTTATAGCTAGCTAAAAGTAAAATGTTTTTAAGGAATGTTGAGCTCATTGATATGTACAGAAAAAATCGCATCTTCATTTGGATATAATAAGATGGCTAAAAAATTTTAAGTAAAAGAATTAATGATATGGGTGGTGAAGTTTCAGGTTCCCTCAAGAGCGTTTTGGAAAATGTGAATTTCGCTCTCTTGTTTTAGATGAGAGCACAGATATAGATAACATCAGCCAACTCCTTATCTTTGTCAGAACAATAAACGAAGAATTTGAAGTTCATGAAAAACAGTTGGAATTGAAATCATTAGAAACCAGCAAAAAAAAGGTATTGACATATTTAACAAACTGGATGATGTCGTTTGTAAATATGGATGTTTGTGAAGTGTACTGGCATTGCAACATATGGATCTAAACCAATGGTTGGTCATGAAACTGGGTTAGTAAGGTTGTGTTATGAAAAAGGCATGAATTGTTTATTTTTCCTTTTGCATTATCTACCAGGAGGCTCTCTGTGAAAAAATTAAAGCCTCACTGAGACAATGAAAACTGTTGGAAATACTGTACAATTAATAAGAGGAAGCAATAAACCCCATACACACCGAGAATTTATTGCATTCCTGGACAATTTGGAAGCTGAGTATGGTGATATTTCATTGTATTGTGAAGTGCGCTGACTGAGTAGTGGAAAATGTCTGCAACATTTTTTTATGTTGAGGAATGAAATTCTTGCTTTTCTTAGAAATCAGAACATTCGGCATGGGTATCAAGAAAAATCTGGAAGAAATCCAGTTTTTAAATAATCTTGCTTTTCCGACAGATCGAGCTTTCCATTTAAAAGCTTTAAACCAGAAACTACAAGGCAGAAAACAAATCATCCCCCAGCTTTATGGACATATTGAAGGCTTCCGCCAAAAACTTGATGTAACGCAAATTGCACTGAAGGCGAATAATACGGCACACTTCCCACCTTATCAGCAGTTGATAGAAGGAAAACGTGACACAAATTTTAGTATGTTTCATGAAATATAGATATTAAGACCAGATATCAAGATAATAGATATCACGAGTACCAGGACAGATTCCAGGATTTTGACTCTCTAAAACCAAAACTTGCACTGTTCAACAACCCTATGGGTATTGAAGTCAGTGAGGTCCACTGTGACCTTCAAATTGAAATTTGTGATCTTCAGGCAGATCCATTCGACCAAACTAAAAAGTGTTATGCCCTTAAAAATTTCTGGAAATTGATTTTTAAAGAACGTTTTCCAAAATTGCTTAAATTCTCTATGCAAATGTTATCGCTGTTTGGCAGTACATATGTGTATGAAAGTACTTTTTCTGCTCTCAAACAAATTAAAGGAAAAACGAGAAATCGAATTGAAATTGCTTCACTGGAATTGATCCTGAGAGCTGGCATTATTGAACTTACAGTGAGCATTGATAAACTTGTACCAGGAAAGCAGTGCCAATATAAAATTTAACAAATTTTTTGTATTGTAACTGGTTTTCTTTCTGGAATTTCTCTGGCCCTCACATTCCTATCCTAAAGTTTGATTGGCCCTCGGGTTACTAAAGATTGGACCACACTGTCGTATACGAACCGGGATTGAGGCTATTTTTTTTAACGAAAAGTTGGCGAAAACCTCGTTTTCGAATACCAGTTATATATGTATATAACGAAACAAATTAATGGGTTAATTTGAACAATCACGTCGTGATTTTTACGACATATTACGGGATTAGTACCACATTTTAATAAACCATTGGTGAGGTTGTATAGCAGTCTTACCACTTAGTGTAAGCATCGCTATTGAAGTGTCAACACTGTGGAAATTTAGCAGCTGTGGACCGATGATACGATTGGTAAATTTCAATCAAACACTCATTTATTCATGATGAAGACAAGGCAGATTAGACCGCATGAGTGGTGAAAAAAAGCTTATGAAGAAATCTAGGGTTTTCCCAATAAGAACATAGAAGCGTAGTCATCGGAAACTGTTTATTCCATCAGAACATACCAACATAAAAAAAAAAAAAATCTCACAGGATGAAAAAATCAGAGCCACCCCGCTTGAGCAAGAACTAGTTATTCATAGGAAAGAGATGTTAAATAACGAGTTAATATTCTACGTGTCTTAGGACACCAACAAACAGCAAAAAAATTTTACTTCTGAGCTCATGCTCGAGCTATTTATTAGAATGCGAGGAGGAAATCCGATTGAAATGGAAACTTCAGGCTAACCAAATAAATTCGCTAACGAGACTCTTAATGAAATTGCGATCAGTCACTAATCACTAATCACTAATCACCCACTCGTGGACAGCGAACCTTTCGGTATAAGAGCTGATTAGTCCACGAGGGGAAAACGCATATCTATTTCCCCGCGGAGACTCCAGTACTTGCGAACAAGCCCGGAAGCTCCATCAGGCTGGAAGACCCTGCTTAATGAAAATTACATGATTATTACAGGTATTATTATTATTACATAATGGGTTGCACTATTGAGCAAACCCGAGAAATTTTACAGTTATAGTTGATGATGAATAGTTAAAATTATGTTATAAAATAAAGTTAATATAGGTACTTAATTACATCTCATTATTTAGTAATTTAACATTTAAAAAGTGAGTATTTACACTTAAAATTTAAGATAGGAGAATTATTTAAGGTAAACAATAAA